>OY723391.1:12231271-12723771 GCA_963210295.1 Ophion ellenae | reverse complement strand
CATACGCAGCAAGGTGAGATGACATAGTGTGTCATTTTACACCGACGCACAGTGGTTCCAAACGCCGAAAAGCTGGCCAAAAATAGGGAAAATCTAAATATAGGACTTTTTTGTGTGCCATATGTAGGTTCGTACCTGTACTTTAAGAACACAGCATTACCAATGCCAATAATACACACTTGTTGGCAGCGTGGCGGCGTGAAGTTAAGGTTAAATTTCGTGAATGTCACGTGTTTTCTGACTTAAACATTTAATTTAGACAAGTTAGTGTTAATTATTCATGGTGAAGTGAATTGTTTCGAAGAGAGGGATATCTGAGGTTAGTAAAATTCGTTTTGTTTGAAATTTTAAGTGCTTGTACATTGTTTATATATTATTGTTTGTAAATCACAAAATTTCGTCATTTTTATGCCACTTTTACTTTCTCATTTTCTCGAAAGTCCCGCTAGATCCCGGGCTGAAATTAATTGCATATGGTAAGGGCATCATAGCACTAAATTATGACGCCAATAACTTTTTCCCGAATTTGCCCGAAAGTGAGAAAATGCTATTTGAAAATTAACTTAAAAAAATGGCTAAAAATATGATTTTTACGTTATATGAAGCCCAATATCGTCAAAAAAATTTGTTTAAGTTATTTAATGTTGAGTATACATACTACCAATGATTTTGACATTATAAACAATGAATTTGTTATAAACAATAAATTATTTTTTTCAGAAAACTTGATTAAAAAATGTTTCCAAGTTGATTAAATGTCAAATTCTGATTCAGCGACGTCGAAAACCCATTAATCAACAGGTTTTATCATTTACAATTATAATCATTTTTTTTTGGTCCGCCATCTTGTTTTTGACTTTGTTTTGCATTTTTTTATGAAACTGATGTCAAATTTCGATTTAGCGACCTCAAAAACTCCTTATAACATCATTTTTTATTGTTTAAAGTTGATATAAAATTTTTCTTGGTCCGCCATCTTGTTTTTGGCTTTTTGACTCATTTTTTTCGAAAAACTAACATCAGATTCGGATTCAGCGACCCCCAAAACCTATATATACCCACCACCATCCGTTTTTTCGATGATTTCGATTTTTCGCCAGCTTTTCGGCGATTGGAACCACTGTGCGACGTCTAGTATGGCAACTTATCTATAAGTAAATGCAAAATTTGCTTATTTGCTGCGACAAAAACTTTAGAGTTGGAATATCCGTTGTGCAGTATTTGTGAAGTACAATGACCCTAGATTATGAATAAATTGGGTCAACGAGAAGAAATCTCACCCGACTGGTATTTTTAGCACCAGACAACGGGTTAGTTCTTTTTTACCTAAAAATCACCAAAATATTTACTACGTAAAAGTTCGCGTTCACTGACGGCCATACTAGGGTACGCTACTGGAACACGCATTGGCCGACCATGGAACATCATCGTTACTCGTATAGCGCGAATATTTGAAAAGATATGATAAAGATAAAGAGGGCGTGTCGTCTTATCTGACGATGTCATCTTGAACACAACTCCCCTAGATATATTTTGTTCGTCACAGTATCACCGGGGCCGAATTTAAAGGTGTGGAGGCCCTGGAGCAACGAAGAAATGGGAGGCCTCTGAATATATTTTAAACAGGATGCATTTTTTCTATAGTGTTTCAATAATTTATTGCGAAAAAACAAGATCCTTTTAAAAAAAACATGAGCTGTTTGAAGTTATGGAAAGAGACGTTTCATGACGATAGCTAAATTCGATTACAATTGTAATGTTTTACCATTTTTTCCATGCAAATAAATTAATTTTTTTAGTTTGTAATTATATACTTTTTAGTGTAATATAGTGTTATTATATACTATACACGACAAATGTGTTGGATTGAGCAATTAAAAAATTTCTTTCAATTGTCATTTATAGAATATCAAGTTAAACTATTTTTCGATAAATAGCATATACTGGCCGGTGCAAGCGTCTGGCGCTAAGTAACTTTGAAAGGCGTTTTTCAGCAGTTGTACAAAACAATATAAGTGAACAAATATTTATATTTCCCGGATACAGCTTCAAATTTGCAACAATTCATGTTTGGCTCAATACACGTGACATTTTGAAAATTACATTCGATGAAATATATTCTTTTATAGAGAATTCATCATGGTCTGTATATTTTCTTAGTTTTTACAGAAATGCGCTTTGAAATGTTATTTCAAAAAAAAAAAATTCATGAAGTGTGAACGAACTTTTTTTTTGTCCGATCTCCCGAGTGCTTATTTCCACTAACTGCCGCATACGATTAGTCAGCATATTTTATTTTAAAATTTGAATTGTGGATGCCCCGGAGACTCAGCCCTTGTTACCCCTCCCCCCCCCCCCCCCTTAAGGGGAGGTACCTGAGTAAACGGCGAGAAAAACAGGTAAACTTCGGGAATTTTTATCTTAAAAACTTATGTTTCGGTTGGAGACGGGTTTTTTTTATTGGAAAATGTGGACAGTGAGGTATGTTTAGGATTAAAAATAAATAAATTCGTTGACTGGAAGCGATTAAAATGCGATTAGCTCGAACATAGTTTTTAAAGTCGGTGCCAGATGTGTTTCGAAAACGGCTTGTCCGATTTTGTCCAAATTTGGATACAATATTCTTCGACAGTTTTTCTCGTTCGCCACGTAAGATTTTTTTTAATTTTCTTTTTTGACGGAATTGCGTCCGTTTTAATTTAAGATTCGTTTTTCGTTCGCAATTTCCGACAATTTTGAATTGCATACACATTGCATAAAAAAGCAATGTTTCAATGAAATGAAAACCCCTACGTGGCGAACGAGAAAAACTATCGAAGAATATTGTATCCAAATTTGGACGAAATCGGACAAGCCGTTTTCGAGATACATCTGGCACCGACTTTGAAAACTATGTTTCGAGATAATCGCGTTTGAATGGCTTTCAGTCGACCAATTTATTTAAAAAAATTCCTTAACGTACCTCAATGTACATATTTTCCAATAAAAAAAACCCAGATCCCAGTTTTTGAGATTAAAAAATCCCGAAGTTTAACTGTTTTCTCTCCGTTTACTCAGGTACGTCCCCTTAATTCAGCCGTGCGTGTCGCCCAAAAACTGTCGAAGTCATCGGTGTACACGCCCTCACACACACATACATGAATACTACATTGTATAAAATTAAAAAAATAGGTCAGGACAAAACAGGATTTAAAAAAAATTAATCGCTACACAGGAGCTTTCGAAGATGACGACGTGACCCACATAGAGGGCGAGGTTGATCCTGTTCGTGATCTCGAAATAATAAGTGAAGAGCTGCGACTCAAAGACATCGAGTTTCTCGGCGTACATCTCGAGAAACTGGAGAAGCTCGTTGTGCGCGGCAACGACAAGAAGCTGAAACCCGAATATGTGAGTACACGACGAATTTATAAATTCTTGTTGAACTTCTCCCGTAATTCCCTTTTCCCTCCGTGCCTTTTCCATGGGCTCATTTTCGGCGCATCGTAAAAGCTCGATTTTACGAATCATTATAGAGTGCGGAGGATCGACTGCATCGATGCTTTGAAAAAATCGTGAAGCTATAAAATCTCACAAGGTTCCTCGAGAAATTAATCGATAATTATTTTCCGCCGTGTGTTAAAATCGTTTAGTGTGAAGGATATAATGCTAGATCGACGTTTTTACGGTCGCAATCTTGGTTGCAAAGGCGCTACGACAATATTTGTGTAAGGGGTCTCCGGAGATTGGAAATTTTAAAAATTGACTTGCGTTCACTTCCAACAAGTTCGCCAATAAATGGAACTTTTTTCTTTTCGAGGACATTTATTATAACATTACAAATTGAAGAAATTTCTCGTGGTTTTATTCTCAGATCAATAATATTCGCCATACATACATTAATTCTGGTTTTATCAAGATTCCAATCGAACGGACGAAATAATTCGGAAATCCCAGTTCTTTTCTTTAGGCTTTCCTCCAATGATTATACCTGAAAGATTGAAAATTTGACCAAATTAGTGAAATGACGTTCAGATAATGAAAAATGCGGAACAAGTCAAGTAATTTTTGTATTGTGAAGGTGTAAAAACATGTTTTTTTTAAATTAGATGTCAGAAATAATTAAGGTTGTTATGGGGTTAAGTCAACATGTCACCACCGAGCTGAATTTTTTTCTGGACCTTTATAACCTCTTTGCTGATCATCGTGTGCAGTTTAAATACGTTCCAAAGTACCGTTTTTTAGAAGAAAAAATCAGCATCTCCACGTATTTTGTGAGGTAATTACATTACGCTTATGGAAAACTCCCGATCATTTTTCAGTACATTATTAATATGTGCTAAGTGAATGTTACCACGGAGCTGAAAAAATAGGTACGGTGCGACTAATTATCGGACTAATCCTCGGTACCGTGCAAATGAGGATTCACAGTACCGTTATAAAGTTATTAATCTTTTTAATAGGGAATTTGTGCGAAAATCAAGCACACAAAATATTAGACTGTGCAATAATGGCAACGTCGTAGACGGCACATATGCGGCGAATCTTATCGGTATTCGGTAATTATGCCCGGGAACCTCAAATTACTCGGTCAGGATAATTAACAACGAATATGATTCGTACTTATTTTCTTAATCAGTAATAATTACTTAATATTAATTTGATAATTATGTTCAGAAATTATACATTTCTAGACATTTCTAGACAAAGACAAAATAACGCGGATTTTTTTTCATACGTACATTTTTTTTAGAATATCGGAAAATCATTAAAGTTTTTTATTTCTTCGAGATTATAGACAGCTTCAGTAGACACTTTTTCTTTCCAGTGGAATTTTTTTACGCGGACAGATATTCATTCTTGACAGCTCCTTGGGCCGATATTGAGGTTACGAACGGGGCGCATATGTCTCTAACTTCGTGACACTTCTACCAACCTGGGCATTACGATGCCCACGATTTGCAACGTTGCCAATTCGTTTCGCGTTAGTTGAACGAGAAAAAGTTATAGATAATAATTTTACAAAGTAATGGAAACACTTAAGATAATCACCGAACGTGCAAAAATGCATCTTTTTACAAATAGATGTAGAAAAATAGTTCGAAAACGCACTTTTAATATGACGATTATTTGGAAGTTAACGGTTGGTAACAGTCAATCGCCTCCGTGCATAGGCATAGGAAGCTCCCCTCGTACTTCACCCCCGACGGCTAAACCCCATAACAACCTTAATGCATCATAATGTATTTGCAAGTCGCGTATAAATTTCGAGTTGACATTTCCAGTGGTTTCCGAGATATAGTGGTAAAGCTTGATTTGAGGCAGTATTGTTGACCGAGCGCTTTTTTGGAAACGATTTTTAGGATGGGATAACTAAAAAAATAACAAAAAAGCATACATATGTTTATCATTCAAGAATGTGTACAAATGGAAAAAAATTATCAAACGACGCGGCGGCTTCTCGACGCCGAGTAATTAAAAAAAACGAATTTGTTTAGGTTTTATCATGTACTTTTGTACATTTGTTTACAACAGTGCGCGGAAAACGCCCCCAATTGGCGACCAGTGCCATGGACGTTGTATGAATCTAAAAATAAACCAATTACATATTCTTAAGGGGCATGGAGCCTGAATTAGAAGGTCCAAAGAAGGGTTTTTTTCGGAAATTTTTTTAGTAGGGAAAAAAACAAGTGAGCCCACGCACATTGAGGTATATTTTCATGGATATTTGAAATGCATTAAAAAAATGTTTCAACGTGAAACAATAAATGGCTGCAGATTTATCAGCCTATTCCATGTGCGTCTTGCCACTGCAGTCCCTAATTGGCGGGAAAGATTCAGCTCGCAATTCCTGACTGAAACGAAAAACCAATAAAACTTTCAATAGTCGTATATTTTTCTTCTGAGTGAATTAAGAAGAAGCTGGCAAATTCGTGAAATTATAACTTTTCTCAGGCTTGAAAAAAATGGGTTTAAAAAAAACCACTGCAACGTGCTATAAAAATGATTTAAAAATACTTTTTCAACGACTTTTTTAATTCACTTAGAAGAGATTTTCATACTGAAGAAAATGAACTTTGGTTTGATTCAATAGGTCGTTTAGTTTTTTTCCTATCACACCCGCCAATGTGGAAAAATCGTGAAAATGAAAACTGGAGAAAACGCGCTTCAAAGTTTTCAATAGGAGGAAATATAAGTATCAAATATCAATGGCTTCTCTGCTTTTGGCCTTGTATCTTCGAAAATATTCACAATTGGCCTCTGCAACTTTGTAAATATATTCCTGGGTAGTTTATCTATCGGTTTAAGCAATTAAAAGAAAAACGATTTTTTCGGACCTTCTAATTCATGCTCCGGCTTTAAAAGTTACGCACACAGTTCCAGTAACGCCATCTGTTGGAAAACAGCGAAAACTTACTCAACGTCCTCATAGTATACAATTAAAAAAAGCACCTTTTTCAAATGTCTAGGCAACAATACTGCCTTGACATAGTTTGACTCATTGTCAAATTTTCTTATTCTATAATGTTATAATATTAAACCCTGAAAAGAAACAAAAAGTATTATATTAATTCGCGGTCTTGTTATAAACATTCGAACGCCGACAACTTTTCAAAGTTCGAGCCTCCTAGTCCTCTCAAATTCGATTCTCGTTGTCGAGTAGATTTAAAAAATATCGATATTTGGTCCCGAATGAATATCCCGTCCGCAACTTGAGGGGGTACAACCGTTGGATGTAACTCCGCCTTGGACAACTTCGGGGCGATGTACACGCGTTGGCGTGTACCCTCATCTCGTGGTATCACGATTCTCGCGAGGCTCTTTCTCTCTCTCTCTCTCTCTCTCTCTCTCTCTCTCTCTTTCTCTCTCTCTCTCTCTCTCTCTCTCTCTCTCGATCCTCCCGGCCCTATTCGGTATCAAACGATCTCCTCGTGATCATAACGTATTTGCATTGAGTCTGCGAAGGGCCTCTCGGACATCACGATCGATTTTATTGCCGGGAGTTGAAAGGCTCGGTTCTTACACCCACGCATATATCCGAGGTACAAATCATATACCTCGGGTTAGCGCGCGCCCTCTTCATTGACGACGAATCTCCCTTTGTAGCGTATGTCCATGTATCGGAGCTTTTATATTTAATTTCACGGTACCACGACGATCTGTGTTAGCACACACGGGGGGGATCACCCACGCCGTTTTTCTCGCGTTATATTTTCAGGATCGTCGACCCATCGATTCATCGACGATGACGTGATAATGACAGTCGTATAGTCGCGCGGGCGCGCGCACACATACACAATCAACACAAATCCACCCTCGAGCCTAGTGATAGGCATCTAACGTTTAAAAAAGATCCTCCTACCATCTTTTACGTATATATAAAGTACGTGGATTTTTTTTAAATTAAAAAACGATCATGCACGCAGAGATCGTATAGCGTGTCTTTAAATTGAGATTTATGCACGGCAATGATAGTACGGAAGTATAGAAACGACCAATTACGAATCGGTATCGTAAAAGTATATCGGGAGAGAAAATTCAACTTGTTCGATAATCGGTCTCATCAACTTTATGAACCTTTGAACAACAAACTTTCTACCTCTGTGAGTGCGTGTTTACATATATGTGTGTACGTATGTACATGGGGCATTCCACGCCATTTCACCTAGGCCTTGACTCCAACCATTTTTGGTTTTCCTAATTTTTTTTTGTAGAATTGCACCCTACGAAAGGAATATCCACACCAATTTTTATATTTTTATCTCTTCTCTTGTAGGCGTTGTAATTTTTCAAGAAATGTTGATTTCGGAAGTTTTGGAAACGTTTAAACGCCCATAACTCCTGAACTAATTGAGATATCGATAAATGTCACCATATAATTGTTTTTTCATTTTGAAGCATACTTTCGTTAAAAAATATGAAAAAATTATCATTTATCAATGTCAACGGGTTTTTAGCTTCTAAAGTGAAAACCATTGTTTTTAAAGCTGATTGCCTTCTTTTATTTTTTTCAAAAAATTCTCGAAAATAGAGTGACCCATTCTATGATTTTTAAGACTAGTCTCATCGTGGGCCCATTTTTCCTTCTATTTTTTTTCGAATTATACCAATTTTTTTCACAAATTTTTATCATTTTAATCTCCCATAATGCTATTAATGATATTATGATTCCCAATTCGGCTTTGTCATCCCTAAAACGGTTTATTCTTAAATTGTGCGGAATTTAACGAAAAAAAATATTTATAAGAACAAATCATTTTTCTTAAACCAACCGTTTCGGGCCTGACGAAGCTGAATTGAAAATCACGAATTTATGAATAGCATTATCGGAGATTGAAATACCAAAAATCTTCTGGAAAAATATGATTAATTCGAAAAAATAGAAGGAAACCTGGGCCAACAATGAGACTAGTCTTAAAAATCATAGAATGGGTCACTCTATTTTAGAGAACTTTTTTTTCATTAAAAAAAGGTAATGCTCTTTTAAAGAAATAGTTTTCACTTTCGAAGCAAAACAAAACGTTGACATTGATAATTGATATTTTTTTCATATTTTTAACGAAAGCATGCTTCAAAATGAAAGAAAAATGCTACAGTGACATTTGTCGATATCTCAATTAGTTCAGAAGTTATCAGCGTTTAAACGTTTTCAAAACTTCCGAAATCGACATTTTTCATGAAAATTATAACTCCTAAAAGAAAAGAGATAAAAATCTAAAAATTGGTGTGGGCATTCCTTTCATGGGGTACAATTTTACAAAAAAAAACGAGGGAAACGAAAAATGGTCAGGGTCACGGGCTAGGTGAAATGTTGTGGAATGTCCCATACACACACACACACACACACACACACACACACACACACAAAACGTCGCATTATCCCTCGTTTTCGCCTCGTTTTCTATCGCCTATTGAAACTCCGCGAATAATCGTTCCTTGTCACGATAAAACTGAACAGAGGGAGAAACATGAAAAAAATGTACACGCGCACCAGTTTCAATTCTCCTTAACGGTAAGTAGAAACGTTAAGAAACCTTGTTTTAATGGATTGGGCATATTACAAGGTCCGCGAAATTACAAAAGGGAATTAAGAACCTTCGCAGGGTAGCGGAAAGGGGTGAGCACGCGTGTACACGCTTCTCGGAAGAAATCGAACAATAGCCGCCGTATTTTCACCGAGATAATTTCACACACACATATATATATATATATATATATATATATATATACACACATATACATATACATATATATATATATATATATATATATATATATATATATATATATATATATTTGAGGCGTATGCTCAAATACATGCATATTCGCCATGGGCCAGCAGCAGCTTCAATTAGTTTGCAATTTACTCAAAGTTTCCAAGAGCTTCGGAGCCTTCGGTCAATCGGAGCTCTCGTTTTTCTTCCCCTCCTTCCCGTCGCTTCTTTCACTGGTGCCTTCGTTTTTCGTAACGATTTGAGGTCTGCGTTTACTGGCTTACGGGAAGCTAAAGGTTCCCCTGTGCACAAATCACTCGATGCATCCGCAATTATTATTATATTGAAGGCTGGAACTTTGGAAAGCAATGAAATGAAGTTTTTTCGACGTGATAACATTTTTTTAGCCAATTTTGCGTACGAAAATTTCTCAACCAGTTTTTGAGATGTTTATTTAGCGGCCTGCAATTGATATATGCAAACAATCATTATGAATCATTTATTATATTCATTATATTAAAATAAATATTAATAAGAATGATTAATATTAATATATTAATAATATTGATAATATTTATATTATTATTCATTATATTAAAATAAATATGCATAACGAAAAATGTAAAAAAGAATGTTCGTTGCATTTCAACGTTGCAAACTTCAACACTATCCGTTTTTTCCTCTCTCTCTCTCTCATTCCCTTTGCTCTCCCGTTAAATGTTGCATATTTATTTTGTTCGATTAAAGAGATCTTTTTCTTGCCTCCGCCCAGGACACTCTTCTCAAAGTCAAGAACATTTTGCACGAGGAGAAGAAACACATAAGGTTTGCGGATTGGAGCGTTAATGAGGTAATTTTTTTTATCATCGTGTTATTGCAACGAACGAACGAACAAACTCAGTCGTTTTATTGCGACTTTCATGTTGATTTTGATTCTTATATATATTTTCTCGTATCCCAGATCGAGGTGCTCAACAAATATCTCTTTCTAACTTCCAAACCGGTCATTTATCTCGTCAATCTGTCGGAGAAGGATTACATTCGCAAGAAGAACAAATGGCAAGTATTGGTTTTCATTTCGTACTGAAAAAAAAACGTAACCCAACCTATATGGAAAATATAAGAATCTTGTTCACGGAGTACTGATAAATAATTCGCGTAAAGTACGAGGTTACTCTTTTTGAATTAGGCAGATCGACGGAGGAACGCGAGATTCTCCAATTTTGGATTAAGGATGTATAGGAATACTGAAGAAATTATACTATGGTCATAAAAATTAGATGCGTTGTGACTTCATTTGTTCCAAGTCCGTACGCAACATTTGGGATCGAACCTCTAGGGTAAACAGACCAGTAAATGGACGAATGACAGTGCACCATTTAGATGGAGTCCAAAATGAAAATATTATGAAAACTATTTTTTTAATTGCTAGAACCAACAAAAGATATTCTAATGGTAGAAAAAAATATTCAAAGTAATTGCAACAAATATTGGGTGGAATTGATCAATAAGTAGCGAACACTCGTGAATGATTGGCCGTGTAGTGTAGATGAACGCTGTAGAGGATAACGATTTATCATTTATTTTTATGGAATGCTAGATTTGGAGTCGTGTTGCACAAAAATTATAATATTCTTATATTAGGTATCTGCGGGTAATAAGGCCTATCTAAAAATGGCAACTTCTACCATAAACAAAAACAAAATTAAATGTTTTTAAAAACCTCGCCAATAGGCCTTATTTTACTATGGTAGGGTAAAAAGGCCTACGGCTTTAACATTCTTAAATAATTAATCTGAATGTTATACTTTGATATTTCCAATCAACAATCATAGAAATGCATATAAACTATACATTTGCACATTTAACAGCCATCAGGGCACTCAAAGTCAGCGGTATCTTCAAGTGACAAACCGATGCATTCTTCATGGTACCACTTTCCGCATTTTGTGCACTGTATCATGTCAGCTGTCCTGTTCTCTTCACAGCCATGACAGTACCAATTCGCTTGCTTCTGCGAACCACGGTCACCTTTGGTGGTGGAGGTCTTTTTATTTATTTTTTTCTTATCTTCATTATTTTTATTGAACAGAGCTTTCGTGACCAGATTTCCTCTGTAATTTATAGCTTTTGGCCTAACCGTAGGTTTTTTTCAGTAACTTTTACTGGTGGGGGCATAAGTTGACGAAATGCCGCTCTGAGCCGAGTGAACGGCACATTGTCTTCATCGTCGTCCAAACTCGAACCACCGTGAACCATACGGTAAAATCTTCCCGTAGGCACTAAAACTGGAGATTAATCAATTAGGAACCAAATTCACACCTTACTCACATTTGTAGCATCTTAAAAGTAATGAAAGATACATTAAAAAACAACCAACCTTGTTACAAGAAGAGAAAGGATAATAAGCGCTATGGTGAAATTTGGTAGCCCTTAAAACCCTGCCACTACGTCTGTAGAAAATCAAAATGAAAAATATTTAGACCACGATAGCTCATTCAAATATTTAATATCATAGAAGCATGAAATAGTAGAGAAATGGACAGTAAATTTATATAGCTAAGTGTAATATTCCAAGAAATACTTACGATCGATCCGGAACGATTTTTATTATTCGCGCAGCCCGGCGGTCCCTCACAATGGTCGTGTTCGTTGGGTCTCATCATTTTGATACGACCAAGTGCGCATGCGCATAATGATGCGCAACGCGCAACTGCGCATCCTTATGCGCACGCGCACTTATTCGTATCAAAATGATGAGACCCAACGAACGCGACCAATGTGTGATGCAACACTGCTGGCGGGGAGCGGGTTATAGCGCATGCGCCAGTTTTTGGCGACATCTTCGTGCGCTGTGCGCCTGCGTGTGTAGATTTGAGCAAAAGCGCTGATTCGAAATATGATTTTCGTTCGATGGGCCTTATTAGGCAACAGGCCTTATTACCCGTAGGTACCTTATATGAGTATTATATTTGTTATTACTATTTCATAACAAATATACAAAGCTTTTTTGCATCTCAACGTGACATTCTCAAAAAACCACCAAAATTTGTTTCGACAGCGAAACACAAGATCAAACTGTGGCAAAATTTAAAAAATGCATGAAGTGATTTTATGACAACATTCAATGAAACGTACATTGTCATCTCTTAAAAGTAATTAATACTGCAGTTTTTAACAGCTGAGCTGAATTTTTTACTCTGCTTTGAGAATTATCATATCAGAGCCCATATGGCCATTCATTGGGAAATGGTTAGAATACAGCAGCAGTGAATGAACATTAGAGTAGCACAAATTTGAGCTCTATTTTTTCTTCTTTTTTTCACCGTCAAATTATCTTCTTTAAAGAAAAAAAAATTGTCACGAAAGCTGCTAGCCGTCAAAAAATATTTAGAGGTCGCTCAAGTCTCCACCAACATTCAAATTTTCATTAAAAAATCGTTTTTTTCTGTCCACTTCTCACCCATGACTTTTACGCTTTATAATTTTTTAATTAACCTCGCGGAATCTCTAGCCCGCCAATGAATGTATAGTGATGGCTAAAGGTTTTCGGAATTCAGAATTTCCGCCAAAAAATAAATCTCGTATGCACTATAATTCCTTGTAGCATAAAAACAAAATAAACAACGAAGTGTTACATTTTCTGAATAATTTATTATTATAATTTGTAACAAACAGCAATTATACGATATGTGTTATTATGTATTATTGTGTACTATTGTATTATGGCGTCGCTCGTCACAGAGAACTGTGGGACGCATTACGATTCGCGGTTTCTAAAGAAAGAAGGATTTATTGTTTTTAAAATTTTACAAAGCGTAAAATGTATGAATGAGAAGAGCAAAAGAAAAAATTGGCGAAAATTGAAATTTTTGAAGCTCTTGAGCGATCACTAAATATTCATTGGCCGCCTAGAGCATTCGCGAGGGTAATTTAAAAATTATAAAGCGAAAAATGCATGGGTAAGAAGTGGCCGAAAGAAATCGATTCTTAATGAAAATTTGAATTTTTAGGAGGCTTGAGCGACCTTTATATATTTGTTGACCGCTTGCAGCTTTGGCAACAATTTTTTTCATTAAAGAAGATAATCGGTTTATGAGAAAAAGGGAATAAATAGAGCTCAAATTTGTAGCCACCCTAATGGGGATGTCTACTTCTGACCTATTCGTACGAATTAATTTTTTTTTTAATGCAATTAATCAAAGTTCGATTCTTTCTTAAGTAATGAAAGTAATACTTACCCTCACAACTCATAAAAACTATTGTTTTTGTCTTTAGAACACGTACTGCGCACAGCCGTATCGTAACTGAGTTGCTCGGTGTGCAAGTACCGCAAACTAGAAAAATTCCGTGTGGCGTAAAAATTTGATATTCGACTAAGAAATTGGTTTTAACGACACCTGTGAGTTTTTTTCTGCTAAATTATAGTGATTCGATTTTTTACCGACGATTCATATTTTTCACTTATTTTAAAATAAATCAGCATCCATCCATTCACTGGTCGGTTTACCCTGTCATGTTGTAGAAAAACACTTTTCATTCGCAGTACTCTCGCATGCTTTCTTACGGGACATTTTACTCTCAGAGATGCCGAGAAAAAGCATAATGAATAAATTGTACAGAATGTTTTGGATTGTTCGTGCGGGTAATTTCTGAGTGGAAAAAAACTTTTTGAAAAATATCACGATCATTCGTTACATAATTGTAGTGTAATTAAAGGCGTACACTCAGTTGGCACTTTTGAAAATATGGATTTTCGACTTTCGACGGATTCTCAAAATATAACATTTCAAAAATATTATCTGGAAACTTTAAGTCGATCCGTTCAAAATTGAGAGAGTTGTGGGCGTGTTTATAGGTAAACGCAAACCGGCGAACTTTAAAGGCGTTTTTCTCGAAAGGACTTTTCAAAATCGGCGACCATGGTGTTTAAAAAATCACTGCACCAATCAACTTCAAATTTTCCAACCTTCTTGTACATATCAAAAAGCAGTGCTTGCAAGAGGAATTTTTTTTGTCCAAACCATATTTTTTTCATCAACGAAAATAGAGCGTTTCTTTTTACCGAAAATCGATACTTTCACTTTGGACTGCGGCAATTGTTCGAAAATCAATATTCTATTAAATCCTTTTTCCAAGCACTGGACATTTCACGCAAAAACCAAATGCGATTGATTTTTTTTTCGGATGATATGTTTTCGAGCCGCAGCGGTCCTCGCGAAGGACGTTTTCAAACGGCAGTCTGCACAAGCAATTGCATCTACCGCAGTTACAAATAATTTTCAAAACGAAGATTGCAAAAGATACTCAAAACTCAAAACTCAAAAGATACTTAACCCTTCGACTGCACACTTCCGACCGAACCCCTGACTGCATTTGGGGTCGATCGGACCCCAGACGTTTATCAGATCGTTGTATTTCGGTAAATATGCAGTTAAGTGCCCAAAAATTCGTTTAAAGCGGGAGATGCGTTAAAAAATACGTACTTGCATAAAAAAGATCACAATTTTTTTCTTCAAAATATGAAAAAGATCCTTTGAGGTTTTTAAAGAGAAAGGTTTGTAAATACGAAAAAAGACAGTGTGAACCGTCTTTCCAAAAAGTATATTTATTCGGAAGTTTGAATTTGTGCATTTTCGGGATAGTGAAAAATGGGAAAAATCGACTCCTTCGGCAGATTAATTGTTGAAAACGTATATTCTCCGCATTTTTTTACTCCATTGACTTATTATTATTCACATTTACCGCAATCGACGCATAAGTACATTCGGTGCTCGTTGCACATAGCCCTACTGCATAATGGACACTTGCTTTTAGTTTTATGATCGGCATTTTAAATACACCATTTTATTATAGTGGCGCAAAATAAAAAATATCTATGAGCATTTTTTATCGTAACTCACTTATATGCCGTAATAAAACGCCAAATTTCACCAAAAAAACTTGTTTTCACTTTCACCGCGCTACTGCATAAACGGGGTCGATTCGACCCCAGGTCTTTTTTCGACAGCTATCCTCAGTACACGGGCGGGACGTAGGGTGGGGGCCGAGTATCCACCTATGGAGTAGGAGTGGGGGAACATACGAGTGCCGCACTGCGGCCGAATAGATTACCTCATTTTGCGATACAGTCAGTTGAAAAAAAATGGGGTCAAAACGACCCAGTGTGCAGTCGAAGAGTTGAAAAACAAAAGATACTCTTGACCGTAACAAAACGAATTGAAAACCTCGACACATTTTCCCAGAAAAAAATCGCGAAAATTCCTCTTTTCCCGGCCACCAGCTAGGTGTAACCCGTTAATTGTAACGTACTCAAATTCTACTTTATTTTCTTGTCTTTCGAATACGTCCTTGCCAAAAAGCACGGCAATGCTGTAAACACTTGATCGGCTCGAAAATTGGATCATTCGTGAGGGCTCATTCACTCTTACGAGTTTTGCTCCAATAAAGTTAAATATTAATGAATACTGGTGAATCGATCGTTGAAAAAAAAAAAACACATTTTTATCTGGAAATTTGAGGCTTGGTCTACATATTATCCCACTTACGACTGGTTCTCCTGGACCGGTATTTGAGAATTTCAAACCTCGGCTACTCTTGCCGGGGATTTTGTTTCCTATACATCGTCAACAATAAGTTATTGCCTGCATGCAGATGTAAAATGCCATTCTTGATAGCAATAATAATAATGGCAGCGGCAACAGCAATGTGATTAATTATTGTACCATGGTAAACTATTTTTCTCGTTATTTATTGTGATTGCTATTATCATGACTGTCATTATTATTATTAATGTTATTTCTCATACGTCCAAATAGGCTGATCAAGATCAAAGAGTGGGTCGACAAGAACGACCCTGGCGCAAGTCTAATCCCCTTCAGCGGTGCATTCGAGAACAACGTAATCGATATGGACCCGGCTCGGGCAGCAAAATACTTCGAGGAAAGTAAAGTGACCAGGTGAGCTATATATGCCATAATCTAAACATCGCATACTTGGCTCGGGCTAAGGCAACATTTTGAGAGAAAGAATTAAGAACAAAAACCGACTTGAAGATGGTGCTGGAGACGACAAACATAGTGAATTTCCTTAGCGATTTAAATGCATTGTTGAAAACGACCATTCGCTGATTTGTAAAAAGTTAAAAAATGCGATAAAATTGAAACTACAAATAATTACGTCGACGTGACAAAAATTAGTAGAGGTTTATAGTCTATCAGGATAGTCGAAATAAATGTCAGGCAAATCTTTCGATACCGAGCACCACTCTGAAACGTTGCATGGATTTTTTGAAAGATTGTCAAAGGGTAAATCCAAGTACTATATTATGGAGAGGACATTTGAAATAAATTCCCTTTTGATTTAATTCATTAGAAAAACTTTGTAATATTTTGCGATACATTTATTACTAGTTTAATAAATTGTTTTCCGAAAAGAGAATTTCGCAATAATCTAAATATTCGGTTTATATGAATTCACTATCAATAAAAAATAATTGAAAAAAACCTTGCCCGATTTCTATTTTTGAAAGATCAATCAAATATTGAAAATGTGGAAACTCAGTCAGACATCCTCAATCATTTTGGTCGCTTTTTGAGGCGGGATATACATTTAGACAGGAAAAGATAAGCAATATTGAGGGATTATTTGAACTAAGAAATAATTATTTTACAATTATCAAACTTTAGGTATACTTTAATGGTATATTGAAGTATACAAAACATTTTTTTTTATGAATTCATCATCATAATGACAGAGCTGTGGCAGAGTGTTACAGCAAGGTAGCCGCGGGAGTTGCGAATCGGCATGCAGTCTAGCTTCCCGTAGACTTTGATTTGCAATAAAGTTCAAACATTTTTTCAGTTAGAACATGTATAGTTTTTATGTGACGGTAATTAAAATAAAGAAAATGCAAATTGAAGAAAATGGCACGCACTTACAAAAAAAATCATCATTTCACGCAACATTTCTGTAAAATGTGGATTAAAAAAGTCGTTTTTTTTTTTCATTTTTTCATAAACAATTCTCGTCAAGTAGAAGGGACCAATATTATCAATATTTCTACCAAGTTTCAACTCAATCGGCTCAATAGTTTTTGGGTAACTCTGCATGCCAATTTCGATACTGCAGTTTTGAGAAAAACGCGTTTGAAGTTCACGCCCGCTCCGAATCCGAGCGGTGAGGCACAGCGTTGACGGGCTGTAACGTTTGAAGTTTTTCGAATTTCGCTTTGAAACTTTGGAAAAAGATTCTACATAGTAGTTCTATCGTTTAAAGAAAGAAAAAAAAGACATCGATTTTTTTATTCTTGTAAATGTATATTCCGACTTAAGTGAATTATTTGTCTGGCATTCGTTTTATTTTGCGCAGATAAATAGGAAAGATATTACTTAATATGCGAAAATTTCGAGAGCCGTGGGGCGCAAGTCCGTAATTTCCTTTTGTTGTAACGTTCGAAGCCGTAAAACTGGCACTCACTTCCTTCCGAATCTCGTCGTTCCCACACGAAATTACTTTTTTTTGCTTGTTTTCTTATCCCTTCGTTGTTTCCTCGCTAACGCGAGGTATGTACCGACTAAGAATAATGGAAGGGTTCTCGTGCCGGGCCGTCTAGACTCATATACAGGTCTCTCTCTCTCTCTCTCTCTCTCTCTCTCTCTCTCTCTCTCTCTCTCTTCCTCTCCGGCTCTCTCGTTGAGCGCAGTCTATAAAAACACCGAAAAATTTCCCGGTCAAGCATTATATTTTTACGAACGCTTATTCAAATTCGCGCAAAATTGCACAAAAAAGAGGGCAGCATCCCGAGAGCATTATAATAAACTGTCGAATGCGGCACGTCGAGGGGGATTCACTTGGCCAGTAGGTCATTCATAGCCAGGGGCTTTTCGCGTTGGTTTTACGCCCCCGATAAGTGGATTTCCGTTTTCTATACGCTATTCTCAATTCTGTGGCCCCCGTGTCGTGGGTGTCCAACAATATCGATGAGATCTCGATAGTTTTAAGGGATAACACCACTCTAGCGGCAGAAAATAAGGCCTAACCTTGACAATTTATTTTGGCAGTATGAAAAAAGGAATAGGATTTCTTTTGAGAGGGTTTATTTAACACATGTTAAAGTATTTTAAAAAATAATTATAATTTTCAAACAACATGGCGGTGTCTGTCACCGCCATGTTGTCCCATCTTGAAAAACGTGTTTTTTACAAATAACTTCACGGGAGAACGGTTTTCTCGTAAAGTAAAAGACCTGGAACAAAAACAAAAAAAATATAATCTATATGTTATTAGCTATGGGACTACGTGGGGATTTTTTTAAATTAAATTTTGAAAAAAATGGCGCGCTTTGAAAGAAATAAATCGATTTTTTGCCCAAAAAATAAGCAATAAATTGTTTATAAAAAAGTTCTACATTTGATTGAAAAACGGCTACGTACTCCCATATAGAATGTGATTGTAAAGCTACTATAATAATTTCAAATCGATCCATGCAAAGGTGTTGGAGTAATCCGTCCTCCCAGTTTGAAAAAAAGTGGTTTCGAAAAAAACGCGTTTCAAGTTGTACAAGGCGCCTGAAAGAAGTCCGAGGCGCTGCGGTGAAGTGAATAATTGAACTTTGAAAAAATATCGCTACAGGACCAATTGCATATTGTCTTTATGACCCCAAAGTATTTTTTATGCCAAAAAAAAGATTTGTCCAGAATCCTTCAGTGGTGTTATCCCTTAACGCGTTATGCCTAGTTGTAACAATCGCAAACAGCTGATCTCTGAAATTTTTAATAAGAACATCGTGATGATACTTTTCTACAAAATTAGAGTATTTGAAAAAGCATCATTTGAAGAACACGCTGCAATTTTTTTTTTGTGTCAAAGTATTTAATTATAATCGATTCATCACTTATGTCCCAGAAGCCCTTCTCGAAAACGTATTTTATCTGATGTAAAAAATCAAACAGATATTGTTAGTATCTTACAAGGAACATCACTTAAGTGTCCGCCTTTGATTTTATTGAAACTCATATATGTGATGAAGCATTAAAAACTATTAGACACGTTTTTTTTTCGGCGAAAAAACGTTTTTAAGGGGGGAAACGACCCCTCAAATAAAGGGGTTCCATTCCTTCATTTAATCTATTTCAATTATTCTATAGTGGATTTTTCATTGCTTTACATTAGAAGAATTTTGGTTTTTGTTTCATTCATAACGGCGGACTGCTTGTGGGTGAAACTGCAAAACCACATCTAACAGGCACGCCATTATTTGAGGGGTGATTTCTTCCTCAAAGCCGTTTTTCCGCAGATAAAAAAAATACGTGTCTAATAGTTTTCAATGCTTTATCATATATATGAGTTTAAAAAAAATCGACGGCGGACACTTGAGGTGTCTTCTCACTTTGGACGCCAAAAAAAAGCTCTTTTCAAGAATTTTTTTTATAGGTTTATATTATAGATATTGATATAAAAGTTGTCACACTTAATAAATACACTTTCGAAATACATAAAAGTAAAAAAAATATTTATTCAAGTCACTATTTATAGACGAAAATGGTAGTTACAAAAATGTCCTAAAAAATGTAGGTCTGTGCTGTTGATGAAATCTCGAAGATGGATGATCCAAAACAAAAAAAATCAAACGGTTTTAGATTCAGTATGTTAACGGCTATAGCGCATATCATACGATTTTTAACATATGCAAAAATAACAAAATGGCGTACATTTTTCGAAAAAAGAGCGAAAAAAACGCGTTTTATCACCGTTTTTGGCAAAAAAAATAGTAGATATCGAAATTTTTAAAAATCCTTGATATGCGCTATAGCCATAGTTTTAAAGAATATGTGGTTAAATTTTCATAAGGATCGGTTCAGTCGTTTCGAAGATTTTATCAACAAGCCGTCGAGAATGGTTGTTTTGAGAAAAACGCCGTTAAGGCGTCTGGCTACCTTGGCCGATCGAAAAAAGGGTAAATTAAAAAAATTAAAATAAACTCGACAGTATGGGCAGGAATATTTTTATTTTTTTACACAACGTCAGAAAGGGCTTTAAGAATAACGTTAATAAATTTCCGTTCAACATATTAAAAAATGGCGCCGTTATGCACATTGCCGCGAAGGCCCTTAGCACGATACGCGCAGTCGTTGTCCCATCTGTTACCCGGTCATGTCACAACTGAAAAAAAATAAGCTCATTCGTGAGTAGTGTCGCTACAATGTAGCGTAGCGGTTTTTTTTCGACCATTAAAAAAATTATGGTGAGCCGAAGATTCGGTGAAAAATACAAATTTGTTTCTTCTTAAAATTTCACTCAAACATGCATAATAATATGAACAATGTCTGGTTAAAATTTGAACAAAATCTATAGAAATCAAGAGCGCGAGCTCGTTCTAACTTAAGGACAGACCGTGATGAGTTCGACGAAAATTGCTGATCGTATCCAGTTTTGAGAGAATTCATTTCCGTCGGTTCCGTTCTTTTTTAATTATTAAATGCGACTGCGAAAAGCCGTGGAATCTTTCGGAATACGAATTTGCGCAGACTACGGAGACAATTTGGAGAACGAGCGTACACGGCTAATCGGCTCGTAAGAGATCTCGAGACATTCCGTTCTCGGTTGTGTACCAAATAAAATGTAAAAAAAAGTATGGAGTCGTTTCTACGCATCTGTCTCGCCCTCGTTCTTTCCCTAGTCGAGCCAAATGTTTTCTATAACGCAGCATCAAAAGAAAAAGCAAGGGCGCGGAGAAACCCAGTAATCAGAGCGGGCCTGCCGTGATTTTATTTCGAGACCGCAAGATGACCGGTCCACTAGTAAAATAGGTAGAGAATTCTCAAGTCGAAATGATAAAATTGCAGTATTAAGTCGTTTCGGCTTTATGTGTATTCCCTGAATTGGGCGAACGTTGGAGAGGCTCGGGGACCCGCGAATCGTGTCCTGGGCGTATTATACCCTGTCATTAGAGATTATGTTCTCTCTCTCTCTCTCTCTCTCTCTCTCTCTCTCTCTCTCTCTCGCTCTCCGTCTCTCTCCCGTCCGAGACAATCATATTTTCGGCACCGGGGGTCGCGAGGGGGTCGGATACGCTCCACTTTGTCGACGATTCGACAATGTCCTGTCTTTCTTTTTTCATCCTTGATCTTTCTCCTCCTTAATATCCTCGGACATCGCGGAATGCGAATCCGGAACAGACGAAATTTTTGTCCACGAACAAAGCAAAGATACGGAATTTCATGGAATTTCGCAGCTTTGCCAGTTGATGAGAGGAATTAATAAGTATGTTCGTAACTTTTCAGCGCACTCGATAAAATCATTGTTCAGGGCTACAAAGCGCTCCAGTTGCAGTACTTCTTCACCGCGGGACACGACGAAGTCAAAGCGTGGACGATTCAGGTATAATACGATTTCGTACTTTTTCTCACTATCGAAGTTAAGGGGAGGTATCTGAGTAAACGGCGAGGAAGACAGGTAAACTTCGGGAGTTTTTATCACAAAAACTAATGTTTCGATTGGATCCGGATTTTTTTAAATTGGAAAATATGCACATTGAGGGATGTATAGGAAATTTAAAAATAAATTTATTGACTGGAAGCGACTCAACCGCAATTATCTCGCAAATGCATCAAACTTTTGTTTTCTTCTAATTTTGAAAATGGAAAATGGTCTCCAATATTTTTTGGTATAACTATGCAATGTCGTTGAAAAAGTTGCATGTTCTCAATACAGATATTCTACAAATTCGGTTGAAATACCAAGTAAACGTAATCATTCGTTCGAAAGAGATGAACAATATTCTTCGATAGTTTTCCTTGTTCGCCACGAAGGGGTTTTTCATTTGTGTATGCAATCCAAAATCGTCGGAAATTGCGAATGAAAAACGAATGTTAAATTAAAACGGTCGCAATTCCGTCAAAAATGAAAATTAAAAAAAAATCCTACGTAGCGAACGAGAAAAACTATCGAAGAATATTGTATCCAAATTTAGACAACATCGGACAAGCCGTTTTCGAGATACATATGGCACCGACTTTGAAAACTATGTTTCGACATAATCGCATTTGAATCGCTTCCGGTCAACGAATTTATTTTTAAAAATTCCCAAACATACCTCAATGTAGATATTTTCCAATTAAAAAAACCCCGGATCCAATCGAAACCTTAGTTTTTGAGATAAAAATTGTCGAAGCTTACCTGTTTTTCTCGCCGTTTACTCAGGTACCTCCCCTTAATGTTGTACGAGGCGCCTGAAAGAAGACCGAGGCGCTGCGGCAAAAGCGATAATTGATACTTTTAAACAAAGAAAAATCGCTACAGGACCAATTGCATATTGTTTTTATGACCCCAAAGTATTTTTTAAGCCAAAAAAAACGATTTTTCCAAAATCCTATACTGGTGTTATCCGTTAAGTTTTTGTCGAGACGCGAAGTGCTGAAACTCTGATAAAGTCAAACTTTCAGCTGGGAATATCTATGCGTTACATTCTCCATGACCTATTGGCCACGGGTATTTTTGGTGTTTACTATACTGGAGAAAAAGCGGCGTTTTTAATATGAGAAGACGTGATACAGAGACACTATTTTCGTTATTCAGAAAGGGACAAAAGCACCGCAAGCTGCGGGTCGTATACATACGGACTTTGAAAAGGGTTTCATTATGGCTGAGGTAATGAAATACGAAGACTTCGCGGCCGAAGGATCCGAGACAGGCGTCAAGGTGAGACATGTTCCTTGTTCTATTTTTTTTATTAACGAACATCGTGTGCCGTGGCTTATTCGATGGTATCCAAGGATTTTCTAGATTCGTACCTATTTTATTTATAAGCACACTTCCAAATCGTCTCGGAAAACTTTTTGTAATTATGCTTGATTTTGAATTTTTTGGATTTCTAATGTCATCACCTTTGCACGTAAAGTCGAAATGAATATTTCTACTTTTTGATACCTCTATATATTTAAAGGTATGAAATATCTGTTATATATTTGTATACATCATTATATAACAATTTCGTCATGCCTATCTGCCCATCAAAGCAGCGCTCTCGACTTCTTCTTTTTTACATCGCTTTGGTTAAAAAATTTGGAAAAATCTATGAAACCTGCACTTAGCGAGCCATTCGAAGCAATATTGTTGCAGATATTGTGAATGATCCGGTTACGGCAATTTTAAAAGCCAAAAGGGATTTTCAAATCGCCAATGCTCTATGTTGTATTGTTTATACTGTTCGCAAAAATAAGCATGTTAAATATTCATAGTTATGGGTGTTTGTAAAGTACTGTTGTCCAATAAGCAACGGATTAATCCGCAAACTATTTGAAAATCATTAAATTTCGTTTTAATTGAAGGAGGCAGCTGTGAATAAATGAACCTTTAGGCAACTGAAAATGAGTAAACGTTTTGTTGAAAGAACGGTTTGTTTTACAATGTTGCCACTTAGGCTGTTATTTATTATTACTTTGAACCGTTACGTTTTTTTTCCAAAACAATTACGAATTTCGGAATTATGGCATTATTCTCCGGAAAGGCTGTGGCGTGAATTGTAAAATGGCTTTACCTCTAGCTTCTATTGTATTGATTCGAAATAAAACGTTCAAGTTCTTTTGTTATTATTATTAACATCTTAACATAGCGCGAAAACCAAAAAAAATCAATAACACGCATTTAAAAAATAGTTTCACTTTTACATAGGCTCTTTGAGTTATTCGGCAATAAATAAATACTCATTGAATATGATTTTCCACAACCTATAGATCAAAGATGGGGATAATTAAATTACAATGTAATTCAATGATTAATCTGGTAACAAAATAATTAAATTGTAATTGTAATTATTCAGGACATATTATGAAGTCTGTTATAATGTATTTCATTACAAAGTTATCTGATTAGAATGTATTCAAATGCGTTGTAATTTAATTACCTCGTTACTAGTTACGGTATAGTATAGGAGAAAATGTGATTTTATCCTCTAAATTTTTATTAAAAATGGGATAATTCATGTCTCGCTCGATCTACCAAATCAAATTATTGTTTAACTATTGGTTGCTTAATAAATTCAAACTAATAAGTATTCGAAATACTATATAATCGATTAATATGTGATTAGATTAGCTTTCTATCAAATTACATAGTTATTAACTACACTAGGCACTTGTAGTAACTAATTATTGAAGTAATCTGTTAGACAGCAATTAAATTATCAATTACAGTAGTAATTGTAATCGTTAATTATTAATTTAATTACTTTTTGGCCATCTCTGCTATAGGTTGAAGTACAGAGTAATATGATTATTGAAATATGCCTGATACATGAACGAGATCAATTACATATTTTTTTTGAGTTATTACTTGCGCCAATTACGAAAATACAGTTATGAGAAAAACTTGGTTTCTAGTAACTTACCGACTGGACTGCCATTTCAGGGCCACACGATAGTCCATACAATTTTGTTTTGAAACTTTCCTATCATATTCTGAAGATCCCATACATGGTATAATCTTCAAAATCGTATGAAAAAAAGAACAATTCAATATTTTTTAATGTTTTGAAGTTACTTCCCGGTAGATACAGAGCCTTACTGTAAGGGTGAATGGGAATCTTGATGGATCGGTACCATAGCGATGAAAATTGCATGCGTTATTACTACGCTTGTCTTAAGCTTGTACGCAATATTTGAGATCGATCCACTATCTCGTTGTAGAATTATAATTCTTTTAATTGGCGGTAGTCTCGCATGCAAGAAAAAACTTGAGGAATAAATAGTACAGAATGGTTTAGATTTTTTTTCGTGGACAATTCGTGTATGAAAGATACTTTTTGGACAATTTCACGGCCATTTGCTGCATAACCGAAGTATAATTACTAGTCACGTACTGAAATTCTGCTTTTTATTTATCGTTTGGGCTTTCCATGCATCATGTCCAAGCTATACGGCAATGCTGTAAGCAGTTGGTTGGTTGAAAAATTGCAGCAGTCATGTCCACTCTCAAGATTGGGCTTTGCTCCAACAAAGTAATATACAGTAGAGACTCGATTATCCGAATCAATTGGGATCGGGCGCCTTCTGGATAATCGAACATTCGGATAACCGAACAGCAATATTGCGTGGGCGAGAAAAACGTTAGTTTTTTCAATACGATAAAATATATATATTTAAAAATACAATGAACATTAATATTTTAATAACACAAGTACATTTTGCGTGAATTGCAAATAACCATTGTATCATTTAAGGGGTCTTCTTACTTTAGACGCTAAAAAAGGCTATTTTCATGATTTCTTTTTCAGAGGTTTATATTATAGATATTGATATAAAAGTTGCAACACTTGAGGGGTGGTACCTGAGTAAACGGCGAGAAAAACAGGTAAACTTCGGGAATTTTTATCTCAAGAACTCATGTTTCGATTGGATCCGGGTTTTTTTTTTTTTTTTATTGGAAAATATGTACATTGAGGTATGTTGAGGAATTTTCAAAAATAAACTCGTTGACTGGAAGCGATTCAAACGCGATTATCTCAAAACATAGTTTTCAAAGTCGGTGCCAAATGTATCTCGAAAATGACTTGTCCGATTTTGTCCAAACTTGGATACAATATTCTTCGATAGTTTTTCTCGTTCGCCACGTAGGATTTTTTTTTAATTTTCATTTTTGACGAAATTGCGACCGTTTTAATTTAACATTCATTTTCGTTCGCAATTTCCGACGTTTTCGGATTGCATACACATTGCATAAAAACGTAATGGTTCAATCAAATTTAAAAAACCCCTACGTGGCGAACGAAAAAAACTATCGAAGAATATTGTATCCAAATTTGGGCAAAATCGGACAAGCCGTTTTCGAGATACATCTGGCACCGACTTTGAAAACTATGTTTCGAGATAATCACGTTTTAATCGCTTGCAGTCAACGAATTTATTTTTAAAAATTCCTAAACGTACCTCAATGTACATATTTTCCAATAAAAAAAAACCCGGATCCAATCGAAACATTAGTTTTTGAGGTAAAAATTCCCGACGTTCACCTGTTTTTCTCGCCGTTTACTCAGGTATCTCCCCTTAATAAATACACTTTCGAAATACATTTTGAAACAAATGTATGTATTTATGTAACCCAAACAAACTTTAAACGCGTTTTTCTTGAAACAACGTTTTTCGACGGCTTGTTGATAAAATCTTCAAAACTACTGAGTCGATCCTTATAAAATTTCAACCACATATTCTTTACAACTATAGCTAGAGCACATATCAAGGATTTTTTTAAATTTCGATATTTACTATTTTTTAGCCAAAAACGGTGAAAAAAATACGTTTTTTTGTTTTTTTTTTTTCGAAAAATGTCCGCCATTTTGTTATTTTTGCATATTTCAAAAATCGTATGATATGCGCTATAGCCGTTAACATACTGAATCTAAAACCGTTTGATTTTTTTGTTTTGGATCATCCATCTTCGAGATTTCATCAACAGCACAGACCTACATTTTTTAGGACATTTTTTTAACTACCATTTTTGTCTATAAATAGTGACTTAAATAGAGTTTTTTTATAAGTATTTCGAAAGTGTATTTATTAAGTGTAACAACTTTCATATCAATATCTATAATATAAACCTATCAAAAAAAGGAATGAAAATCGCCTATTTTTGCGTGTAAAGTGAGAAGACCCCTTAATGATATAGAACGAAGTTAAATACGTATTTAAAAATAATGAATATTCGTATATCTTTCAGTTCTTATCTATTTATTTTTGAAAAAGCCGACGATTTTCTTCTGCTTCACGACGGAATCTCGTTTCTTTGTTGCTAAATCTCGACTGCTAGCGGAAAGCAAAGTGCGCACGAGCGCAGACGGAGAAAGTGGAGGGGACGTACATCAATGTATACATCGTGCGCGATATATAGGATAATTGACGATCGGATAATTGACGATCGAATAATCGACGCTCTACTGTATCAACAAATACAGCTCATCAAAAAATGTTTTAAGGTAATCCTAAAGCCAGGCTTCAATCCATGGGATTTTTTTTTACCTTCACTAAATATATTAATAATCGCCTCTGTAAAATTTCAGGGTCGGTTATCGACCTAATTACAGAGAAAAGAAGATTAAAATTTTGTATTTTTGTGAAGGAATTCCGAGACGACATAAAAAAACGCTATTTCCGTTCGCTACAAAAGTGTATATAATAGTGGGAATCCGTCAGATTCTTCAAAATAATCGGATTTACATACTTCCAATGCTCTCAGAAAAAATTACGCTCATTGACCTAATTTTTTGGAATATCAAGTTTAATTTGAACTTCCGGTATTGGATTTATTACCACTTGCTACGATAAAGAGACGTGACAGCAAGGCAACAGCTGACTGTAGTCCTAACCTCATCTCACACATTCGAATTTCCACACATATTTAATTTTTATCCGATATCAGTATTTCGCCAACCTAAATTTTCCACGTTTTTTGCCAATCGCGGCCCGAATTCAATGCTTTATATTTCCCGCACCTGACATTGTTTTGACAGATCGATGTTGAAAAGCATGGAGGTTAAACTCGCCTGGTTAAGTAAAAAGAGACGGAGATAGAACCAATGTTGTCAAATATTAAACCTGGAAATACTGCGCGAATCGACGGCATAATAATTTTTTTGCCATGCCTGCCCCAAAAGTGCGATTTTTTATTGGTGTTTAGCGTGCGAAAAATGGCTTATTTCTCAACGATGCTTACTTCCCCGAACTAGTGCGGGAATGTGAGACTTTCCCTCACTAATGCGGAAAAAGAAACTATTTATAGCTCACTTTACCACATTGATTCACAAAAAACGGTTTTTTCACGGTTGATCATTTTTTGTTCTACGATTTTGGACCGATTGATCAAACTTGAATGTAGCGAAATTCATGTGATATGAAACGTCAACTTATCACAGTGGTATTTGGATATAATTGTTATTGGTTTTGTTGAATCTCAAATCCCACTTTTGAGACAGTCATTGCAAAAAATAATGTATGGGACATGTGCGAAAAAAAAACGAATTACATCGTACGTACGTTGCCGAATTCGCCTCGACTTATGGTGCATTTCTCACTCGTATTGGAATTATCACCGCGCGATGGAATTCGTTGTTTCCCGCACTTATAGCCCAAATTACTATTTCATTTTTCTAATTAAATGTGAACATTCATTAAACAGCTTACACATGGAAAATTTTAATTATTACAAATTATTTCTTTTGCATATGTTAAAAATATCAGTTGTACAAGTCTCAAATATGATCAGTGGTATGTCTAGTGTGGAGCGATAGGATTACCTTAACTGAAAATTTCAGGCTTGGTCTATGTATTATCCCATTTACGAGTCGTTCTATAAAACAGCTATTTTATTTTCAAATAGTCGCTACTTTGATCCAGGATTATGCGTCGAAAAGTTCCGCAATGCGTGATCTGACACGCACTTGAACCCTTTTTTTATAATGCATTGTATACGTCGTTTTTTTTCTTCATAATACTTAAACTATAATGATTTTCGTATAGGCGGCTGGAAAGTACAGACAACAGGGTCGCAACTACGTAGTCGAGGACGGTGACATAATATTCTTCAAATTCAACGCTGGTGCCGGGCTCAAAGACGCTAAAAAGAAGTGATGGCACGCCTCGCTCGTGCTGCTCCTGGTTTACATGTACATCAATATGATTCTATTCTCATGTTGCATAAAACAACGCATTTACTAATCACGTTTCTACCGCAGTCTTAATCCGACATCGTTTCGTATGCGTATTTTGTACGTACTTTTATGTGTTCCTTTTTTTCAAGTCTTGACATAAGAAAAGAAATGGTCCTCAGTTTTTTAAATTAAGTCTTGGAAAGTCTGCTCGTCTCTCCGATCAAGGAACGAGCTCAACCGTGTGAATTTGGACGAGCGTAATTGTACGGATTGAGGCGAGAAAAATGAAGAGATGTGTCTTTATACGATGTTCAGGCGTATTCACTAATTATCTTTTTTCATTCAGTGATTTGTTTGCATTTTTTTTATAAGAAGATTGAAATCATTCGATTACCCTTGATCCGCAATAAATCGCGATAAAACGTAGGAATGTTAAGATCGATGCCGATGAAACGAAGAAAAACGAAAAGAGCACGTTTCATGATAATGGCAACAACCAATCCGCCACTTGTAATCCGTTGATAAATGCTCTCGAGATAAGTTACCGACCATCGATCGCCATTGAGTACGAGCCCCGCTCCTACATACGATCCAAAAACTCGTATGAATTCTTCAGAAAATCTTTTTCATGAACCCAAATTAAGAGGGACGACACCTCTAGGCGAGGAAAAAATCATTTTTGAGACTTAGGGTATGTTTCATTACTATTTTTCGACGTTACGTGGTATGTTTTTAAAAAATTAATCTTTAACAATGGCGCAGCTATGGCACGGTTTTCGAAACGGGTTGCGGCGGATGTTGTCAGACGGCGTGACACGTAGCGTCGGCGGGATGAAAAAAAACCAACGATGATTTTTTTTACATTAACACTCATCCGCAGAGTATGAACCAAGAAAAAGTGAGAAGTGTTGACAATCCATGAAATGGTACGCTTTAAAAAAAAAATTAATTTTCCAAAAAAATGGCTACATTTTGCTTTAAAAAATACTTTTTTTTAAATTTACGACAACATTTAGGGTCACGTTCTAGACAATAAGGTTAGAAAGATTTATACCAAGTTTCATCAGAATCGGTCGATTATGTTTTAGCTATACGTCACGCCAGTTTTCAAAATGCAGTTTAGAAGACCGTGTCATACCTCCGGCATTTTTTAAGATTAATAAAAAAAATACCATGTTATAGCCAAAAGTAGTAATAAAATATACGCTGAGACTCGAGAATGGTGAAGAAATCTTTCCTTTTAAAAAAGATCATGAAAATCAGCAAATATTTTTTTCGCCTAGAGGTATCTCCCTCCTTAATGCACTCTGTCTACACAAGACTCGCGGCCAACGCTCAGAGTATTGTGTAAGAAAAGGACAGAAATCCGAAGTAGATGGTTCTTCTGGCCTCAGTTTGAAGTTTATTGCAACGTTTTTGCATACCACGCTGATGATAATATCGGTAGAGTAATATTTATTAAAAAGAGAGGAAAAATCCGATGCTTAGATTGTGCCATCAGAATCCATTTTGGCCCACTGTCTCTTGATGCACTATTCTTCAAAAAGTTTATTACACAAAGCGAGACGATTTCAATCGCACTGTGAATACTGCTAATCACTATTTAAATAACAATTATTTGGCACCCAAACTTGTTTTAAACTCTCTTTGCGGCTTGTTTTACATTTTGGAACGGGAATTAACAATTTCGTGTCAATTTGTACAGAGCAATAACAAGTGCGTCGTTTTACCATGTGCTTGCTTCAATTTTGCAGATTGGAATAGTGGCCACGCTTACATACAGGTCTTGCGACTCGATATAATTTTAACGGTGGGGGTGGCCGCAGGATTGAAGGCGTTTTGGTGTCACTAGTATCGAGGGATGTTGTTTTAATGGCTAAAACATAACCTACGTTTTCTGTGCTTCCAAGTATGTAGTTACCATGGTAACTACATACTTACATACATGTACTACATACATGTGCACATAGTGCAGTCAGTCGACTGCTATAAAAAATTAACAATCGTTTCTATGCAGTTATATTAAATAGGATGACGGAACCCTACCAAAGTGCAATGTGCCGTACCTAAGTGCAAAAGAGGCTACAGAAGCATCTCAATTAAGGCCTTACGCCACAGTAACGGGTATAAAATCATGTGCGAATTTAACATTTTTTTTTCGTATGAAGAAGTGATTCACTCATAAAATTAATTACACATCTATTTAGTATGAATATCAGGCTGTTAGAAAATATATATTTTTTTTTCGATGGCGACTACTAATATTTTATTTTGTTATCTTTTTTTAGGTGGTCCGCGGCAGGGCATTGAGCATCCACAATTTTTTACCTATAACAAAAAAAATAAATTCTCGTCATTCTACATTAGAACACCTAGAGAAGTACGTACGGAATTTAAAAATATTGTTTTGTTCAAAAGTTGTAGGTATTTGAACTTGAGAAATGAATTTTCAGTGAAAAATTTCGTTATAACTGCTCATAAACTGCTCATAAAATGAAAAGTTTCCGATTAATCAGAAATTCCGTACGTACTTCTCTGCGAAATGCAATTAGGAACATAACTTTTAAATGTAAAGTAAATCGAGTGAAAATTGTTCAAGTTATTTGTCATGCTAATTGGAAAAAAGCTGTTTCGAGTAGTCAGCCATTTTCTACATTAAAAGAAAAATATATTTTTTCTAACAGCTTGATATTCATACTAAATAGATGTCTAATTAATTTGATGAGTGAATCACTTTTTTATACGAAAAAAATTGTTAAATTCGCACATGCTTTTATACCCATTACTGTGGCTTGAGGCCTCAATTACTGGATATATTTTTCAGATTTATAGTCGTCAGTTTGTGAGTTCATGTATTTATATTTGCATAAAGCATTAGTTTTCAAATAACTTGTGGAAAATGTAGACTCTTAGGTTAGGCTATAACGCGCATGCGCGGATATTGTCTCTGTCACACAGAACATTCCTCGATTACAGCGACCCTAGCCGATTTACGATGAACAATACACGTTTTGCTTCGCAAAGAGAGCTACCATTAGGTAGCAAAACCGTGGTATTGGCTATGAACGACATTAACTTGTCACAGCACCATATGGTGGCACAGCCGCGTCGCCCATCACTAAAGTCGACCTGAGGTTTCAGACCTGTATGTATTGGTGTGCAAATACCTCCTCGGCCTTTTTTCATGAAAATAATGATTTATTTACTTAAAATCAAGGTACATTTTAATCGGGAATGTAATCTCCGTATGTTTCGGCACATTTTCTCCACCTGTCAGGCGAATTGCGAATACCTTGGTGGTGAAAAGATGGTGGTTTTGAGTCGATAAAGTCGGTAAAGAAATTTTTTACTTCGTCGAACGTTTTGATTTGGATATCAGCAAAGTGATGGTGGAGCGATCGAAAAAAGTGAAAATCTGATACAGCCAAGTCTGGTGAATACGGCGGGTGTGGCAAAACGAATCTGCTCCTTTGTGGCAAAGCGTCTCTGATCCTTTTTTACTGTGTGTAGTCTGGAATTCTCATGCAGCAATATGACCGGCCTAGGCCCTTTGCCTGTGTAAGGCCGCTTGCGCTCAATTTCATCACTTAGACACTGCAGTTAGTGTTTATTGGGATCTTTCAAATGGCGATATGACATCTGGTGGCGGAAAATCAAAGTACATTCGGGGCAAAGCCTTCAATAGCAATTACACGTAGCCGTGCGATACAAGTACTTAACTTCAATTAAAAACATAAAATCGGTGAAAATGGAATGCGCGATGTTTTCTCCGCGTAAAAACAACCGAGAGAACATGAAATGTGCTGTAAAAGTTTGCGAAAGCACTTCGAGTGAGAAGTTGGAAGTCCGTTTCCACAAGTTTCCCATTGCAGGGAACCGCTTTGTGTACGTGAAAAATTATTTCGGAAATGTACGATAAACCTATCAATTAGAGGCTTGGATGAGCCCCTTGAAAATTAATAAAGTCAATTCAGGCATGAAAGTGTGCTGCATTTCCGGAAGGACGATTATATACTACCGGATACGTAACCTCAAAAACCTAAAAAACCAACATTATGCGCCAATTTAGTCTTTTATTTTATTTTTTTTGGAGATATAACCTCGAAACGATACTCGAAAACTATCACTGTCCCATCGTGCAATGTACCAAATTCTGGAAATGCGGAGACTCGTGCAGCTCGAATGGAAAGAGCTCGAAAAGTAAATCTGAAAGAAAACATCGCCCGAAGTTGATACTGCACCATCATTCTTATGGGGTTTATGTCGCAGTTGAGACGTTTGCAAACAAAACGCTTTGTGGCTGACAGCACCGGTATCGCAAACGCCGCTAATTTTACCATATTTTGAAATGTGCTCTGCCTTCAAAATACATTCGCCTTAAACGAAATTGCGTTCTTTCGGATTAGTACCGGCCCAGTCATAAATTGCACTAACACGTATCATAGTATCACAGAAATTTTCACTAAATTACACGACTGCTTACGTTTCACGACCCTCTTATCGCTGTCATGTTTTTTAGGCTCCGCCCATATGGCACATCCCAATAACCATACTGGTGTCAGCAGGTTTCAACAGCTCAAAGTACAGAACACCCTTGCAATCCCACCATATGCACAGGAGTTCTTACCGTGAATGTGGGGTTTGGCGGTCGATTTCGATTGCGCACACGGGTTAACCCACGATTTACGTTTTTTTTATTGTCAAACAACACCTACTTCCCATCGCCGGTCACTATTTTCTGCAAAAAGTCGTTCTTTTCTAAGCGAAACAACACAGGAAAGCTGTGTCGCATCCTGTCTCTTTATTGCTTTCTAAAAGTGCGTGTGGAACTCAGCAGGGTACCGAGCTTCTTTAAACGACTGGAAATGTCTTGTTGGGTAACTGCTGAGGGGGCATATACAAATTACGTAACGCAAAATTTCCCAATTTTTTAGGCAACAAAAAATGTTTCTATAAATATTGAAAATCGGTTGATAAGTTTTTAAGTATTCGCTCGAACAGGGTCGAAAAAACTAGTTTCGAAAAAAATGCGTTCAAAGTGTTCGGTCCGTGTTTCTTGATATAACGTTATGTTTTTTTCTAGAATATCGATACTTACATTGAAGTATCTAGTCGCGGGCGATATGACAGTTCTTCCTCTTCATGATAGTTCACAAAATAAAAAAAGCATGTACTTTATCTATTGTAAATGATGCCACACCTGTAGGGACTGAGGGCACTAACTGGTCGCGCTACCTGTTCTCACTAAGGGGGCGTCCATTAATTACGTGAGGCGTTTAGGGGGGAGGGGTTCGAGCGGAATTTCAGCCAATCTCACGTGGGGGAGAGGGGGGCTTCGGCAAATATCACGTAATTTTAGTAATTTTAGTAATCGCATAATTTTCATCACGTAGGGAGAGTCTCCCTACTACTTTACATGATGGAGTAAATGGTACTACAACCGCAGTTACTTCTACTACAATTTATTTTCCGTGAACGTATGCATTTTGAAAAGTCTCACGTGAGATTAGGGGAGGGGGGAGCGGGTCGAGCAAAATCTCACGACATCGCACCAGGAGGAGAGGGGGGGGTCGAAAAATCGCCAAAATCACCTCACGTAATTAATGGATGCCCCCTAAAGTGACATCAATTTTCGGACTTGTGAATAAAAAGGTTGCCAACATATTTTTTAATACATGTACTTTCAAGAATTATAAGAAAAAGAAAATTCCTTTAAATTTTGCTTGGGGGATGTGGGAAAGCCACTGCGCACGTTCTTGTACAGTGACTTTCCCCTTAACTGACATTGCGTATAGAAAGCTGTGAGCTGTCCATGGTAAAATTGCACACGAGTTTTAAATTAAAAACTTGAACATGCAGGAATTTTGCTATTTCTGGCAGTTTTAAAATCGTGACGTAACGCAAACCTTGACCCCCTCAATTGCGTTACGTAATTTTCCACGGCCCCTAATGTACAGGGTGCGCCAGAGAAACTTACTTATTTGAAAAAATTCCCGCGCGGTGAGTTGGGCGGGTAGAGGGGCGAGAGGGGGCGCATCTGGAGGGGGAAGTTCCCAAGTTTGTTTCTCCCTCCAGTCAGTTGCCATCATGCTCTGGTCTAGAGAGCAGCGGGCTTTCGCAGTCGAGAGCTTCTTTTCTATCGGTTTTTTGAAGAAAACGAACGCGCAGTTACCGTGAATGGAGCTCGTTACAGGAACATGATCGAGGAATTTTTTCTTCCAAGACTCGAAGAAATGAACGTTAGGAACGTGTGGTTTCAGCGAGATGGAGCCACAGCACACACAGCACGAGACTCAATGAATTTGTTGCGACAACATTTCCCCGACCGCCTCATCTCTCTCAGAGGCGATCTCCAATGGCCGGCACGCTCTCCAGATTTGACTCCATGCGATTTCTTTTTATGGGGTTATTTGAAATCTCTGGTTTATGTCGATCGACCACGGACCATAGCACACCTCAAGAACAACATTCGCGACGCCATTGCCAACATACCGATTGATATGCTGCAAAGAGTGGATACGAATTTCAAAAATCGACTTCATCAGTGTATGCGCAATGGGGTCGCCATTTATCCGATGTCATTTTCAAGACTGCATGAAAAAAAAATTGGGATATTGTATTCTCAAATAAAAAAAAAATTTTAAACAGTAATTGAAGTGCTTTTATTTTTATTGACCTTTCAAATAAGTAAGTTTCTCTGGCGCACCCTGTAGTAGCAGGCTCCGATTGCGTTTGGCAAAGATTTTCGTCCAGCAACTGCTTCAAATCCTCGTTTTCAATTTTTGGTCCCTCTGCTCTCTCGCCATCTACGAGGTCGAACTTTCCACTTCGGGACTTTTGAAATCACTTCTTCACGGCACTGATGATCATCTTTCCCCAATGCCTCACAAATAATCTTAGCCTCGGAAGTATTTTTTTTTTTAAATTCAAATGCGAAAAGCTTACAGTGCCTAATAAGCTGATGGTCCAAAAAAATAATCTATTAGGTTGGTATTATATGACAACAGATTTGGAGGGAATTTTTTTCTTTAAATATTCAATAAAGCTTTTTTATTCTCAGGCCGAGTACTGATTTATACACCTAAACATCGTGTCACCGACAAAACAAGTGTCGTCGCCATCCAAATACCAGCCATACGAAGGAGAATTTGATTTAACTGACAAAATGCGTCGATACGTTGCACAATTCGGGAATGGAAAATCGCAAGAGCAACAATTAAAGAAAAATACTCGTTCGTTAATTTTCACTCGTAGGTTGTCGAGTGATAGCCCGGCTCGTTTATTCTGACGTTACGCACGTTCGGAATGATAACGAGCCATCGGATTCGATCGGTTCCAGCTCGTCGTTGCAGGAATCCTGCCCAGCCTTTTGGCGCGATACTCAACGGGCAGCTGTGGCGAGTCCTAACCAGACATTTTTCACTCTTTCAAATCCATTACTCGTCCCTTACTAATGATGCAATCATCCCTTCTCCGCGGTTCCGTTGAGAAGACGCGATTTCAGCCATTGATAAAATTCTATCTCGGCTCTCAAAACGCCCTCGAGTCGTCTCTTCGCCGATGGTTTCAGCAGGAATCTACGATGGTCATGCAACTTCTCCTTGGGTCCTGTTAAAATTAAAGGGCGTTGAAAAAGTGCCAAAAAAATACATGACGCTAAAGGATCCTTGTACATCGGGGCAAAATGAACAAATTATGAACTATGTTCACTACCCTGCTTTACTAATGTAACTGTGAGTTTTATTTACCACTATAGCGTTATCATTATATCAGGACAACTTTCTGCATAATTAACAAAAAAAAATTTTGGTAATTATACAGAAGGTAAGCCTCACCTCGGATGGTATTGACCTTGAAATATGTTGTAGAGGAGGTAATTCCAAAGGAGTTTATATATATGCGTGTGTGTGTGCGCGCGCGCGCCCGTGTATGCGTGTTATGCGCGCGCGCGGCGTGTGTGTGTGTGTGTGTGTGTGTACACCCTTGGCCAAAAGTTTGGGGCACTCTGCAATTTTTCTTTTCGGTCGAAAAATTGAATATTTCAGCCAAAAAAATCGGAATCCATTTTACCAAACGGGGTTTCGAAGTGGACAAAGACAGCGTCAATTTGCTTTTTTAGTCTTTTTTTTTTCAATTTTTTTTGTGTCCGGTACGTCATTTTGGAAATGGCTTTCCTCAAAACCCTGTTTGGTAAATTGCTTCCGATTTTTTTTGGCCGAGATATTCAATTTTTTGTCCGGAAAGAAAAATTGCAGGGTGCCCCAAACTTTTGGCCAAGGGTGTGTATACACACACACACACACACACACACGCGCGCGCGCACGTGTGTGTGTGCAACGTACGGAAACGTGTGTGTGTGTGTGCAACGTACGGGAACGAGATCTTCACGATGTTTTAAACCCTTACAAGTTCGAATAAACGAATAAACGTCACAGTGTGTGTTGAGTAGAATATACACTACTGCCACCACACACACCCACATCCAAACAAACATAAACAATCGTGAACAAACAGAAATAAACACATATACAACAAAATTTAAAAACCCTGATTTGTTTAAATAGTCGATTTATTGAACAATGAGTTCATCGTCAATGGAAATACTGCACTTTCGTTCAAAAATGCTCGTATGCACAATACTTCTGACACTAAAAAAGCGATGAATGAGTCGTTTCCATGCCTCAGCATATAGGAGCAAAGCTAGGTAGCATCTAAAAAACAACATACTAAAAGGTCAAAGTTATCCAAAATGAGGCCTACTTTCTATATAATTACCCACAAATGAAGTATAACTCAAGGATGACTGGTAATGAGTTTCACAAAAATTGGTGATAGACTTCTCGTCGTCGGAGGATTTTCAATTTTTACAAGATACACTTCACTCGGGATTTCATACGTGGTGAAGTTCCAAACGAGACTGGCGTTTGTTAGAAGGCTAGATGAAAATTGTGCAAATTAAAAACCATTTTTGAAGGCTAGATAAAAATTGTGCAATTTAAAAAGCCTTTTTGAAGACTAGATAAAAGTTGAGCAAATTAAAAATGGACTCGTTGATTCGTCGTAATCATATGTCGCTTGCAAAGCCTTCTATAGGAAAACGAATGAATCGCTCGCTCTATTTGTGCAAAAGGCTCTCCCAACAACGAAACCCATTGTTGCTCCGCAAAATAAAAATGTCATTCGAAATAGTCGAATTATTGGACTTGGATCGAACAGCGCTTGCGTAAGTTTTTAAATTTTCTCGAATGAAAAAGCATTGTGAATGGTATTGCAAAAAAGGCGACAAAACGAAAGTTCATTCTGAAAAAGTGGCGATTGTACGATTTTTTCGCCATCGGGTTTACTGAAGAGGTTTCATTTTCCACAAACGTGAAGATCGCTAACCGTGATACATATTGGTCATGACTGCGACGGATATCAATGTGACTTACGAATTTTTTTGTACAACTGCATCGCGCCGTTGAAAAAATAGGGGAATTCTCGTTTAAGCGCCTCGAGGGTTACGTCGATATGATCGAGAATTCCAACCACGCGATACCATCGCGATACGTTGTCCATGGCACGTTTCAATGCCCAATCGTTGTTCCTCTTTCTAGAGATTAAAAAAGAAAACGTTTTGCTCGAGCTTGGTACACGGGTTTAAAAAAACAACGTAACCAGCTTCGAACAGACGAATACGCGATATTTTACGATTTTACAAGTCAAAATTGCCGTGATGATCGTTAACTGATGAACCACACGTACGAAAAAAAAACTCCCCGAGGTGAGACCGATCTCTAGATTGGTCTCACCTCGGGGCTCATCGTTGTGACCTGAACATTTTTTTCAACTGACGATTAAAAAGTGAATTGTGAGCACGGATTGTTTATAAATGAATCGCTATGATGTACACGTTGAATTATTTATAAAAATAATTACACTTCCTTTCGTAACATGGCGATAAATAATTTTTAAACAAATTCCCATTATTCCAGTGCACCTTCGCATGCACTTTCAGGCTTTTATGATCCCGCCCCCTTTACTTTGATCACACATTTGTCACTTTTCCCGAGCCCCCCCCGGAGAGGCCAAGAGATGATTCCCGACGAGGCCAACTCATTTTGTACAAGTATGGCGACCCTTGAGGGGTCGAATTACGTAATAAATGAAAGGGAAATGAAGGTCATAGCGCTGGTAGTGGATACGTTATGGCAGGACGAAGTAACGAACTTGTCGGATAAATTACGGGCTTTGAACGATTTTGTACACAAAAAATCTTGCATCTTCCGGTAGTTTATGAAAAATAATCCGGCGGAAGCAAAATGCTATACTCATGCGGTATCGCTTACAGACCGCCATACCAATCGAAACAGGTAAGTTTTTTTTTTCTAAACGATTTCGTACAGGCTCATTTTTGTTTCAAATAATTCGTTTCCAGTAGACATTCATAAAAATCGCCACGCCATACCGTTTTGACGGGTACAAATAGTCGCCATACTGCAGTAAAGTAGTCGATTTTTTAAAAAATGCTAAACGATTTTTTACAGCCTATACATTTTTTATCAGGTGTTTTTATGACTAGAAACAAAAATCCGACATGCCATACTCGTGGGATGATTCAAGTACGTATAATATTATTACAAAATTGTAACATTTTTTCGAGTATGGCACCACTTATGTACTTCACCATAAGTATTGCACAATTTTCCGAGGCATATTTTTATATAAGCTGTCGAAAAATCAAAATGTTTTTTTCCTCACATCTTTACGCGAGTGCGACAGTCTTCAGCATCATCGTCACAGTATGGGGCTTTTTTTAAGGGGTCTTCTCACTTTAGATGCTACGAAAAAGGCTATTTTCATGATTTTTTTTGCTAGGTTTATATCATAGATATTGATATAAAAATTGTTACACTTTACAAATACACTTTCGAAATACATTTTAAAAAAATCGTTTAGTCAAGTCACTATTTGTAGACGAAAATAGTAGTTAAAAAACGTCCTAAAAAATTGTAGGTCTGCGCTGTTGTGAAATCTGGGAGATGGATTATCCGAAACAAAAAAAATCAAACGGTTTTAGATTCCGTATGTCTATGGCTATAGCGCATATCAAACGATTGTTTATATATGCAAAAATAACAAAATATCGAATTTTTTTAAAAAAGCAAAAAAAAACATGTTTTTTCACCGTTTTTGACAAAAAATAGTAAATACATATATTTTTTTTAATCCTTGGTATGCGCTATAGCTATAGTTCTAAAGAATATGTGGTTAAAATTCCATAAGGATCGATTCAGTAGTTTCGAAGATTTCATCAACGATCCGTCGAAAAGAGTTTCGAGGAAAACGCGTTTAAAGTTTGTTTGGGTTACATAAATACATACATTTTTTTAAAATGTATTTCGAAGGTGTATTCATTAAGTGTAACAACTTTTATAATAATATCTATAATATAAACCTATAAAAAAATCATGAAAATAATCTTTTTTTAGCGTCTAAAGTGAGAAGTCCCCTTAAGGTACAATCATATTGAAATAAACTGAATACAATGATGCTATACTAACATAAATAATTTTACGTCTTGCCCAATCGTATTTTTAAAACGTTTCGAAAAAAACAGTTTGTCAAGTATGCCGCTACTTGATAGTATGCCGCACTTGACCAGACGTATGGTAAATATAGTAACGCTTAATTGCGATATTTTTACGTCGATTTTTGGTTTGTATAATTTTTTCATCAATCCTCGTAATTACGGATGTGGATTTATGAGTAGAGAAAAAAATAGAGATAAAAGAGGCACGGTAAAACTGAATAAATTACGAATGATACTCACGTACAACGAGGATCCTGTCCACAAAAATGAGAAATCGATCCACGATAGAGATTCAAGGTGGCACCTTTTTTGTATCTAAAGTATATGTCAAAAAGAACAAACAAACCTTTGGAATTTATCGAACGCAGTATGGAGTGGTAAAAAAGCATGATTAATGAAAATCCGAGTGAAAAACGATCTTGCTCACCTCAGCAAAGTTGTCGGGTCCATAGGATCTCGAACTATTGACACGAAGGCCGGTGCTTGACGCGCGAAAGCGGAGAAATTCAAAAATCTCAGATCACCGTCGAAACTCAGTGGTATCGCTTCCTGGCGTATTATACTTATTATTTCCTCGACCAGCAGTTCCTTGTGAAATTTGCAAGCACCGAGAAAAGAAGAGAAATAACTGCACCGTTAAAAATCGTTTTTTCCCACGGCATTTGAACGAGATCGTTTATGACTCTCGCGCCCGTAATACGGAAAAATAAATCATTGAGTATCTCGGGTCTGAAGCGTCTTCGTTCTAAAGGCCACGCGCGTACACGATCGCGATCCATGCGAGCACGATTATCCCACGACCTCGACCATTGATTTTCCTCTATCGATGTGTACAAAGCTCGCCAAGGATACGGTAAATGTTACGAGGTATACAGGATTGATGATGGACCATTCGGGAAGCCAATTTTGAACTGGGAGCAGGCGGAAGCCTGAATTAGAAGGTCCAAAAAAGCGTTTTTTCCGGATTTTTTTCAGAAGGGAAAAAAACAAGCGCGCCGCTTAAACATTGAGGTATCTTTTGATGTATATTTGAAATGTATTAGGTGTACAACTTAGTTCGGTCCGTTTACAAAAGATGGCTCTAGGTGCTATAGATAGTTGACGGCAACAACTGATTTTTGCTGTATCGTGAAGTATCAACATCTCTTAACTAAATATCGTTAACAGACCTTTGAGTTTTGCGCATCAAGTCTAATTTTTGACTGCGGTGAAAATGTCGAATTTCGTCCCAAATAAGCACCATTCGCAGGAAGTGTTGATTTTCTGTTTCAATTGAAAGAAAAGTGCAGCTGAAGCCCACCGAATGCTTGTGGGACCATCACGGGAGACTTCTACAGGCAACAATTGATCCGTTTAAAGCGTGCTATAGCCGAAAAACGTCCAGAATATGCGACCAGACATGAGTCCATAATCTTTCAACATGACAACGCTCGGCCTCACGTTGCTATTGTGGTTAAAAACTATTTGGAAAATAGCGGGTGGGAAATTCTAGCTCACCCGCCTGATATATGATATCAGGCTGATAGCAGATCTGGCCTTATAGCCCAGATCTTGCCCCTTCCGACTACCATTTGTTTCAATCGATGCAGAACGCTTTGACTGGAATACGCTTCACGTCACAACAGGGTATCAAAAACTGGCTTCATTCATTCTTGGCTTCAAAAGATAAACGCTTCTTCCGCGACGGGATTCATAAATTACCAGAAAGATGGGGAAAAGTAGTGGCTAGCGACGGACAATATTTTGATTAAAGTATTAATTCATTTTATCATTCGAATAAGTGCGTATTTTAAGCATAAAAACGGACCGAATTAAGTTGTACAGCCAATCAAAAAAAATTCAACATGAAACAATGAATGACTGCAGATTTATCAGCCTATTTAATTGCAGTCCCTGATCGGCGGAAAAGATGCAGCTCGTAATTTTTGATTAAACCAAATAAACCAATAAAATGTTCAATTGTCATATATTTTTCTCCTGAGTCAATTAAGAAAAAGCTGAAAAAATCGTGAAATTATAATTTTTTTCAGCTTAAAAAAATGGCTTTAAAAAAACACTAACGTGCTATAAAAATGATTTAAAAATACTTTTTCAACGACTCTTTTAATTCACTGTGAAGGGATTTTCATACTGAAGAAAATAAATTTTGGTTTGATTCAATAGGTCGTTTAGTGTTTTTTGCTATCACGCCCGCCAATTTCGAACAATCGTGAAAATGAAATCGGGAGAAAACGCGCTTCAAAGTTTTCAATAGGAGGAAATATCAATCTCAAATATCAATCGCTTCTCTGCTTGTGGCCTTGTATCTTCGAAAATATTTACAATTGGCCCCTGTAACTTTGTAAATATATTCTTGGATAGTTTATCTATCGATTTAAGCATTAAAAAAACGATTTTTCGGACCGTCTAGTTCAGGCTCCCGCCTTAAGGCGGGATATCGACGTACAACGATTAAAAACTCGATTTTTTTTTAGACACTAGAACTATATATGTAGAATATTTTTCCAAAGTTTCAAAGCAAAGTTCGAGAAACTTCAAACTTTATAGCCTGTCAACGCTGTGCATCATCACTCGGAATCGGAGCGCGCGCCGCAGGTAGAAGCGAGAGCGCAGAGGGGCAGCCAGAGATGAGCAAAAATAATTCAATTACGAACTAACAATTACAATTACTACCGCAATTGATTATTAATTACTTTGTAACAGATTACTTAAGGTGGTAACCCTGTCTGGAAATTTTTTTAAATCGTTGTTTTGTTGCATAATGTTATAGTGTGAACTTTCAAGAATATTTCAAGACCAACTGGACCCCGAAATTCTACAAATTGACGAAGTTACACCTATTTTAGTGGAACGGTGTGCGTCGGGTTCACCGCGATCCGTCGAGTTTGAACGCGATTATCTCGAAACTACATATCTTGACACGGCGGGATGGATATCTTGAGTAACCTTCACATTACTGACTTCAATTTGCACAGTTAGCGTTCAAAGAGTAGTCATTTTTGGTTTATGATCGCATTTTTAAATTGGTTGAACCACTTGTTAATAACAATGACTTCCGCATGCTGTTTTTCAAGAGAAAAATGAGGTTTTCTTTGGAGAAGCTGTCATTTTTCGTATTTTTAGAAATTTCGAAAAGAGGATCGTTAACCCATAGCCAGTTGGATATATTTGATGAATTTTTTTTCGCTTTCGTTTCAGATTACATTTGAGCCTGGTAGAGATCCCGCCGTTTCGGGCCTCGCCGCTGGAGGACTGCAACCCCAACTGCAGCACCACGAACACTTTGGAAGATTTTCTTCCAAAAAAATTACATTGTAACCACAAATATGTGTACAATATGCTGAGAAAAAATTAATTTATTCCAACGAATGTAGTACTAGAAAAAAATGCATCATTATGACCCTTTAAATTGGGCCTCCAAAGGGAATACCCCGTTAAGTAATTAGTTACCACAAGTACCTAGTGTCATTTAATTCACATTCTATGTAAACTTTAAATGCGTTTTTCTCAAAACTGCACATTCGAAGTCGGCGTGCAGGATTACTTAAAAACTATGAAGTTGAAACTTGGCAGAAATATTGCTACTTTCTTCTTGACGACATGTGTTTTTGAAAAATTAAAAGATATTTTGCGTGAAATTTGGATTCTTTTGGAAATGCGTGTTATTCTCTTTAATTTGCATTTTCTTTATTTTAATGAACTGTCAAATAGAAACTATCAGAGATGTCCAAAATTTGTATCGACCGATACTCGCTACTCGATACATTTATATTGAGCAGCGAAAAAAAATTCGCTACTTGATACAAATGTAGCGAAATTTCTTTCGCTACTCGCTACATTTGGATCGAGTAGCGAAATTTTGTTCGCTACTCGCAACATTTGTATTGAGTAGCAAACATTTGTTCGCTCTCGCTAATTCGGATCGAGTAGCGAAATTTTTTTCGATACCAAAACCTAAATGACTGAATGGTAGTAGTAGCAACGAGTGGAATCGGGGAAGGTATAATTGCAGGAATAAAAATAACTCGTAGGCATTGATAATTAAATAAATAATAATTAATATAATTAATATAATCAGAAAATAAAAAAATTAAGATTTTTTGGGATATTATCTTAAAATTTACATAGTGGTTTGCAGAAGTGGTGATATCTCAACGAAATTATAAATGAGTTAACAGTCGGTACTCGAAGCTTTTCATGAAAAGTACACGCTTCCACGTAAATTAAATATTTGTTTTGGAAAAACTCTGTTACTTATTCAACGATTTTTACGGTCAATGCGATGGTGGGTAATTAATTTTTTTTGTATTAAAATTTTTGTTTTTGTTTTCTTTTTTTTCTTTTAAATGTCTCAGGTGAGTTCCTTTTCATGGACGAAAAATGAGAAAAAAAATCAGCAAATTTAAAAATGCAATGATCAAATTGTATCAGATTATAATTTTCGTATTTCGTGAGTCGACAAAAATCTGAAAAAATTCAGCAACATTTGGCATGCTATGAATAACAGTTATCAATAAGAATATCGGCCAAAAATTTTGAACCGATTGTTTCAGCTAATAATTATTCTACAATTTATGAGTCAGTTCTTTCTTTTCTTATATACGAATCAAATTGGGGCATTTTTCTGAACGTTTACGAATTTTTGCAGAATTCTTATGATTGAAAAATTATTTAAAAAATTATGAAACATAAACAAAACGATATCAATTTTATTTGTGTTTTTGCAGACGACTTGATCATCAGTTAAAAAAAATTGTTAAGACACTGGACCAAAAAATGCATACATACTATAGTCATTCTAAAAATTTGAAATGGGAATTTCAAAAACATAAGGAAATTCTGAAAAAATGTATAAGCATTCAGAAAAATGCACACACATTTGATTCGTATGAAAAAAAAACCCGATTCATAATTTTGTTGAATAATTATTTATTTAAAAAAATTGCTACTAACTTTTGAGGTATTTTATTCTTGATAATTATTTTTTTATAGCATACCAAATGTTACTGAATTTTTCAGGTTTTTATTGAATCACGAAGTACAATTATTCTAATTAGTGCATTAGTGAGAAGTGAAGTGCATTTTTTCTTGAATTTTGAAGAAAAAAAATGCGGAATTTTCGAATTTTCTTAAAATTATGTTTCTATTCAAACAACTGTAACTATTTTTGCTGAAGAGATAGCCGCTTCTCTCTGCGCTTATTTTTTTGTATTCAGTAACCCTTTAAAATGCGACTTGGATCATGAGGATCGCATGATTTTTCTAAAATTTCAGTGAACCATCGATTTTCACTAATTTTTCAAAGGCCGAAAAAATTTCAAAGGTCGAAAAAATTCGGGAAATTTTTAGTCCTTCTGTTGGCTCCTTTTTTAGGCCAATCCTATGGCAAATTTTCTGTGAAACACGAATCACATTGAGTTTTCATCGAAATCTTAAAAATGCAATATTAAAACACGATAAAACAATTCTCGATTTTTCGTAAAATTATGCTTCTATTCAAATGACTATAATTTTTTTTTCTAATGCGACTTGGAACGCGAGAATCGGATAATTTTTTGATTCATGGCGAATTTTCAAAGTCAGTCATCGATTTTCACGATTCGGAACGTAGTGCAAAGAAGTATTCACTTCCGCGGTGTGTACTGTCTCCATTGCTACTGTTTGTATACAATAATCCATATTTGTTTGGTAAACAAATATTTTTTCTCAAATAACTTGAAAAAAACAAAATTTTGAAAGAAAATCCGTGATTTGTTTGCGCATCCCGTTTTGCCTCGGTCTCCCCTATATAAGATGAGCATCAAACTTGATTTTTTTTTTTCACGTGCCGTTGTGTTGCCTATGATTAACTGTCTGTTATATATAGAGAGAAGAAGGCGAAAAGTGTCTGTGTTCGCCAGTACCGTCCTATATCGGTATACCGATTTTCCGAACAAAATTTCGCTTACTCGATACATTTTCGATACTTTCATACCGAAGTATCGAGTAGCCCGTAGCGAAAAAATTGCGCTACTCGATACATTTGTAGCGAACAGCGAAAAAATTTTCGCTACTCGGTACATTTGTAGCGAATAGCAAAAACAATTTCGCTACTTCATACAAATGTAGCGAGTAGCGAAAAAAAATCGCTACTCGATACAAATGTAGCGCAATTTTCTTTACTACTCGCTACAAATGTATTGAGTAGCGAGTATCTTTATTGTATCTCGATACAAAAGTATCGAGGTATGGACATCTGTGGAAACTATACATATTCTAACTGAAAAAAAAATTCGAATTTTTCGCTAATCAGTCTACGGGAAGCTCGACTGCACGCCGATTCGCAACTCCCGCGGCAACCTTACTGTAACACTTTGCCACAAGCTCCCCCATTTTTATGATAAACTAATTTTTTTAAATTATTTTGTATACTCAAATATACTATTAAAGTTAACCTACAGTTTGGTAAATGTAGAATAATTATTTCTTAGTGTAAAAAATCTCTCAAAAATGCTGATTTTTCCGTCTAAATATATATCCCGCCTTGAATTTTTATCTTGGACTTTCGAAAAAACGATATATGGAAATACCAGAACAAAAAATAATTGTGAGTTATCTTCAAAATTGTCCAAAATAAACTCTTTTTCTTTGACTTAAAAAAAATTCGACAAAATAGAACATTTGTCGTTTTCGTCCTGCCCGAAACCATTTTCTTCGCAGGTTGCTCAATATTTAATGAAAAAAATATATTTAAAATAAGAAGAAAACCATATTTTCCCTTGAGAAGCACTGCCGAAAGATCAACCATGATTTTTTTAGATGTTTTCATTGACAATTGTTGGTTTTGTAGTGCGAAGACGAGAACGACCCAGGTTCGCGGGATTAAGGTGCCTCAAATACTTTCACGCATTGATGGTTAAGTCGCGGTACGACGGATATTTTACTACTCGAAAAATCCGTCATTAACATCGCTGCTGGACCTTGTATAATTTACAAGAATTATTTATCGATAATAATCAATCGTGGAAAAAAAATTAGAGTGATAACTATTTTTTTAACACATGCGAGTAAAGCTTTTGGGATGCCACGAAATCAATTTTGCGCTGTCGAATCGGTGTGGCACCAGAATAGATTTAATGACTGTGGACAAAATAATCGGAAACGATGCCGAGAATGCGTGGATAAAAAAAACCCTCCTCCGAACAGCGCCTATAACAAATTAGTGTCAGCAGTATAGGAGTGAGAATGTAATTGCGATATTAGGAAACTCGATTCCAGCATGCGCAATGTGAACGGACCGGTTTGTCCGACTTAGTCAGTGGCCAAACGACAGCAGAGTGATCCGCTGTAGGATGAAGACTCGAATTTTCCAACAAACCACGTCGAGCTCATAATTTTGATGTATTTTTAACTGATATGTACAGAGCTTATTCTCCCCATCGATATTCCCACATTCGATGCACTCGACATTGAACATAATACAATATAATTCCTGAGATTAATTACGATTAACTTTGTTTCAATGAGTACATTCGTCTCGTCGTACGTTTTTCCAATTTTCGAATTATTCATCCTAATGATGAATATTCTGCACTATAAGTTATGTATTATTTTAAAAAGCAATATTCATGACTGTCAGTCAGATCGAAAGTGCTTTCTTAAGTGAAGTAATCTATATTTATGTCATAGAAATTCAATGGTATCGATATTACACCTAAATTTAAAAACATCGACAAGTAAGTGAACACAATAAAACCAAGACACACTAGGCTAAAATAAGGTCGAGAATAATACATTGTGCATTAAAATATTTCCATAAAATTGCAGAAGTTCATTTCAAATGGACACCAAAGAGATCACTCGTATTGAATTCTTTCTATTTTTATGAATCATCACTGCATACAGACGTACGAAAAACGTTATTTTTACGTTATTAAGGAATAAGCAAAATTTATTATTTTGCTTATTCCTTTGATCAATTACGAGATAATCCATTATATTAACAGAATATGTTTGGTTTTTTTCATTTCAGATGATCCAGTCTAGAGAGATCGGCTATAGCAGCTTTTAGAATAATTATTTTTACAAATAAAAAATGTAAAAATACAATTAAAAGTTACCATAATATATGTTGACTTTTTTCCGTCAATAGATTTAAAGGTCTTTTCAAGAAATATTCTTGAAAAATCGATCTGTTTGGGCCTCCTGACTGTATATAACCCCTTAAAGACGCTATAGGACGCTATATGCGTCCGCCAAGAATTGTTGAGAGAGTACACCTCCAAGAGCATCGTGTAACAATGATGAGTCTCGTTCATACGCTAACACTGAACGGGTTCTGCAATTGCTGCGGTCATTCGATTCCTTTCACTGAAAGTAATATATGTATATGTATAGGTATATGTAACGCAAACAGAGCCGACAAACCCGCGCTTACTATACACACACACACACACACACACACACACACACACACACACACACACACACACACACACACACACACACACACACACACACACACACACACACACACACACACACACACACACACACACACACACACACACACACACACACACACACACACACACACACACACACACACACACACACACACACACACACACACACACACACACACACACACACACACACACACACACACACACACACACACACACACACACACACACACACACACACACACACACACACACACACACACACACACACACACACACACACACACACACACACACACACACACACACACACACACACACACACACACACACACACACACACACACACACACACACACACACACACACACACACACACACACACACACACACACACACACACACACACACACACACACACACACACACACACACACACACACACACACACACACACACACACACACACACACACACACACACACACACACACACACACACACACACACACACACACACACACACACACACACACACACACACACACACACACACACACACACACACACACACACACACACACACACACACACACACACACACACACACACACACACACACACACACACACACACACACACAGGGATATATATATATATATATATATATATATATACACGGCGTCCTATTATGAATGGATAATCCTGCAACTGTTGATAGGTCAGACCATGTCCTACTATATAATGGATTTTCAGTTTAGTAAAAGTCCCACGGTTTTCGAGATTTTCGGCTTTATGTTATTTTTTTGAAAAAAATCATCGGCTTTTGATTTTTTGTATGCCATTTCTACAAATGATATGAATCGACAATAACTAAGCAACCTTTTTAAGTAATTGGCATGATATGTGTAGTACATTTTTTTTGTACCGCATGCTATGAAAGCCTGATGTTTCCATTGGATTGTATGAAAATTCTGCATAAGATATTTTTTCATAAAGTTTCCGAAACATTTGAGGTAAAAAAGAACACTTTTCTAGATAAAACAAATAACCAAGGGTATTTTTAAAAAACCGGGTATAAAAAACGTTATCATTTGTAGAAATGGCATGCGAAAAACCAAAAGCAGATAATTTTCATATCGAAATCCGTGGGACTTTTACTGAACTGAAATTCCAGCATATTGTAGGACGCGATCTAACCTATAGAGTTTATATGATCTGAGTTTTCCTGATTTTTTTTTGTAAAATTGTACCCCATGAAAGGAATATCCACACCAATTTTTACATTTTTACCTCTTCGCTCTCAGGAGTTATAATTTTTCAAAAAATGTCGATTTCGGAAATTTTGGATACGTTTAAACGCTGATAACTCCTGAACTAATTGAGACATCGACAAAAGTCACTAGATAGTTTCTTTCATTTTAAAGCACAATTTCGTTAAAAAATATGAAAAAAATTATCAATTGTCAACGTGAACGTTTTTTTGGCTTCTAAAGTGACAACTAATTTTTTTAAAGACGATTGCCTTTACATTTTTTTTAAACACAATTTCTAAAATAGACTAACCGACTTTATGATTTTTAAGACTAGCCTCGTCGTGGGCTCATTTTTCCTTACATTCCTTTTTCGGATCAATCGTATTTTTGAAGACCTTTATTTAACATTTCAATGCCCAATAATGCTATTAAGAGGTCTTCTCATTTTGGACGGTAAAAAGGCTATTTTTGATGGGTTTAAATTATAGATATTGATATAAAAGTTGTTACACTTAATAAATAAACTTCCGAACTACATTTAAAAAAAATGTCATGTATTAATGTAACCCAAACTTACCCTAAACAACGTTTTTCGACGGCTTATTGATACAATCTTCGAAACTACTGAACCGATCCTTATAAAATTTCAACCACATATTCTGTACAACTACAGCAATAGCATTTTTAAGTTTTTTTTCGAAAGATGTCCGCTATTTTGTTATTTTTGCATATATCAAAAGCCGTATGATATGCGTTATAGCCATTAACATACTGAATCTAAAACCGTTTGATTTTTTTGTTTCGGATGATCTATCTCCAATATTTCATCAACAGCGCAGACCTGGATTTTTTAGGACATTTATTAGTTAGCGTATTCATCTATAAATAGTGACTAAAATAAATAACATTAAAAAAAATGTATTTCGAAAGTGTATTTATTAAGTGTAACAACTTTTATGTCAATATCTATAATATAAACCTATCAAAAAAATTCATGAACATAGCCTTGTTTTAGCGTCTAAAGTGAGAAGACCCCTTCATGATTATGTGATTTCCAATTCGGCTTCGATTGGCCTGAAACGGTTTGCTTTTAATTTGTGCTGAATTTAACAATAAAATAAATTATTTTGAATTAAAAAAAATGTTTGTTACATTCAGCATAAATTAAAAATAAACCGTTTCAGGCCAGTCGAAGCCGAATTGGAAATCACGAAATAAATAATAGCATTATTGGACATTAAAATGATATAAAAAGTCTTAAGAAAATATGATTAATTCGAAAAGAAATAGAAGGAAATATGGGCCCACGATGAGGCTAGTCTTAAAAATAATAAAATGGGTCACTCTATATTAGAGAATTTTTTGAAAAAAATTGAAAAAGCGGTGAGGTTAGCAGAATTGGTCGGGTCAGGTAGTTAGACTATGATCCGATCGGGTACCCGAGTTTTTTGAGTACTCGTCTCACATCGGGTACTCGATAAGTCGTGTTGCCGGAACAAAATTTCGTTTCATAGTATAGATAGCGCCACGGAAACGTATCAAAACGAACGAAATAGACTCCAGCTTTATGTTCTCTACCCTTCGCCGATAGGTTGGAGTTCATAAGAAATACAAATAACTTATTTAACAATTTTAGTATTTTTGTTATGTATATATTTACATTTTTTGTCCGGCAAACTTTTTTTAAGACACTCGCATTTCAGAAAATATCGAGATATATGAATGTCGAAAAACTGAATAAAAGCAAGATTCTTCATCGCATTTTCATTAATTCTGTCTAGTGCTAACTGGTAATTTCGGCGATTCATTCTTCTTAATTTAATTTTTTGTCATTTTTTAATTTTTTTTCCAGGTAAAACTTATTCTTCAAACGCTTATATCTCTGAAACTAATCAAGATATTTCCAATTTTAAAATGTCAAATAGAAGCTACATTCTTCTCGCTTCGAATAAACGCAAGGCGTTGAATCTTGGTTTGTTTGGGTTTTTCTCCATCTAAAACCTACGTTAAAAATTCAAAACTTTAAGGCGTTTGCCGCAACAAAAGATATTTATTGTACACTTTTTCCTTTCGCACACTTTTTAGTGATGCCAAAACGCAACTTTCCCACGCTATTACGATCCGATCCGCCAAAAATGACCGTTTTTCACTCCACCCTACAGACACACAGACGCACACACACACACACACACACACACACACACACACACACACACACACACACACACACACACACACGCACGCACGCACGCACGCACACGCACACAGGATATAAAAGTGAGACGGAAAAAGATTTTTTACAGTATTACCATTTATTCATTTTATCGCCTTCTTCGAGTTTTTATTTTCTCCCATTATTTGGTCGATATACCTAAATAAAAAATAAATATCAATAATAGATACGGATCTCCGAGTCGTTTACGAATACCAAAAATTTGAGAGTACCCGATTACCAAATTCGGGTACCCGATAGTGGCGGGTAATGCAAAAACGTAACCCGTCGGGTACCCGCACACCACTAATAATTGATAATTTTCCATATCTTTTAACGTAAATTTGCTTCAAAATGAAAAAAATATATAGTCACATTTGTTGATATCTCAATTAGTTAAGGAGATATCAGCGTAAACGTTTCCAAAACTTCTGAAATCGACATTTTTTGAAAAATTATAACTCCTAAAAGAGGAGAGAATAATCTAAAAAGTAGTGTGGATATTCCTTTGATGGGGTATATATATATGGTGTGTGTGTGTGTGTGTGTGTGTGTGTGTGTGTGTGTGTGTGTGTGTGTGTGTGTGTGTACATCGTGGTAAAATTTATTCATAAGTAAGACACTTCAACGATATTTTATTGATATTTTCTTTCGTGAAAACATCTCTTAGTTATTGAATATTTAAATAATTTCACCACACCTTATTTTTATTCTAATATGCAAATTCAACTCATTAACATGTCCCGCGCCAGTGAGCATAACGAATGAAACTTGTTTGAAAATGTGTACTGCATAAAGATCATACTACAACATTTGAGTACGAATTATCATAGCGCGGTAAACGGAAAACGACATCCAACGGCGTTCGATAAACTAGTCAGTACAATTTGTCAATCGGAATGTGGGATGATACTTGCAGCTGAATAATGATGTTGAATGGAGCATCCACTAATAACGACATATTTCATCTTTCTAACATCCCTCGAAGCTATCAATTGATAATGCACATTACGAAGAATATGAACGTAGTTGTAAACGTATAAAAGTTAATTTTCCAGGTCCGCGATAGTTATCCGGTGAATAGCCGAAGAACCGGTTATTTTGATGTCGATATCCATAGCAGTGGGAAGAAATAAGGAAGCCATCAACCGCAGCTGAACGTTTATTAGAATTCGGCACGATAGCGAATCACTTTACGATCGCGGAAAGAAAGATGTTTTTTTATCCGTTTTCGGGAAATGTCCTCGCAAGTCGATCAGCTCCGGAGAGGCTCGGAATGACAATTGATCGATACAAACAAACCAGATCCACGAGCAAATTGAAAAAATGATCGGGTTTTTTTTTACCTGTTGTAAAGTCGAGAGCACTCCGTCGTCACCGGGCGGCAGTCTTATGTGTTTGAACGCGTTAAAGCCTTGAAGACGTTGCAGCAAGAGTACCAGTAATTCTGCACCTGCACCTGGCACTCGAGTCAGCATGAGCACGTGCTCGTTGGTATCGGAAAAAACGCCGCGGCTACCGAGCTCGGCGAGCGAGGGTGTGACGTATCTGTGCGTCTGCATTGTTACACGTGGGCGGGAGCTCATTTTCTTATCGTTAAGATAGAGAGCCGTAATCGAAAGTCGAAAAAACGTACTGCAGTTTTTAATTTTGTATGACATTGTATAATTTATTTTACTGAAAAATTGAATACTTTTATTTCACTTCGTTTACTACATTTTTTCAAAAACTTGTTTGTCAAGTGATAATACGAAACCCATTCGGTTTTTTCTACTAAAAATTGAATACGTTTTTTTTTCTGTTCTGGATTTTTTAAAATAGGTACAAACATTTGATGTATTTGGATTGACATATAAGAAAATAAATCAGCTAAATTATCGTACTGTAAATATATGTATATACGATTATATACGATACACACACACACACACACCCACGTATATAATATATACTATGTGTGTGTGTGTGTGCGTATTTTAAGAATAGCAAACGAAGACTGGCAAAAGTTTTTGTCGAAATTGTAAAAAACGCACATGTTTAGCGTTTCATGATTCAGGTGTTTTGCAATCCACCAAAAGAAGTTTTCTATTGTTTCATTTCATACTTCATGATGCCAAGAGGCTTTAGTTGAAAGCAATTGTCATAGTTTTATGTACTTTTTACAATACCAATATTTTAGATACCAATATTGGTATATTTTTACAATACCAATATTTTATAGGGGTGCATAATACTTTTGGCCAAGGCTGTACTTATTTACCTTTTCTCCTCTTTATATTTTCATTAAAACATCTTTGTTTTAAAGTAACGGCAATAAATAAATGAGACAAATCGTCGACTATCAACCAAAAATAGCGATACAAATAAATTTTGGAAAAAAATCTGTTGGAAAATGTAGCGATTTCAAAATAACAAAAATCAACTTTTTACTCCTTGGACTAAATATTCTAAACCTCATAGTTTTAAAGTTACGCCGCACGATGTCGGCTTTTTGGAAACATGCCGTTTTTTCAAGAAAAAACGAAATAGCTCTACGAAAAAATGGCATAATTAAAAAAAAACCGAAACTAAAGCGGACGATGTCCTTTTCAATGATCTTATCACTAAATGCCATCTAGCTGACTTTTTTTGCTTCAAAACCCCGTTTGGTAAATTGGTTTGCGATTTTTTTTCGCAGCGATGTTCGATTTTTTGTCCGGATAGAAAATGTACAAGGTGGCTGATACTTTTGGCCAAGCCTATATACAGTGTGTAAATATATATATACAGTAGCTGATTGAAAATAAAAATGTAAACAAATTTCCTTTCTTAATATATTGTACTCGACCTCATAATTCCCACGTGGAGCCTCTCCACTCATCAAATTTTCAACCAAAAATGTAAAAAAAAAATGCTGAAAAATCCTAGCCACTCCAGTGTGCAACTTTTTACCCTCTCGATATTTGCTCTGAAATCCTATAGTTCTTCGATTATGCCTTTTTTTAAACATATCTTCTTTAGCTGAAAATGTAATACTGGGGCGAAAAAAAATCGTCCGAGACTTTCTAAAAAACAAAAATATCGGTTTTGATATCCTTTTTTAGGTTCAGCATGGAAAAAACACCGGAAAATGTTTTCCACAAACTTTGCACTTGTTTTCCGACAGCAAAAAATAGCCGACAAATGGCCACATTCAAAAGTGCATACCACGGCGAAAAAAAATCGTAGAGAATTTTCTATAAAAGCAAGATAAAGGTAAATTTGTCCTCTTTAAAAGGCTGCTTGGAAAATTCAATTATCGTCTTTTTTGAGTCTGATATCTAACTTTTAGTGCGGTAAGAAATTTCAATTAGTCTACCCAAACTTTTGGCCGGCAGTGTGTGTATATAAATATATATATGAATCGTATTTGAATTTCAATTCTAACTTTTTTCCGCCCGACCTGACTTTTATTTTCGTCGTCTTCTTCGATCTAATTCGGACAACCGTTTATTTGATCCTTTTCCTACTTCGTTCGAAACGAAAAATAATAGTCGAAATTAGTGTGGTTCTCTAATATTTTATTTTGCCGCAGCGATCTCGAAGTCCATAAAATTTAGGCGCTAAATTGTAATTCCACCAAAAACAGTAAAAATTAGTGTTATTGCTGAATCTTGTTTTATGTTAAATGTAAAAACCTTGACCCAAAATATGAGAGGAGATACGGGAGTAATGTGAAATATATATTCAAAACAAGCGTACTCCGTAAGCCCATTTAGGAAATATACTAAATGGACTTGCTCGTGAAACTCATGCGTAACTCAATCGCGTGAGAAAATTTCCTGAGCGTTGGCACATCGCTCGTGCAGCATGGAAAAACGCTTTCACTCGCAACTAACGTACGTAGTCCGGTTCATTACATTCGCGACAAATTTTATTCGAGAGGCAGGATATTGAGATTAAGGGGAACCGCTAGTGTGACTGTCCAAAAAGGTGATTTCCGGGAATTTATTGAAAGAAAAGTATTGCATCAAATGTTTTGATATTTGAGTCCCCCCAAAAAATAGTTTCACTACTGCAGTGATTGCAGCCTTTAAAGTGCCCGAAATAAAAAAATAAAAGAAGTTCGCTAAACTAGAAGTCATTGCCTGTACAATGACGCAAAATTGTGAAAAAAATTAAAATCCAACAAAATGGCGGAGTTGAAAAAAAGTTCCACATTACGTTTAAAAATCTGATAGTTTTTTTCTGGCAAATTGACATTTTTCATCCAATCGAAAAACTGGAAGGCCATTGTACGAAGAAACAAATACTTAAGGCTTTTTTTAAGGCAAATTTTTGGAAAGTGGAAAGTTTGCCTAAAAATCGTCAGATAATTGTTAATACCAAATGAACTATGCAATATAAAAAAATCCTACGTACTTCCATAGACAATGTATTTTTCAAGATATATTCAACATTTCAAGTGAATCGGTTGAAAATTTTCTGAGTTATGTTTCCGGCCAACTTAAAAAATGCAGTTTTGAGATAAACGCTGCACAGCCGCCATTTTGAAATAATTCGCTTTAAAAAAATTCTTGTATACCGTCACTGGTATGTATGATAAACACCCGTTTTGTAATCTCGATTTGTTTTGTAGTTTTTCTGAAAAAAAATCCCCGAAAAGCCTATTTTTTCGAGATCTAGAGGGGCCTAATCCCTCAATACGCTAAAACAAGATCCAAGTCGATCGGATGATTTGTATTCGAGCTAGAACTGCGGCAAATTTGAAAATGTCGTTTTGAGAAAAACGCGTTAAAAGGTGAAGATATTGATTTCATTGTTATAAATCGATAAAAGTATAAGGTATAGTATACAGTAGAACCTCGATTATCCGAACCCTTAATTATCCGAACGATGATTTAGTTTATCCGAACGCTCAATTGTCCGAACGTTGGCGCGAAAAATACATTGTTGCTCGCTGCCACCGCCGTGATCAACAATGAGCAATCCAACGCAACTTCTCCTTCTCAAACGGCTGCGAGACTAAGCCGCTCAAAAACGCGTTACAGCGGTTCGTCAATTAAAAGAGGACGATTTTATAAAAAAAATATAAAAAAAGCATTCGACTTTTTTCAGGTGTTTAAAGTACATTCATATTTCAACGTTAATATGTATGTCAAATTTGTATATATATGTATGTACTATTTTTTTGTAAAGAGGTGTTGTTTATGATCTCGTCCCAAAAAACCCACGTTTCGATTATCCGCAATTTTGATTATCCGAACTAGTCTCGGTCCCAATTGGTTCGGATAATCGAAGATCTACTGTAGTAGTAAGGTATACTTGAAGGTACAGACTATGGAAAAATGCAACAACAAAAAAATGATTTTTTTCAACTGCCGCACTAGTGGTGCTTAACGTATACGGGCAGTATTTCCGACGGTTACTAGCCCGTCTGTATATTTTGTGTCGCTCTATGTGACGCTGATGTTTAGTTTACATTGTTTCAAACTGATTAAATAAAATAGATCGAATCAGTGTTTCGATGGAAAGGAACTTTCATGCAACTTTCAACAAGCGCAGTGATTTTGATAATGTTGACGCTGAATTCAAGGCTGCATCTCCATGTAAAAGTATACAATTAATGTGCAGAAATCACATTATGTAGCAATAGGGCAATTAGGTATCTGACTGGTCAGCAAGAGTTTCTGCGTGACGTCAATTAAATACCGATTTACAGTCAATTTGAATGGCAAATATCTTACAAGAGATTCACTGTTGAATCAACGATGTTGAAGTTTGCATCGTTGGAATGCAACGAAGATTCTTTTCTATTTGTCATTTCTTCATTTTCTTTATCATCCAACATCTTATCCTGCGAATTTTAGCTTTAGACTTCTCACAAAGATCATAATAAAACATTATAGTGATTTTCGCAGTCCAAACTTGCTGAAAAATGTCGGGCTACTAAACTTTCGTTGCGGTCCAATGATGCACATTTCAACACCATGAATACCTCTGGTTACGTTGAGTTATATTTTTCTCTACATACAGATACCCTAAAACATCAGGAAAAAATTATGCACGAGTTTGCCTCGAGGCAATGGAATAATTTTTTCCATTGCACAATTTTTTTAATGGGTGTAGCCTACGAAGATGAGTCAAACTATTTCTAGGATTTTTCTTAGAGATCGATCGTCTAAACCAGCAAAAAAGATTTTGTTCAAAGATAAAATGATGAGTTTGGAAATGAAAAAGACTTTTCGTTAAATGTCAACGATGCAAACTTAAACATTGGAGACAAATTATTAAGCAGGGTCGAGCCTTTCACTGATTAGTATTGGAGAATATTTTTTTCACTTTCGAAGTTTCTGTAAGTTCTATTCGACTTTGTTAAATAAAAAAAAAGACTAAAATGTACCGAATTTGGCACCATTTCTTAGAAAACTCTTGGATTTTTTTTGGTCAACATTCTCAACAAATTGGTATCAGATTAAAAATTACGTATCAAGGTTGTCATGAAAAAGAGGTTTTCTATGTAAATTAAAAAACCTATAGCCTTTATATATAGCTTAATACAAGCTCATGGTTCTATAAACAGAAAAAGAATTAAGTCGAATAATAATTAAAGCTAATGAAACTGTTCACCATTAAGTATTTGCTGAACAGCTTGCTTATAAATGCTGAAGAGGGTCGCGCGCCACTGTCCTTTTACGGAGTCCGCATTAACTTGAAATTTCAAATCTACACTACCGGTCAAAAGTTTTCGGACACTTCCAATAATTGCAAAACTTTCAATCACTGGATAATTGCGAAATAATATTAGAATAATGTAATTCATTTGATTTATTATTTTACAAAGATACTATCCAGCTCTATATAATTAATTATATTACTCTAATATAATTTTGCAATTATCCAAAGTGATCGAAAGTTTTGCAATTATCCGAAGTGTCCGCAAACTTTTGACCGGTAGTGTACATTTTTCTTTATTGCGTATCCTTACAACCTAGGATCTTATAGCATTAATTTAGAATAAAGATTTTGTAAACATTCCAAAAATTGACCGAGTTACGGCGATTTTCGTATAAGGTCAGGTCACTCGTGCTACGCCGAAACATCCCGCTGTAATTCACCCTGTTTTTTTTTTGCATTTTTTTGAAATCATGTTTTATCAGACGGTGTAAGTTGAATCTCAAAATCTATTGGTCTGAGTCACTTTCAATTCGGACAAAGTATAGTTTATAATATTTTCTATTGTATGACCATACGATTGTTCGATATTTTTATCCCTTCGTTAATACAAATGATGAAAGTTGTTTTTTTAAATCGAAAATTGAACTCTTTTCTACAGCTTTCCACTTGTGTATCTTTCAACATTTCAAAACAAGTATCCGGTTGTACGAAAGTCTCATTATTATACTAAAAATACATTTTTTTATTCTTCATATCCGATCACCCCAGTTGCCAGTACCATCTACACCGATTGGCCATACAGTAACGGCGGCACTTTGTTTAAATAATAATAACTTCATTGTTCATTAATATCAAAAAGAAAACTCAAACTTGGCTAGCCTATTAATTGTGTGTGAAATCTCGACCTCGTCACCTCAATCCTTTAATCACACAAACATTGAAAATAGACCCGTTCTTTAGGCCCCAAGTATTATGCAGATCTGTTGAAAGAAAAATCGATTTTTTTAAGATTCTTTTTGACGGCTCCAGACAAAAAACGAAGTGGAGAAAAAGTTTGAGAGCGTTTATTTCCACATAACAAAAATTCAGAAAAAAAACTACAGCTGTTTTCCCGCTAACTTCTCTCAAGGAGACAGCCAGAGAAGATTTCCTAAAGTTATAGATATCGTTTTAGCATCGTGTTCTAATCCTAACAGCCTAATTTCAGACAGTACAATTGTATAATATTAGTAAGCTGATCGGAGTCAATAAGTGAGAGAGCGATATCAGCTGTGATGAAACTCAAAACTTTTCCTAAGAAAATGTGCAAAATTATCGGAATTCAAATATCTTTTATTTGAAAAACGATGCGGCAGAGCTCACGGAAACTTTGAAGTCAAACGATAATCGGACGTATCCACGTCTAAGGAATTAAAATCTCAAAGATTAAGGAGGTTGGATCGGTCCAGTTTGGTCAAATAACAGTTCATCAATTTTTTTCCAACGAACCTCAAAAAAATGCCTACGAGGTATAGATTTATTCTCTAGATGCTAATGTTTCATAAACTATATAATTAAAAGGCAAAATTAAGCATTTTCATATTTTTGTTACGGAAATAAGAAAAAATTGTGTTACTAGAAACTTGAAAAAGTATTTTTCAAGTTTGTAACTTAAAGTAATATTATAGATGACTATTAGGGGAAAAAACTGCTTCAGTGAATGTTTTATACAACGCAGAATGAATTTTTGAGTCATTTATAATTATGCCTACTTATATTTATGTCATGAGATTATTTATTATTATCATTAATTAATATTAAGTATTGCCGAAATCCGGGAACTTCGCGTACATTGAGGTGGGCAGCAATGCTCTGCATTCGCCAGCCCAGATTCGTAATCTTTTATCAAACCTTAATAGTTTAATATTGAATATATATGGTTTACGATGGGCAAGATGGATTTTTTTCTTAATGTTAAAAAAATTAAGTTTGCATTAATCCGTTGTTAGAAATGGTCTTGGTGCTAAATAGTCAAAAAAAATTGCATCCCGTAGTGTAAACGTCTTGCCCATCTAACCCCACGTAAAACTACATACATTAAACTATTTTTTATCTCTGGTGTTTTGTGGTGAAAAAAATGTCAAAAAATTCCTAAAGACTCACAATGAACATTACTTAAAGTATCCGCCGTCGATTTTGTTGAAACTTATATATATATGATAAAGCATTGACAACTATTAGACATGTATTTCTTTTTATCTGCGGAAAAACGGTTTGAAGGGGGGAAACCGACCCTCACAAAAGCGTGTCGAGGAGTGGTTTTGCATTTTCACCCACAAGCAGTCCACCGATTTGAAAGAATCAAAGACCAAAATTCTTCTAATGTAAAGCGATGAAAAATCCACAATAGAATAAACGAAAACATTAAATTAAGCGGTGGCACGTCTTTCTTTAAGGGGTCGTTTCCCGCTCAAAAAAGTTTTTCCGCAGATTAAAAAAAATACGTGTCTAATAGTTTTCAATACTTTATATGTTTCAACAATATCGGAGGCATATATATGTTTCAACAATATCGAATGCAGACACTTAGGTGTTGTTCCTTGTCAGTATAGTCTAGACAATCACATATATTTTTACTTTCTCTTAAATCTTGAATTGCTCGGGTTTGTTTTTTCCAACCTCCTTAAAAAAAGCCACAAAGCTGAAGTCGTTATGGCTACTCCGCTTGTTTTCTAATTTTAGTTATCTAGTGCAAAGGAGTAATTTGCCCCGGAACGTAAATTCTCCAAGACCTCAATATCCGGATAATCTGATAATCGTTAAATCAAATACTCCGCCATCGATAATGATCTTGAAAAAATGGCTTCCCCGATCGGTCACCGAACCCCTCCGTAATCGTCTAAATATACAAAACCTGTGTTTTGCTCGTAGTCTGTTCGTCAACTTGAGGTCTAACGGTATTCGAAAAATCGTTAACATCCCCAAGGCATTGTGTCGCGCGTCTCGAAACGAGGGTGACGAAGGCGACAGCGAGGCAACCGATAAGAACGGTCACGAGGCCACGATATAGACGCATCCTCGATTGCAAGTCCGATCGACGTAGTGAGCTCTTATAAAATAAATAAAAACAACAACGATAAACCGTGAGATAATGAATGTACGACGAGACGACAAAAATAAAGAAGCCGATAGAGATTGCTAATGATGCGGTTATCAGGTGGAGTTCACGTTTGGCGCGTTACTGAGGAGAATGTCAGTGGGTCAGAGATTTATAAGCGCATGGTGTTGTAAACGCGATCCCCACATTCTTATGATCGAGCGCCGTGCGGAGAATTCTCACAGCCCTATAGTCCTTTCTAACACTCCAAATACGCGCCGTCCCACCGCGCGGTTGCCCAAAGTTCATCCTCCATGAATATTCAAGTCACTCAGCGAAATAAAAACCTGTCGAGTTCGCGAGAATTTCGGATCAACGAACTTTCGACCCGCGGTCAACGAGTGTGGCATTTCCGTTTGAACGCTCATACGATTAATATTCGCGCTTTTCACGTCCTAGAGGTGGCGCAGCGATATATCAACATGGCCGGTCAAAGTATAACCTCTAACGTAAACAACATTGGCATTCTTGAAATATTTTTTGAAAGAATTGTATAAAGGAAGCTTGACTGGACGAACTAGGCTTTGAAGATTTTTTATTGAATTCGAATAATAGTTCGAACCGAGAGTGTGAAAATGTTAATAGCAAATTTCCTACACTGGCCATTAGGGTATATAAAATACCAAATTTTTGAAATTTGAAACAATTTTGAAACAAGAAATTAAAAAAAATAAGTTAAGGGCCATCGTGCCACCAAATCCGAATATTTCGGATATCTCGTCTTGGGCAGTACAATATACGGGATTCAGCCATAAAAAGTCTCTTACGGTGGAGTAAGGAGTCCAGAACGAAAGCACAAATCAAGTGCCCGAATACTGTGGCCGAATACAAAAAAATATGGGTGGCGTGGTCGTCCTCCAAGTTGTGAAACTTTGATTACAAAAATCCACACTCCGCGAGGCGCTAGATAAGACCACGAGAACTAGTCCGAATTGATGGTGTAGGGCTCTGGGCTGTTTTTGACGAGCAAAGGCAGCGATGCAAACATTGCAAGTCAGGTTTTTCAAAAATCAAATGCGGCAAATTCAACGTGCACCTGAGCTAGAACGCAAAAAACAATTGTTTTTACATTTTCCACGGAAACTAGTGGTTCTGTAAGATTATTCTAGACATACTATTGTAATACGATAAAGATAAATAAATGGTTATATTAGCTTTTTGAAAAATCTAAAATATGTCATAATTTATATCCCCGAACCGCCAATGTAGCAAATTTGCTACAGTCCAAAAATACTACTTCCCAGGCCCTTATAGATAAAATTACAGTTGGGCATTCATATTGAACCCTTTTTTAGCCATACTACCAGAGGAAATGATTTTGAGCCATTCAGAAATAGGCTTGGCCTTTACAGGGTTAAGCTCTGTCAGCTCTGGATTCCGACTTTTTTAAGGTTATGAAAGTCACACGCAGGTTTCGAGTGATTTTATTTTTTGGAGCATACTTTTTCTCAACATGTCGTTTTTCAAAACGGTGTACACTCTCAAAGGAAGAATTTTCAAGCTATCCGTCTCAAATTTTGACACAATATTCTTCACGCCATCCTTTATTTTGCTATGGTAGCGTTTTTTTCATCTTCATATTTTTTTAAACGAAAAACTCGAAAAAATAGGCTTAGTGCGATACTTTTTCCAAACCACCGCCATTTTGTCAATTTTTATTTCCAAAAAAATCTCCTTAGCAAGATAGCGGCTTTCATACTGATTAATAATCTTTTTACAAATTTTGTTTCAGATAATATTTACGGCCACAACCGTGTACACCGTGAGGACTCCATTTTCAACCGTTAAAAAAAATGTAAAAAATAAATAAATGTTCAAACATTTATTTTCTGTTCTTTATGAGTGCTTTGTTTCGACATAGAAAAATCAGACTGTTTGGCGTAATTCAACCATCGAAGAAAAATCGGTAATTATGTAGGAGTGGGGCAGCACGGCAATTTTGGGGCCAACATTTTTTTTTTTGGTACCAACGGCTTCCGCATTCCGATTTTTACATTCTCACATTTTGACAATCATTGTTGTGTTCACGCGTTCAGGTGTGTATATATGACGTCGGGCAAGTTTGGGTTTGGGTTGGGTTGGGTTGGGTTTGGGTTTGTTTGGGTTTGGGAGAATAAGACATTCTCACATTTTCACAATCATTGTTGTGTTCACGCGTTCAGGTTTGTATATATGACGTCGGGCACGTTTTTGAAATCGCGTATTTCGCGATTTCAAAACCCCATAACTTCAAACTTCAAAACCCTATAGCTTATGGAAATAATTCTAAACCCCTTTCAGAAAATTCAGAAGAACTTCAAAACCCCATAACTTATGGAAGTAATAAAAAATCTCAGTCTCCCCCGACTTAAATTTACTAGTGGTGACCTACGGAATACGTTCGTACGAAAAAAAAATGTTGGCGCCAAAATTGGCGTGGTTCCCCACTTCGGCATAATTACCAAAAATCACGACAATCAGCTATTTTTCGGCCCATTACACTGTGATGATCCCTTAAGACGGGAGCCTGAATTAGAAGGTCCGAAAAATCGTTTTTTTTATTGCTCAAATCGATAGACAAACTATGTAAGAAGAATTCATTTACAAAGTTTCAGAGGCCAATTGAAAATATTTTCGAACATACGAGGCCAAAAGCAGAGAAGCGATTGATATTTCCTCCTATTGAAAACTTTGAAGCGCGTTTTCTCCAGCTTTCATTTTCACGCCTTTTCCAAATTATATACATTTAGACATGAAAAAATAAGCAAAGTTGAGGGATTTTTTAAACTAAGAAATAATTATTCTACAATTATCAAACTTTGGGTCTACTTTAATAGTATATTTAAGTATAGAAAACAATTTTTTTAAATTAATTTATCATCCAAATGGCTGAGCTGTGGCAGAGTATTACAGCAAGGTCGCTGCGGGAGTTGCGAATCGGCGTGCTTCCCGTAGAATTTGATTTGCAAATAAGTTCAAACATTTTTTTAGTTAGAACATGTATAGTTTCTATGTGACGGTAATTAAAATGGAGAAAAAGCAAATTTAAGAAAATGGCACGCATGTCGTTTTTTTCCAATTTTACAAAAACAATTTCCGTCAAGTAGAAGGTACCAACATTATCAATATTTCTACCAAGTTTCAATTTAATCGGCTTAATAGTTTTTGAGTAATTCTGCACGCCAGTTTTGATAATGCAGTTTTGAGAAAAACACGTTTGAAGTTCACGCTTGCTCCGAATCCGAGCGGTGAGGCACAGCGTTGACGGGCTGTAACGTTTAAAGTTTTTCGAATTTCGCTTTGAAACTTTGGGAAAATATTCTACATATATGGTTCTATCGTTTAAAGAAGAAAAAAGAATTTTTTTTTATCGTTGTAAATGTGTATCCCGCCTTAAACCGCGAGAGACGCCAAGACTTTTGAGGATCGCGAATTGCCAGGAAATATATTGAAGCGTTTCCCGATATTTAGCCATTTGTTGCAAATAATTGGATTGCCAAAGGGACGCTTTGTTGCAGCAGCTGCAAAATAACGCTGATGTCGTTTCAGAAAAAAATCATTAAATCCGTGCTTGTTTGCGGTGAGCTACTTTCGTTGGGCCTAAAGGGAACGATTTTTGAATTACCGGCACGGTTAGTTGCGAGTTCCGCCACTAGGCGGGCCAGGCCGGCCGGCGGTTTGTGTCGCGATCCGCTGGCGCATTGGCCCACGTGGACGAATACTTCGCTCTCGCTCACTTCCGAACTGTTACCTCGTTGCGTCTCAATCGCGCACGGCTTCACGCCGAAGCTTCCCGATCTTTCTGTCGAGTCTTGCTCGCTATACGTGGTATACATATGCACGTAGCTTCCATGGACCATGCGCAGCTGCTTCTGCCGCCGCTTCGTTGCTACGTTCGCTTGCCAGGCGCACTTTTTATTTGTAAACACGTAGAGTTATCGTTGTGAAAGATGGACGCTTACGAGACGCGAACGAAGGATTGGGAAGATTTGGAGGTGACGAGAGACGAGCTGAACAACTTCGCCGAGTGCATGAGGAAGGAAGAATTCCGTAAATTGTTGATCGAATACGCGGACGAAGTCTCGAGTCCGGAGAATCGAAAATTGTACGAGAAGGAGATCACCGAATTGGAGAAGGAACGGGGCGTAGACGTTACGTTCGTAAATCCCGAGCCAGGTTACGTCATTAAAACGAGTTTGAACGGTGATAAGAAGTGTTTTGTAAATATAAGCAAGAGCGAAAAAGTTGGCAAACCATCGAGTCAACCGTCCTACGAGGATGGCAACCGGGGCTTGCAATGGGCGATACCGTACAGTCTCGCGCCACCCCGCGACGATTACGACAAAAAGAATCTTCGCTGTACCGTTTTTGACGTCGTCTTTCATCCTGACACGCTTTATCTCGCCTCGAAAAATCCAAGTTTTTGTAGAATTGTCAATGACACCGCTCTCGATGGCGTAGAGACCAACTACAAGGTGAGTCTTATCAAAGTTAATACGCTATCACGAGTGCGAGCAGGGCGAGAGAGAGAGAGAGAGAGAGAGCGAGAGAGACGTCGATACAAAATGTCTGATAGGGAGAACACCTAACCTCAATTCTCTACAAAATAAACACCTCGAATCTTTGACTTTCGCTCTGTACTTTCTACGCTTTTTCGGATAAGTCAAAAGACCGATAGGTGCATTATTTAGTAACAAAAAATTACGTCTACTAATAATGATCATAATGATTGTTATACAATTACGATAAATACTACCAGTTGTCATTATACGGAAAATTAAACAGTAAATACCACCAATAAGCACGCTATGATTGTACATTATGGTTATGACATAACGCAGCTCAACAGCTGATTTGCTGTTGAAAACTATATTTTTTTTCAATCTTATCTCTATACTGCCTCTATTTTAATACTTAAGAGGTCGGAGCATCAGCAACAATGCAAGTTAAAAAAAATATATGTTATTGTCTAGGGAGAGTCTTTAAGAATTTTTCGAATTTTTTTCAGCCCAAAACACCGGAGATAATAAATAGTTTAATGTATGTAATTTAACGTGCGGTTTCGATGCACAAGACGTTCCCATTACAGGTAATACAATTTTTTTGCTATTTAGCACCAAGATAAACCATTTTTAATAATGGGTTGACGCAAACTAAACTTTTGTAAACATTTGAAAAAAAACCTAACTTACCTGTCGTAAACAAATTTCGCTTGCCCCGGCAGATTCCGTTCATAAAGATGGTGATAAAGTTTCATTTGTATGTCTTTCACTTATAGGGGAGAACAGGATTCAAAGTGCCGGGGGTGAGTAGTTCCGACAGGAATATCACTCAATGGTATGACATTTGCTACGCGCTTCACATTTATTGCCATCACTTTTTTTTCTCAGTGATATTCCTGTCAGAACAACTTACCCCAGACACTTTGAATCCCATCCTTCCTATTGAATAGTAATACCGAACGGTATCAAATATCTATGTCTGATTTATTTTTAAAAAGAACATAATATTTCCATTTTTGACAAATAATCAACAAAATTCTAGGAAGTAATCTTAAAAAATCAAAGAAATCTTTTATAAACTTCAGTTTTTATTAATGAAATTTTATTTATTATGAAAATTTTATTTATTTTATTATAATGAAATTTTATTTAATTAACAGTCCTTATACTTATCACATATTTTTAAACATTAATCAACTTTCATAGACTTCAATATTTTGTATTAATACAACATTATATTAATTTGTATTAACATTTGTATTAATATAACATTGAGATCAATCAACTAACTATCAATTACCATCGTAATATAAGTCTTTATTCTGTCTCATAGAATGAACTTTGGCAATAATTAGTACTATATAAAAGCTTTGCCGCCAGAATTGCAATTCTAACAAACGTAAGTATGAACTTTGTCCGAATTGGAGCATCCTAAACGTGCCCAATTCTTGCACAAGATGCATTCAATCCATTGTTACTCTTGGCTTTGAATTGGAATAGGAATCGCAGCAAATTATACAATACCACCCGAGGCTATTATCATTATCACTTCCAGAATCATCATCTTGGAGGAGTCCACGTTTTGCAAGTTTTTTACCATCCTTTGATTTGCGTTTAACTTTACCCTTTCTTTAAGCTCTATTAAGCTTCATTAAGCCCGTTCTTCCCTAACCTTTAAAAACTAAGAATGAAAGTTTTTAGATTTCTTTTTTTCTTATTACTTAGCATTTCGTTGATTATTTGTCAAAAACAGAAATATGTGCTTTTTTTAACATAAATGACCCATGCATATTTGATACGTGTATTACTGTTTAACAGGGAGGACAGGATTCAAAGTGTCAGGGGTAAGTTGTTCCGACAGGAATATCACTGACAAACAAAAATTGATAGCAATAAGTGTGAAGCGTGTCGCGAACGTCATACCATTGAGTTATATTCTCGTCGGAACAACTTATCCCCGGTACTTTGAACCCCGTCCTCCCATACCTTTTTCGCGTTTATACGTGATCAGTTTTTTTTCCCATCGTCGGTTTCGACGGTTGTTTTTTCTTAGTTATACCTTAATTACACCCATATACGATATTCCTTCGCCTGAGAAAATTTCATGTGACTGCGTTTTCATGTTTTGATGCTTGGATGTTTCTGACCTCGGCTATGTATGAAGTACTGTTATTACATATCTCTTATCAATACGAACCTGTCCCTTATTTACTAGTCTAAAACGTCAAAGCTTAGTGTTACAAACTTGCATTAAATAAAAGTTGAAAACGGAAATTCGAAAACTTAAGCTGGAGCATTACTCAATTATTACCAATGAAATTTTCAATTGGAAAACCAAACATTAATATAATTGAGGTATTGCTATTGAAAAACATAGGGAAGTATGCACCAATCGCCATTTTCAGATGGTAAAGAGCTTCAAATACATACTGTATTTCACTTCTACGTTATTCTCACTTATAAGTCATATTTCACGTACCCCTTGAAAAACGTATAACTGAAGTTTTACTGTATATTCAATATTCAACCATCAAGGTTCGATAAAAGATTACGAATCTTGGCTGTCAAATGAAGAGTATTACTGCCAACACCAATGTTCATAAATTAATCATATGTCGGCAGCACTTACTATTAATGAAGGGTAATAATAAATAATCTCTAATAACTATAAATAGGAATGAATAGGCATGCATAGAATGAATGACTCAGAATTTCATTCTGAGTTGTATAAAACATTCACTGACACAGTTTTTAAAAAATAATAATCATCGATAATGTTAAACTTTATCAAATTGGTCGTAATACAAATGTTTTTCTTACGTAATAAAAATATAAAAGTGCAAAGTTTTGCTCTTTAATTATATATTTTATGAATGACCAGCATGTACAGAATAAATCTATACCTCGTATCCATTTTTTTGAGGTTCATTAAAACAAAAATTCATAAAGCGTCATTTTACTCAACTGGATCGCTCCAACCGCCTTGTGATTGATATTCTGCGTAAGAATACGGAAATATAAATGGTTTTTCTTATAAAATCTTATTTTATTGAAAAATTTAAGTTTTTATAAGCATTTGTACATTGAGTAAGCTTCTTTTTCGTGATCGTTCTTGAGTGAGACTTTTCGCGGCAACCACGCATCAAAGTCCAAACGTAATCAGCCATCGTGTATGCGTGTCACCTGTGTAAAGTTGGCAACTGACTACAGAAAGTAATTTTTTTTGCATTCGTTTTTACTCGGTTTGAACCCGTTTGTACCGCCTTAAATTTCGGTTGTACATTAAGGGCGAAAAAAGTACGAGGGTATGGAAAAATGGACCGCAACCCATTTAGAGCTAAACAATTTTAATAAACGCGATTGCAAAGAGAATCGCTTGTACCCGTTTGTACCGTTCAATTTTTTATTTTATTTTTCTTTCAAATTTTTTTTTGGAAAAAAATTTTCGATTTTTTTGTTCCGTTCGTACTGACAAGTATATCGTTTGTACAACCTAGCAATTGTTTCTACTCATTCGTATCGATGAGTATATCGATTCTACCACCGTGTAATCGTTTGTACCCATTCGTAATGACGAGTATATCGTTTTGTACCACCGAGAAAACGTTTGTACCCGTTTGTACTATCGAGCAATCGTTTGTACCCGTTCGCATCGACGAGTATATCGTTTGTACCACTGAGAAAACGTTTGTACCCGTCTGTACTATCGAGCAATCGTTTGTCCCCGTTCGTATCGACGAGTATATCGTTTGTACCACCGACAAAACGTTTGTAGCCGTCTGTACTATCGAGTAATCGTTTGTACCCATTCGTACTGATGAGTATATCGTTTCTACCAACGAGAAAACGTTTGTACCCATCTGTACTATCGAGCAATCGTTTGTACCCGTATGTAATATCAAACAATCGTTTATACCCCCTCGTACGGACGAGTATATCGTTTGTACCGCCGAGAAATCGTTTGTACCCGTTGGTATCGACGAGTAATTCGTATGTACCGCCGAGAAAACGTTTGTACCCGTCTGTAATATCAAGCAATCGTTTGTACCCCTTGTACTGACGAGTATATCGTTTGTACCACCGAGAAAACGTTTGTACACGTCTCTACTATCGCGCAATCGTTTGTCCCCGTTCGGGTCGACGAACATATCGTTTGTAACAGCGAGAAAACGTTTGTGCCCGTTCGTACTGACGAGTATATCGTTTGTACCACCAAGAAAAAGTTTGTACCCGTCCGTACCATCGAGCAATCGTTTGTACCCGTTCGTACTGGCGAGTATATCGTTTGTACCGCCGAGAAAACGTTCGTACCCGTCTGTACTATCGAACAATCGTTTGTACCCGTTCGTATCGACGAGTATATCGTTTGAACCACCAAGAAATCTTTTTACCCGTTGGTATCGACGAGTATATCGTTTGTACTATCGAGCAATCGTTTGTACCCGTTCGTACTGACGAGTATATCGTTTGTACCACCGAGAACACGTTTGTACCCGTCTGTACTATCGAGCAATCGTTTGTACCCCCTCGTACTGACGAGTATATCATTTGTCCCACCGAGAAAACGTTTGTACCCGTTTGTACTATCGAGCAATCATTTGTACCCGTTCGTATCGACGAGTATATCGTTTGTACCACCGAGAAATCGTTTGTGCCCGTTGGTATCGACGAGTATATCGTTTGTACCACCGAGGAAACGTTTGTACCCGTCTGTATTATCGAGCAATCGTTTGTACCCATCCGTACTGACAAGTATAGCGTTTGTACGAACTAGGAAACGATTGTACTCGTCAGTACTATCGAGCAATCGTTTGTACCAGTTCGTATCGACGAGTATGTCGTTTGTACCAACGAGAAAATGTTTGTACCCGTTGGTATCGACGAGTAATTCGTATGTGCCACCGAGAAAACGTTTGTACCCATCTGTACTATCGAGCAATCGTTTGTACCCGTCTGTAATATCAAGCAATCGTTTGTACCCCTCGTACTGACGAGTATATCGTTTGTACCACCGAGAAAAAGTTTGTACCCGTCTCTACTATCGAGCAATCGTTTGTACCCGTTTGTACTGACGAGTATATCGTTTGTAGCACCGAGAAAAAGTTTTTACCCGTCTGTACTATCGCGCAATCGTTTGTACCCTTTGTATTGACGAGTATGTCGTTTGTACCACCGAGAAATCGTTTATACCGTTGAAAATTGTTTTTTCAAAATATTTTTGGAAAAAAAAATTTCGATTTTTTTTTTCATTTCCGTTTGTACCCACAAGTATATCGATTGTACTACTTAGCAATTGTTTCTACTCATTGGTATCGGTGAGTATATCGTTTCTACCACCGTGTAATCGTTTGTCGCCATTCGTACTGACGAGTAGTATATCGTTCGTACCACCGAGAAATCGTTTGTACCCGTTGGTATCGACGAGTATATTGTTTGTACCACCGAGAAAACGTTTGTACCCGTCTGTACTATAAAGCAATCGTTTGTACTCCCTCGTCCTGACGAGTATGTCATTTGTACCGCCGAGAAATCGTTTGTACCGGTCGGTACTATCGAGCAATCGTTTGTACCCATTCGTACTGACGAGTATATCGTTTGTACCACCGAGAAAACGTTTGTACCCGTCTGTACTTTCGAGCAATCATTTGTACCCGTATGTAATATCAAGCAATCGTTTATACCCCTTCGTACGGACGAGTATATCGTTTGTACCGCCGAGAAATCGTTTGTACCCGTTGGTATTGACGAGTAATTCGTTTGTACCACCGAGAAATCGTTTGTACCCGTTAGTATCGACGCGTATATCGTTTGTACCACCGAGAAAACGTTTGTACCCGTCTGTACTATCGAGCAATCGTTTGTACCCGTTTGGACTGACGAGTATATCGTTTGTAGCACCGAGAAAAAGTTTTTACCCGTCTGTACTATCGCGCAAACGTTTGTACCCTTTGTATCGACGAGTATGTCGTTTGTACCACCGAGAAATCGTTTATACCGTTGAAAATTGTTTTTTCAAAATTTTTTTGGAAAAAAAATTTCGATTTTTTTTTTCATTTCCGTTTGTACCTACAAGTATATCGATTGTACCACTTAGCAATTGTTTCTACTTATTGGTATCGGTGAGTATATCGTTTCTACCACAGTGTAATCTACCACCGAGAAATCGTTTGTACCACCGTGTAATCTACCACCGAGAAATCGTTTGTACCCGTTGGTATCGACGAGTATATTGTTTGTACCACCGAGAAAACGTTTGCACCCGTTCGTATCGAGGAGTATATTGTTTGTACCACCGAGAAAACGTTTGTACCGGTTGGTACTATCGAGCAATCGTTTGTACCCATTCGTACTGACGAGTATATCGTTTGTACCGCCGAGAAATCGTTTGTACCGGTTGGTACTATCGAGCAATCGTTTGTACCCATTCGTACTGACGAGTATATCGTTTGTACCGCCGAGAAAACGTTTGTACGCGTCTGTACTATCGAGTAATCGTTTGTACCCATTCATACTGACGAGTATATCGTTTGTACCACTGAAGAAACGATTGTACCCATTCGTACTGACGAGCAGATCGTTTGTACCGCTGAGAAATCGTTTGCTTGGGTTTCTGTCACCGAGCAATCGTTTGTACCCGTTCGTACCAACGAGTGAATCACTTTACCAGCGTTAAATCGTGTGTTTCGGTCCATACTGACGAGTATGTCGTTTGTACCACCGAGCAATCATTTCTACTTGTTCGTATCAAGGAGTATATCGTTTGTACTGCCGAGCGTAAGTTTCATAGAGTACGTAAGTAAGTAAGCGTAGATGAGTACAAACGATTAATTGGCAGTACAAATGATATGTCCGTCGCTACGAACGGGTAGAAATGATTGATCGATAGTCCAGACGGGTACAAACGTTTTCTCGGTGCTATAAACTATATACTCGTTGATACGAACGGGTACAAACGTTTTATCGGTGGTGCAAACGATATACTCGTCGATACCAACGGATACAAACGATTTCTCGGTGGTACAAACGATGTACTCGTCAGTACGAATGGGTACAAACGATTACACGGAGGTAGAAACGATATACTCATCGATACGAATGAGTAGAAACAATTGCTAGGTGGTTCAAACGATATACTTGGCGGTACGAACGGAAAAAAAAACCAAAAAAATTTGAAAAATAAATTTTCAACAGTACATACGGGTACAAACGATTCTCTTTTCAATCGCGTTTATTAAAATTGTTTAGCCCTAAATGGGTTGCGGTCCATTTTTCCATACCCTCGTACTTTTTCCCCCCTTAAGGTACAAACGAAATTTAAGGCGGTACAAACAGGTACAAACCGGGTACAAACGAATGCAAAAAAAATTACTTTCTGTAAAGTCAGTTGCCATTTTCACACAGGTATGCGTGTCCCATTTCCCCTCATACCTATCTTCCACGATTTTTATGTCTTGGTGGAAGTATTCTCGTTGCTCTTCACTGAAGGAGCAAATCTTTTCTGCGACTTTATCTGGATTCTTTATTTCTATCCCGGAATAAGACTAAAAAGAAAGCACTTAGAGAAAAAGCTGCGATCGTTTTTCTAAAATTTTGAATAACCATCTCTGCATATATAACAAAATGTATTAGGGCGATCGAACAAGCTCGTATTTGCTTTGCTGCTGCCGCCATAACACTGGATCAATTTATAACAGCAAGTAATGAAAAAACAAGAAAACCTTTATTTAATGAACTGCTAATGTCACTCACTATGAAACTCATTCGAAAACTCTCTACAGTAGCTTGATACATAGGTTGGTATAGCCGTACTGTATATTCTGTGTATATTACTGTATATTACCAAATTTGATTGGTCTCACTAGTAGTCACTTGAAAAAACCACTATGTGGTCTCACTTGTAGTCACTTGAAAAAAAAACACGAATGTGGTCGTCACAAAGATTTTTTTTTGTTGACTTGCGTAATTGTCGATAATTACGAAAAATCATCTCATATACTTGTAAATATATGTGTATACTCGAGTTGTAATTATTCAAAGATGTAACACACTCTTACAGAGATACTACCATGGCAATACAAATTGCATTATTGCTTACTTTTTTTGTACAGCAGATAAAGTAGTTCACGTTTTTAAATTAGGGTTGCCTTGCATGGAATTTTACAAGACCTTTTACCTCCAGAGATAACGAGAAAAAGCATAATGGAAAAATGGTACAGAATGTTTAGGATTTATCATGTGTGTGAACTATGTGCGGAAGAAGCTTTTTGAAAAACTTCACAACCCTTGTCTACATAATTGTAGTGTAATTCATTGTAAGGCAATGAAATTATGGGGAGAAAGTTTGTATTGTTGGAATGCAACAAAATTCTATTTTGGCAGATTTATATTGTACATCTCTCAATGAGTATCTTTGAAGATTGATGGATTGTTGTATAGAAATTTTACTAAAAAAAATTAAAGTACTTCAGAAGTATGAATATTCATTACATTCCAACAATGGAAACTTCAACCTCATCTGAAATTTTGCTCATCTTCTTGTTCGTCTTTCGCTTACATTCTTACCAAACAGTTTGGTAATGCTGTAAACCGCTGTATAGTTAAGAAATTGCAGCAGACATGTGGCAGGAAATATTCGTTTTGGAGAGTTTCACTCTAATAAAGTTCAGTATTAACAAAGATGAGTGAAATAACTGATGGAAAAAATGATAGGCAGTTGCATGGGAAAGCACTCATTTTTGAGCAAAAGAGAAAATAGTGGCTCGGTAGCAAATCGAGGAACTGGTTTATTCAAAGTATTGCTTATCGGAATAAAAACCTTTGGCTCATCTTTAGGCTGACAATTCGATTCCACATAGGAAATATTTGGATTCTTTAGGAGCAGTGGAGTCGTCTAACTATTTGTTTACTCCTTTGTTTGAGGTGGAATGCTAAGTCGTAAGCAGTGAATGCATTGACCGGAACAAATGGTAATCGGAGGGAGTAATGTCTGGAGAAGATAGCCGGTGGGGAAGGATTTTCCCGTTTACTCTTTTTAAGTACTTTTCAACCAGCTCGGCAACATGTCACCTGCCATTCTCCCGCTCCAAAATCAACTTGTCATGGTGCTTTTTCTAGTCTGGCCTCTTCTTATGCATAGCTCGCTCAAAACGCATCAATTGCAGTCGATAACGATCTCCAGTGATGAATTCTGACAGTTTGAGCGGCTTGTAATACCTCTCTTTTGGGTGGTTTTCAACGGTCTATAGACGAATCACCACCTTGGAAGTGGCAGAACTACTATTTGCACGTTGCATCAGATGAAGTATGTTTGGCATATACTTCCTTTAGCAAAAGAAGCGTTTCCACAGCCCATTGCTTTGCCATGAAATAGCGGAGCACAACGTCCCGCCAATGTGACTTATTTGGTACAAAACTACCTATTGTGAACACAATCAAAATAGATGTTAACGGCTCGCACAAATATCACCTGTCATTTTCGCGGGAATCTATGAACCTATCATCATGTACAGTCGAACCTCGATGTAACGAAGATTTGTCCGTTCCCTTCCGATAGGCACCCGAAACCTTGATACAACAACATAATAATATACATTATGCGCCAATTGCTAATTACTCGAAAAACTACTGTAATTAAAACCTTTCTTTCGTTAAAAATATCCCTATATTTATAGTACTAGTATATTTTTTTTAAAGAACATTTAAAGCAACATGATCTGGATGTAACGAACTTCCCTAGAGATTCGTTATATCGAGGTTCGAGTGTATATTGCCAACTTTTAATTCGAGAAAATAGTGTACTCCATCCATCTAGTATACTTCGCCCTCGATTACCAGCAGGCGGTTTCATATGCAACCACCCAATACACACTTATAATAGTTAACAATTACCTGAACTTTATCCAGAATACTCGTAAACGTATGTATCCGCTCCGACTACTGTAGTAACTCGAAAAACGACGTAGCAACAAATTCCGCGCTCACCAAAGCACACTAACCCTAAACGGTACCTTGCATCGTACTCAAAATAAGCTCGAGCGTTCTCTCGAGCCGCGCGCGAGGTTTCAAAGACTAACAAGCGACACGAAAGAATTCAGTAGCAAAAAAAAAACTTATCGCATCAACCGTAAATAAGAAAATGATACAAAGCAATTTTTGCGTCTTATCGCAGGTGAAGTTGGACAGAAAGAACGTGAAGTTTCCAAAACTGGCGTTCAAGGGTCTCAGTCAACCGACGGTGATCAGGAAGCCTTGCGAGAAACCGGCGGAGCCTTCGATGGACCCGGAGTCCGAGATTTATCAAAAGTTGATGTCGAGTTACGACGAGTTTCGATCGACCGCATCGAAGCCCATCTTGGAGGAGAAGGCGCGTCGCGCTCCCCCAAAGTCGACATATTACAGGAACCCAAAGCGGCCGGCCGGCGAGGATGAAAATTCCGTCTACTCGGTGCCGAAGTTTACGATGAAGCATCGCAGCGACGTGGACATTCAGGATTTTCGGAATTGCGCTGACGCGAAGTTGAACGCGGCGATTCCCAAGTGCCTCGTGATCGTCGTGGATTTGCCGCTGTTGAAGTCTGCGAGCGACGCTTCTCTCGACGTGCAGGAACGATCGCTGCTCCTGAGGAGTGAAAAACCGGCGAGATACTTGCTGGAATTGCCACTTCCGTATTGCGTCAACGGGGACGCGGGTAACGCCAAGTTTGACTCGACACACAAGAAACTGACGGTCACGTTGCCGGTCGTGAGGAAAAACGTAACGTTGGTGGAGATGCGAGACAGCGGCGTCGAGAGCGATCACGGCGGCAGTCCCTCGGCCAGTCTGGACGACGGAGACGACGAGTGCAGCGCCACCAACGACAACGAAGCGGACGACTCGCGCTCGGAAAGATCCCCGCGCGATCTTCGATCTCGCGTCGAAACGTTGAGTGAAACGGTGCACGACGAACGTAGCCAAGACACGGCCTTACGGACTAACGGTTCTCGCCATTTCACGTTCCTTAAACCAAATGTTAAATATACACTTCCGCCATTCGTTTGCAACGTTTTCGACGGCAATCTCGCGATTACGATAAACGTGAAAAACGTCGATTCCGAATCCATTGATTACCGGGTGCTCGATCGTAACTCGGGTATACACATTGTTCTTTCATCGATCGGTGCGGGCTTCTTTCCTGTATATTACTCGTTGCGCCTTAAAATTCACGAAGACGCCGTTACGTCGAACACCGTTGCAGTCGAACCGTGGGACAACAACGTCGTTTTTACCGTCAACCTCAAGGATTCGAGCAATGTGTCGAGATACTGGATCGGTGTCGACGAGGATTTCATGGAGGCTAAAGATCTGATCTCGAGAATGTCCCTAACCAACAAATTCGAACAACTTACGGTGATTATCGTGTATTGGTGTTTCCTTGGGGGTTATTGGGATCCGTCATATGGGCGGAGCTTAAAAACATGGCGGCGATAAGAGGATCGTCCAACGTAAACAGTCGTGAAGTTTACTGCAAAGTTCTGTGGTATTATGATAAGTATTATTGGAATTTGTGACTGGGCCGGTACCAGTCGGAAGTAATGCAATTTTATGGAAGGCGACGGTATTTTGAAGGCCGGGCACATTTTAATATGTGGTAAAATTAATCGCGTTTGCGATACCGGTGCTGTCATATACTGCAGCGAGCACACTTTCATGTCTGAATTCACTTTTTTCATTTTCAAGGCTCTCATCCAAGCCTCTCATTGGTCAGTTTTTTTCTACATTTCCGAAATAATTTTTCACGTACACGAACCGTTTTCCTGCAATGGGAAACTGTGGAAACGGACTTTCAACTCCTTACTCGGAGTGCTTTCGCAACCTTTTACAGCACCTTTGATGTTCTTTCGGTACTTTTTACGTGGAGAAAACTTCGCGCATTCCATTTTCATCGGTTTTATGTTTATAATTGAAATTAAATACTTTTATCGCACGGCTCCGTATAATTGCTATTGAAGGATTTGCCTCGAATGTACTTTGATATTCCGCCACCAGATGTCATATCGCTATTTGACGGATCCCAATTGCAGGAAAACTATTCGAGCAATTTGCTTCAATCTTCTTATATCATTCATGTATAAAAACTAGTATTTATGGGATAACACTATTTCAAAGGCACAACAAAGAGATGCGATTAATATTGTGTTGTGCTTAAAAATCGTAAAGTGAAAATTCAACGAATTTCATGATGGCACTATTTTACAAAAATAGTTCCCCAAACAACAAAATCGTCTATAATCTGCATGCTATTATCTAGAACAATACGTAGGCGGTTATTAAAAAGTTGGTTCTCGGAGGACTGACAAATTTTTTTTTAACTTTCGTTTTCAGAAAAAAAATAATCGTGAAAAATAAACTATGACAAGAGCAGTCTTTAACAAATCGGATATATCTGAGTGTATATACCGGGTGTCACATTTTAATCTTGCACCTGATTTATCTCGAAAGATGCTGCTCCGATCAAGTATTGAGTATAATAAAACTATTAGGGTTTAAAAAAATGTTTTTGGCCCAAAATTCAGAATGTTTTTTATTCCAAAAAATTTTTTATTCCAAAACTGACAACTTTTTTAGGAAAAGATTCATAATTTTTAGATTAGAATAACATTTTGCAAGTCTGCTAGTGTAAGTTCGCATGGATGTGAGTTTGTTTGAGTTTGCTAGATAACCCAAACAAGGATTCGGTCTTTGCGGCTCGTCACTTTCGAAATCAAACAAACCCAAGTGTACGTATGTGTGTGAGTTTGTTTGGTAACGGAAGTGTCGAGCCGCACAGACCTAATCCTTGCTTGGGTTTGTTTGGGTTACCGAACAAACCCAAACAAACTCACATCCACATACATACGCACACTTACACTAGGGAAGTTGCAGACTTTACGTCCTCGTCGTACATTCTGGATAGCGGTAAAATAGTAAAAAATGGTATTCTAATTTAAAAATTATGAACGTTATCAAAAAAAATTCCTACAAAAGTAAGTTTTGGCTTGACAATTTTTCTGGTGAAAAAAAGCATTTATGATTCCATTAAAAAAAAACATGTCGGCCATCTTAACGTCGCCATTTTGAATTTTGGACCAAGAACTTTTGTTTTTAACGTCCCCCTTTGACCCTAAAAGTTTTATTATACTCAATACTCGATCGGAACAGTATTTTTTTAAGATAAATCAGGTGTAAGATTAAAATAGGACACCCAGTATATATATAAATGTGTAGATACGTTACTGAGTGTCTTATGAAAGGCGAGTGGTCGGTAACAAAATAAAAATTCATTCAGGTGTTACAATGTGTTGGCTATTGTCGGATGGATTTTTTAAACAATATAATTATGGGCGGACGTATCAATAATAATACGAATTAGACCGGCCTGTGCCATACAATGCATTAGTAAATTTATTTCTTGAGTTGCGGATCAATGAGTGTGGACACTAAGTAACTGTCAATTTTATAGATTAATCCTTAAACTGTGTTGATAGTTTTGTCACTGCGAATACCGCTCGATGAGATGCCAAAAATGGAGCAAATCGCATAAGATTTGTTCTTACAATTGAGACTGAAAATGTTCACCAATTTTTGCCATGTGCACCTTGACGATCACGAAACAGCGCACTAGCACAGAGCCTCCGTTGCTTCTGGTGGGCCAATGCCCAAATTTCCTTGCATTTGCGCTTCTTACCTGCTGCTCGAGACTAACTCTAATTTACGATTACTCTAATTTACCAGATGGAGCCTCAAAACGGCAGAGAAAAGAACGTCGAGGTTCTCGCCGACGGTGAGAACGTCGTTATAAACATTCAATCGAACAATCTGGATTCCGACGACGAGGACGATAATCGTCGGCGATTAGACATGGCCTCGCGCAAGAAAGACAGGAAACAGGCTCTGTCGAAGACTCGATCGGTTTCGGAAAGCAGTGGGGACGAATTACCGAGCAGCAACGGGAGCAGCGTTTCCAAGGGAATTTTGAAATATCGGCGGAGCACCTTCTCACGTTCCGTGTCCGAATCGAGTATCGACGAGACCGCGGGACACGTTTCCTCCGTCGATTTTCATTACGACTCGATTCAGGACATAAATTCCGAGTCGGATTGTTCCAGTTTCAAGAAATCGGTTCGCTTCAACGACGTGGTTTCGCGCCAATTGTACAGGTAATTTACCTCCGCAGCCTTCGTTTAGGGGGAAATCGTAGAAAACAAAAAAATAACACCCTTCGTTACTTATCGATACCTTCACTAGATGGCGAGCACTGACTGAACCAAACTTGATACGAGCATTTTGAAAAATGCCGCATTCGATATGTCAGCTGTTGCCAAACAGGCAGGCTACCTTTCGTAGCAATGCCGATTTTCACACTAATGTTCGGCTGCAATAAGTATTACCGTGCTTGTTATGGGAAATCGTATAGAACGAGCGATACCGCTTTATTGAGGGGTCTTCTTTTTGATAGGATTATATTATAGATATTGATTTAAGTCACTATTTATAGACGAAAATGGTAGTTAAAGAAGTGTCCTAAACAAATTGTAGGTCTGCGCTGTTGGTGAAATTTCGGACATGGATCATCTAAAACAAAAAAATCCAACGGTTTTATATTGAGTATGTCAATGGCTACAGCGCATATCATATGATTTTTGATATATACAAAGATAACAAAATGGTGGACATTTTCCGAAAAAACGAAAAATAACGTGTTTATTTTCACCGTTTTGGGAAAAAAATGAAATATCAAAATTTAAAAAAAATTGATATGCGCTATACCTATAGTTGTAAAGAATATGTTGTTAAAATTTCGTAAGGATCGGTCCAGTAGTTTCGAAGATTTTATCAACAAGCCGCCACAAAACGTTGTTTCGAGAAAAACGCGTTTAAAGTTTGTTTGGAGTACATAAATACATAATATTTTAAAATAAGTTTCGAAAATGCATTGATTAAGTGTAACAACTTTTATATCAATATCTATAATATAAACCTATCAAAAAATGCATGAAAACAGCCTTTTTTAGCATCTAAAGTGAGAAGACCCTTTAATAGATGGCGCTGACTACGGCTAGCTCTGAATAGCGGTTATTTCCAAAATTCGGCTAGTACACATACTGAAAAAAGAACGGTGCGTTCACTCGTTTCGAACTATTTCTGATGAATAAGACCACTTTTGAGCGGCGTGCGATACGTAACTTCAATGACGCGTTTCTTGACAAGCGAGTAGTCGGTACGCGAGTCACCTTATTATGCGTTGCTTCCTAATGACGTATCGAGGTGATACACGTTTCACTTTACTTTATGGGACTCTATCCCGACTCAGCTAAAACTCGGTAAAAATCATTTCGATAGTTATATGGGCCGTTTATTTTTCCCAGTATGCGATAGCACTGCGCAAAATAGAGTACGCGTAGCAGAATTCGAAAGAAACGGCAAGGTACATACTTCATTTTGTCCAGTATATACAATGGCGTGCAAAAGTTTCGGTCCACCCGATTTTTTTTTAGTAGAGTGATAAAATATTTAATTCCTGAACTCCTTAATCATATCACATTTTTAAGAGAGCTATGATATGAAAAATAGCGTGATATATTATTTTCTTGTATGGCGTATTATTTGTGTATAGCGTCAGACGAGTTTCGTCGGTGTGCAAAAGTATCGAGCCGTTATTTCGCCCGGCTTCGTACGCACAGTTTGTTTGCATTTTCTTTCGTACTACTTTCCCCACATGCATGCCAATGAAAAATCAGTATTATTTCTGCCGCAATGGCGAAATACACGAGTATTAAGGGGGGACACAACTATGAAATTTGCAAGTTACCGACCACAAATAGTTTTATTTCTACCAATAGGCGCCATGAGATTACGGAAAACAAATTCCATCAGCTGTAGCGTCTATCATTCAATTCAAACTTCAAACACGTTTTCCCATAACCGTGTTTTTGAAATCGGCACGCAGCAGATCTCGAACAATTTTCATCTATTCGCCTTGAAATTTTAACTGTAACTTCTTAGATTGCTTTAACAGTCAAGTTCGTACTCGTCTTTTTTTCATTATTTTTTTAAATTTTCCCTCATCCTTGTCTGCTAAAACTAATATAATTAACGAAAATATTTCACTCTTAGTTCCAGGATTAAATTTACGACGGTTCTAATGCGTGCCGCGGAGAGGGTTGGCTGAAAACCAGTAGTGCCATAGCGACTCGTGCGCCGCCATTTTGTGTTCTTCTGACAAATAATTTTTTACATCCTTCAATATATAAATAAAGGCTAAAAGTTATTTTGGCCATATATTTTATTACTTTCTTTACAAAAAATTCCAAAGAAACCGGTCGAAAATAGGCATTTACAGTTGTGTCCGGCCTTAAGGTCCGTTAAATCGTGTTAAAATGTTCTGCGGAAGGAAAGAGTTCTCGGGATATTGCGACATCATTATTCATTGGAAAAAATAAGGCCAATCGTATTATCCGTGAATATAAATTAACAAATTCGTTGTGTGATAAACGTTGAAGTGGTGGACCCCTAAAAACTACGGAATGCGTTGACAAAATTATAAAAACGACGTGCGTTATAGATCCACGAAAAACTGCAGCAGGCATTTCAAGAGAATTACGTAGTAAAAATCGTGCCGACATTAGTCGCAATACAGTATCCCGACGTCTGAAGGCTGTAGGACTGATTGGACGCATTGGTGTAAAAGCCACCCATCAGTAGAAATAATCAAAAGGCCACATTACATTTTGCTAAAAAATATCAGTATTGGACAGCATCGGATTGGCGATAAGTGCTTTTTTGCGATGAAACCAAATATCAATTATTCGAAAGTGATGGTCGGATGTACGTGAGACGTCCAACGGGTAGCAGATTCAACGTAAGGTATCAGATACCTACCGTAAAACACGGAGGCGGGAACATTCACGTTTGGGGAGCATTTTCTGACGACTGCGTTGGTCCGCTGGTAGAAATTAAAGGCAACATGGGCGCTACAATCTGCAGAAATATATTGCAAGACCATATGCTCCTATTTGTAATGAAGAAAAAGTCGCGTGGTTGGGTTTTTCAACACGATAACCGGCCCAAACATGCTTCACGTCTTTTAAAAGCTTTTCTTCGGAAACGAAAAGTACGCTTTCTCGACTGGCCATTGCAATCACTGAACTTAAATCCGATTGAGCTTTTGTGGTAAGACCTGAAATATTGTGTTAGAACAAAAAATCAGTATAACAAAGCGGAATTGTGGAAACATTTGCGACATGAATGGGAAAACTTGCCACAAGAACGGATCTGACAATTAGCGTCCATGCCTCGTCGATGTGCCGCCGTCATCGCTGCTAGGGGCATGGTAACAAAGTACTGAGTCAAGTGAAGAAGGCCAAATCTTGTTTTTTTATCTTCAATTTTGTTTTGTGTTCTTCACACACAATAGTATGTGGCCCAATACTTTTGCACACTCGTTAAATAAAAACTGATGGACAATTAAATATTTAAGAGCAATTAAATCTATGTATATAATCAATTAAATCTATGTATATAATCAATGATTTTCAAATACAAGTGAATACATGTTGTCATAACTCGCTTATATTTCCCCCACCGTCGTATTTCAAAGCAATATGCCTGAAAAAGAGGAGTGGCTAAAACTTTTGCACGCAACTGTATGTATATGTACGCCCACACTTTAGGATTTGGTTCAAAGAGGAGATAAACAAAGAGAGAAAAAAAGTAAGAAAGAAAGAAAGAAGGTAGTGTCATATTTCTCAGGCACGGAGCTAGACTGACTGACTGAGGTAAGTGTTAGTAATTAGTAAAATAGTAATATAAGAATGTCAACCTTCAACTCGAGTATCATACAATATCATTGTTGTCTATAGGACTATGTGACTTTGTAATATAGTTCTGTAAACAATATTGTATGATTTAAAAACCATAAATACTAAAACCAAAGCAAATAGAAGTCCGAAAAACAATAGGAAATTCGTAGTAAATTGCTATTTGATCATAACGACAAATCCTAAATCCAAAGCTAATTGAACTTCATAAAACAATAGCCAATTCGTATAAAAACACTATTCTAGACAACTAAACGACAGCAACAATTATTTTTAAACGACAGATAACCCCTTATTTGTAATGTAAGCTGGCCGCTAAACAACAGCGGTAAGATAAATGCGTTTTTGAATAGTTATAGCGCGTTTTTAAATCAAATTGACTTTAAAGGACTTAAGCGTCCGAAACCCTTTTAAAATCCGCCCCTATCAGCGAGGAGGTAAACTTTTTGCAGTCGGGCGTTCGTTGTTTTTTGTTCACAAGTAAAGCTATTTTTATAAAAAACTATTATTATATAAATTCCATTTGAAAAATTACGTAATTAAACAGAAAATAAATCTTTAACTGCGATAAAATAGTACATTGTGTACCAAGGAGACAAAGTGTGATTTGTACGCCGAGTGCGATGTTTTCAGCGCGGGTCGTAGACGAGCGCGCGAGACAAAGACGAGTGCTAAAAAACTTCGCGCGAGGCGTAAATCCCCCGTCTTCACGGTGCACACGGGTATTGAGATAACAAAACCATGTTTTCCGAGCTTTTGTATTGTTAAATACGTATGACTGAAAGCACGCGCAGAAGGTGTATTGTGTACGGAAGCTGAATTACGGGGGGTAGACGCGGTGGAGCCCCCCCCCCCCTGTATACACCAAACGTAATTTTAAAATGTATCAGCATATTTTTTTGGATTCATTCTTTATGTTGTCGCGATATCGACGATGCTTTGTGGCGGTGTCATGTGAAAGTGAGGTTATGTTTCTTCCCGTAAATAACGCATCAATGTAATTCCTCGCCCTATTGACTGATGGCAGCACCTAACGACTGGCAGCTGTTCCACAACGGCGTTCAATGACCGTGAGCGTGAGAAATGCGCAGGCACTAATTTTTAAGGCGTAGGCCCTAAAATACCTCTTTTAGGTCCCGTTTACACGCACGAAAAAGCGAGGAAGACATGATTGTGGTATATAAAGTCTCTTATGCGTTATTGCAGAGCATACTCTATCTGTGGATCAAATTTTATCCAAATCTGTTTAGCCGTCGGGCGTGACTTCCAAACTTTAGGATTTATACTCTCTACAACCGAATGTTTAACATTTGCAGATCGAACTCCAGCATACTGGGCCAACGGAAGAAGAATCAACGTAAGCTGAGGAACAAGAAACGCGCTCACGATCGTCGTATGAGCGAGAGCGAAAATTCGGAGACCGAGGATCGTGAAAAATATCGTATAAATCCGAAAGACCACCACCACACCGAGGACACGAGTCACGACAACGTCAAGCCCATACTGAATCGTGAAAAGTTTGTGGATAATCGTAAAACCGACGAAAATGAAATTGACACGTGTCAAAAGAACGGAAACAATGATTCGTACCCAGTAGCGCGTGAAAAGGTCAACGATTACGATGCGGTAGTTATAGCAAAGAGTGATGAGTTTCGCGACAAGAATTTCGTCGGTGCGGAATTCAAGAACGATTTAATTTTCGACCTCGATATATAAGCTTGAAAAGTCACGATCGAGGTCGTTGCATGTGATAAATATTTTAGTCCCACCAAGTCTGAGAGTAAACACAATTCCATTGTAGCGTATGCTTTGCGATCTGTAATCGAGACACTTTTTGCTCACGTATCGGCAGTGCAGTTACACGGACCAGAGGTTCCAAGTTTTCGAAAAAACTGTTTTGCATCTCGTGCAAACTGCGTTAGCCTTCCTCTGGTCGACTCATCGAAGGTACGGCTAACGTAGAAAAAGCTATGTCCATTAAGCCCGATGATCATGGACCTTTCCGAATCTTTGCATTTTCCTAGAAAGTAAATTCTTATTTAGACTTTTCTGGAAAGCACGCCGCAATAACTATACTTCATCAAATCTACATAGTCAATTGTTACGAAAAAGAAATATTTTCGAATTTTCTAGTAATGGGAGCACTCACCAATGTTTTTTTTGTCGAATTTCTAAAGCCGTTTGCTCATAATGTGATTGCAAAAAGAATTGAAATTGCGCTGTTCGTTAATATCGTTCGCGTATCAGTGTTGGTAGTAACGACATTTTCACAGCTTTATAAATCATAAATCTGACTACCGTCACTGATATCAACGGTGTGCATAGTGTTGAAGTTTGCATCGTGAGAATGCCAAGAAGATTCGTTGTTTTTTGTCATCCAAACTGTTCTGTTTTGCAAACTGAAGTTGTGAATCTCGGATAAGAATCTTAAAAAAAAGGAATAAGTGACTTTACTCGCTTAAATTTGCAAAAAAGTATCATAAATCCAAAACGTGCATTTCTCGTGCACTCCAACGATCTTAACTTCAACATCGTGATTCGTCTGCGGATAAATACCTAATTAAGTAATTTCCGTTCTATTCGTACTATCGGTCGAAGGACAAGCCGAGAGGAAAGCGAAAAATGGCAGTCTAATCGGCGAAAAGCTGAAGAAAACCAGTTTCCAACCGATTTTGTCAAAATGCTTATATTTATATGGAAATGAATTAGATACGGAAAGTGTAGTCGGGAAAGAGATATTTCGCTACTGCCACACTCGGGATAACAAAAAATTCTGCGCGCTGTGCGCTTGTTTGTAGTTTTTCAAATAAGAGGCTCTTCCTCCGAGAATTGTGCATCAGATGTGAAATCTGCAGAACAGTATTTATTATGATCCGTGATGAAAATTTCGGAAAAATTATGTTTCGACAAAATATGAGCATATCGTTGTCGTTGATACAATTAAACAGAAAAAGTCTTTATCAACTGCCGGGCTGTTCAGCCGGTGTTACTTTGAGAGGAGCGGTTCTTGCTTTATCGCAATTTGTCGAGATGTAACAATAAAAAGTAACGCCGTATGCATTGAGGAAATCCAATGAAAATTCAGTTTCTCGAATCGCGAGAATTTTTTCTCGGCGGATTTAGTCTACGACAATCACTTAAACGTTCTTTTTAAATTCTTAATAAAGATCCACAAGTTACACCTGTAAAAGAAAAGAATTTGGATTACTCGGAAAATAAAGAGATGGAAAATGAATTTTCGTTGCGTCCGAAACGACGCGAACTTCAAAAATGTCAAGCTCTAGATTAACGGAAATGCTCCAACGGCAATTGGAGCAAACAATCGGAATCTAGTTCAAATAATGAGAGCAGATTGATTACTTTCGAAAGAAAATTTTACAACAAAAATAATTCTGCCTCTCTCTCTCTCTCTCTCTCTCTCTCTCTCTTCAACTTTATACACAAGGGTCACCGTATTTTTCTACACATTCTGTCGAGCTGCTATTTATTGCTATTTATTGCGACTTTTGGGCACGGAGCTCTTTATGCATGCATCAGAAGTAGATTTTTCGAAAGACAGAAAAGGAATGCTCCGTTTAATATCCGTTACGGGTTTGAATTTTTTGTTTGGGTCCCACCAGTTTAAATGCCTGCTCACACGAATATATTTTACGAGATCGATAGGTTGCACGAAACTATCCCCATCGAATAAGTACAGTTTTAAATTAATAAAATGCGCATTTTTCTCTCCTTGTCTTTCTCTTTGAGTGGCCACACATTTGAAAAGGATCATTCAGCTCGGAGAAATAACGCTGAACGATTTAATTTTAAGTACAGTTCGTTTCGTTTTTTCTTTTTAAATCACGTCATAGTGAATCAAGAAATACACGCATATATATTTACACATAGATCTGATTTATCGTAGTAAGAATGTTTCGGTACGGAGCTAATTGTAATGAAAGAAATCAAAGATTTACACGAAAAATGAATTCGAGGATCGCGAGCCGATTTTTGTTAGCGCTGAAAGTTTTATCGAAAGAAGAATAAAACAGAAGAGAATAGACCGCATGTATCCGCATTTAGGTACACACGAGCATCGCTACGCGAGAAGAGTCTGGGGTTAGTGAGCGATGCTCGTTCCTAAACAGATCAGAACAGAAGGAAAAATTATGGATGGCATAAACATGACTATACGAAAAGTTGAATATACGTTTGTGAAATTTTACTTCCCCGATTGTATGCCAGTTAAAAGATGCACCATGCATACCTTTCCAGTCAAAAGTTTGATTTAAACAGAATTTCAATTCTGCGAATCAAGGAAAATTTTAAACAATGCAGAAGTATCAGTCTACTGAACATTCGACCAATTAACACGTGTCTCCAGACTTAACAGAGAGCGAGGTTACTAAGCAATAACAACCGTATAATTACCATATATTACTCGTGTAATTAAAAGAAGGAAAAGTGGAAGTGAACCAATCTCCGGCCTAAGCATAGCCGCCGATGACGGCAAGTCCCAAACTGACACATTATCGGAAGCATCACGTGTGGCTAATGCAACCGCGAGTACGCCGGGCGGCAGACATCCAAAAAAAGAAACAAGCGGAAAACTGCCGACAGTAACGCTTCTGACAATTAATCCGAGCATATAACAAAACCCGAACACTCTCAACAACAAAACTCTTCACCACCCCGAAGATCCTACATCGACACAATACACATATCAACATAAACAAACTCTACAAATCAACTCCACCTAACCTTAAAATCGCTGTTCTATATCAACTCAACACAGTTAACTCTGGTGCTCAACAAATTTCGTGAAAACCAATTGATTGGCAGGTTCATCGAAACCACAGCACTCTCGAAGTGCAATCGAAGTGCCACAGCAATGAAATCGAGAACAAGATAATAAGCCAAGTGTTGAATGAAAACAAACCAGAACATTGTTTCTGTAAACGAATAATCTTCAGAGCAATATCCAAACCCACAACATTTATACGAGCATTTTTATAAAACGCTGGGTCATTTCACGAAATGGTAAAAAATGGAATATTCCTTCTAAGCAAAAATTCTCGAGCAGCCCCAAGCTGTTTACGTCCCCCAAAATTAGAGCCGTGCGCAAAATGCCCACAGTATACCCACACCACGGAGAATTGCCCCAATAGTCTAGTCTACCACGTGGCGAATGTAACGGGGTTCACCTAACAGACCACTGCCAAACCAATCTCCTTCTGATCAAGTGCTAAACATGCACTACGACTGGTCATGTCGCTGGGTAGATTAGATGCCCACGCCCTAAAAAAGCAGTGGGAGCAATATTCAACCTATGGATAAATGCCCTCAATAAAAAAATACAAAAGCATTAATGAAGAAATCACTAAAAACAACCGATTCCTCCGTCCAACAACTACTTGCGGTTTCATTGCCAACACATACTCGAGGAAAATAAGAAAAGTAACGACTATAAAAAGAGGATAATTGCATTGCGATCTCGATCATTGGCAAAGCAGCGGGACCGGCTCCGCATCGCACTTGCAAAATTGACATTGGGCATCGCCCATTCAAGCCGACTCTGCGCAGCTGACATAGCCGATAGCCGTACCCCTCAAAGCCCTCTATTATTGTCGCATGCTTCGCGCCGGACGCTAGCGACAGGCGCTTCTTCCACCACGCGGTACACCGACCGTGTCTGGCAGATAGTCGGGGGCTGTTGCATCTGCGGAGATCCCGATAATCGCAGTCGCAATATAATCGAGAAATTGAGAACGAGATCCGTCGAAGAAACGAAAGTAGCATTCACTGGAAATTGGATGTACATACTAATGACAGATCTAGACCGTCCCGAGCTACCATCACGCACACGACCACAAAGAATAATTCAGGTAACAATTATAAATGGAGCTTAAACTTACGGTAATATCAACACGGTTGATATTACCGTATGATATACCGGTTGATATTAACGTAATATCAACAGCTACAAAAATAAAAGCCACATTGAGCAGACAATAGAACAAACAAAAATCAAATGCTCAATATTTGTAAAAATTTAAACCGATAGCAGCCCAAACGTAAGTTATAAGGATTGGACAATAGTATCGCAAAATGGAAGTTTTATCAACGGAAATGTAAGAAGAGCCGGTTTATTTCATTTTTCCCCAAACACTGCTATGAGGAAAGAAAATACGTCCAAAATCAACGGCCCGGGAAACAGTGCTCTCGATGATACTACTCCGCGATGATTGACTACAATCATCACTATATACATACACAATAACTCACAGATTGAAAACTCAATAAGAATGAAAAGCAAATTGTTGAAACAATCTATGCTTCAACGGAGACTTCAATCCAAACGCGTGAGAAAGTAGACAGATCACAGACTTTCTAAACACATCGAATTTCACCAAACTAAACACGGCACCTACGTTTCTAATGCGAAACAATATAGACACCACGGCGGACTTAATCTTGACCACGAACAATATCAAGAATAATACAATGAACATAGAAACAATTCCACACATTGGTGGCATTCCCACTCCACAGGGCAACTACAATCAATCTAACAGAGAATATAAATCACGAAACAACAAGATACATAGTCTCAGTTAATAATGGACAAATGAAACACTCAAAGAAGAATTCAACGAAAGTTTAACAGAGAAAATTGAAAAAAATACTCCGAGTTTTACTCATGAACTGCCAACTTTCATAGTGAGAGAAATGTAGGTCGAAAGAGGGCTGTACAGAGAATACCAGAGGAAGCCAAATATCCAATTGAACCAGTATAACACAAATAAACAGAAGATGATTATGCAATACAGGAATCACTCTTGGTCTGTGATGAAATTCACAGAGCGCAGGGGCAACACTATTGGGAAACAAGAAAAGGCTCACAAGATACAACCAATCGAAACGCCTCGCCAACATAACGCTCAACAGAAACAAACTAACGCCACCAGAGGAAAAAGCAGAAGCCTTCGCTGAACACTATGCTCAAATCTTCGATTTTAACCAGGACCCAAATTTACGTCAACACAATTTAAGAGACGTTTTCAACTGGCATGGACCCACTTCAACTAACCAAGAACAAACAAGCATACTCTACAACAAATCTCAGTGTGAGAACTAAAAGAATGGTAAAAGAATATCACAACGCTGCTCCGGGTACAGACATCTTTATATCCATGATAGAAAAACTAGAACGACAAGTATCTATCTATCTCAGTAGATCAATCTTTCTCAATAGATTCTTAACTATTGCCTGGATAAAAGCCTGTTCCCGGTCGAATGGAAGACAGGAGTCATCACAACCATCCCCAAACCTAATCAGGACCACAGACCTGTAGAAAGCTACGGGTCGATTACGCTTCATTCTGCCACAGGCAAACTGTACCAAAGAGTGATAACATCATGACTTGAACAAGCAGTAGGCAACCACATCCCAGAGTATCAAAGTAGTTTCAGGAATAAAAAATCTACCATTAACGCGCAAACAATTCTCACATCAAATGGATAATCCGCGTAAATTCAAAACCAAAACATAGCTGCACTCTTTCTCGACATAGCCAAAGCATTGTCGAGAAGCAGATAGGGAATAGCACAAATGGGTGCTATTTATACTGAACCAACGGAACTGTCCCTTAGCTTCTATATGTTATAAAAAACTTCCAAGAACAGCGCTCACTAACAACAAAAATAGAATTAGCAAGTTCAAGCACAGTCATTTCCGAACAAGGAGTACTGCAAGCATCTCTGTTATCACCACTACTCTACAACCTTTACTTTCATGATATATACAATCACAGTAGAGTCGTCAAAAAAACGAAGTAGATCTCAACACAATACGTTCGCCAATTTGCAGATGTTACAGTTTTTAATTCACAGCAAAAAAAATTTTGAAAATCTACAAGAATCCGTGAATAATATTGTAGAATGGTTCAATCACTGAAGACTCAAACTCAATCCCGAGAAATGACAATGACTATTCAACTACAGGGTCACACAATCATCAGTCTCCATGAGAATGCTTAACATAGAAATCTCACCAAAGAATAATGCCACCAAAGGAATAACAGGCAATGACAAAGTCAATTTCAACTAACACCTGCAAAAAAACAACAAACAGGGCAGCACATTTTCGTAGCATCACATTCAAAGACAACAATATCCGGTCAAAGCATGTTGTGAAAATATACTGAAGCGTCTGCTGACCAATCATTGAATACGGGCACCCAATCTCCATCAACTGTGGAGAGCATGCGCTGAAAAATTTAAACAGCAGAAGCAATCGCGTTAAGGAAAATAACACGCATGCGTCATCGCGCAAACCCGATCTTCAACCCCCGCAACTGCACCCTATACAAAAAAGACAAAGTAACACCAATACTACTCAGGCTTAGCACACTCACAAAGCAGATTGCGACGAACCAAACATCAAACATCTAACCCCTAGCTTCCATGCCACCACCCGACATAATTCGAAGATGTAAACACCCACACATTATTATCACCAAGATCCTAAAACACCTTAGTAATGCTCTTTAAGTGAGCAGTCGCTGTAATTATAACCAAATTACCCAAAAGGAAAATAATTCATTTAAAAACATAATAAACAAGTTCTTTGGCTAAAGGACCACGGTCGATAGTCCGCAGAGACACGGCCTATCTTGTAAACATCAAGCAAATAATATAAACGGTTCAGCAAATTATCCAAGAGAAACAAAACAATTTGACTACTAAAACAAGGTCGTGTGAATAATTGCAAATTTACTTCTGCTACTACTGCCGTAGACATATACAATATGTTATAAACATTGATTTAGAATAATAATTATAACGGTAAAACTAATTGTTCGAGAATTAATCAGAAAGGATTTTTAAAGTACTTTTGCATTTTTTCCGAGCTTTCTTTTGTTGATTCTTCGTTCATATTTTTCGATTGTTGTATTTGTGAGCCTTTCAATGACTATGAACATTTTAAGATGCTTTGGGGGAGTGAAATAAAAAAAATTGCCTTGTTTTAAATTGTTGATAACAAACCTGATATAAAACTTTCTTCTTTTTGGGGGCATTTGTCAAAACATTACGAAAGAAGACTGTTTTCCGAAATTCATTTCCATGTCAATAATATTAGCGCCCCAAATCATGTAAAATCTGGGATTACCATGATTCTAGACGAAGGGATAAAGATTTTGAGAAATCCCAAGCATATTTCTCCTCAGGCTTCCCCCTATTGAGTATACTTAAAATTTGAATGAAACAAAACTAACAGAACGGCATTTAGATCACGATTTTTTTTTAAATCAAGTTATTGGTTATCATGGAATTGTAAAAAAAAATTTTTTTCATCGAATGTCAAGTATAATTAATTCGTCATAATGTTTCACAACTCCTGTATAAATTTGAAGTTGATATTCCGTGATGTTTTCAAAATATCGTGATCAAAGCGGATTTGACATGGTTTGCCTCACCATTGGGCCGCCAATATTATTGACCTGGGAATAAATATGAAAAAATTTTCTCACTGTATGATGTTATAATGAATATCCCTAAAAAGTAAAAAGTTTTATATTCATTCACAGGCTTGTTATAATTAGGCGCAACCGATTTTTTTATATTTCAAACCACCCTGGTCCCCTAAGGTGAATGACGTACCTGTCTAGGAAATAAGTCTAAGTAATTAAGGATTGTTTACTCGTCTCCAGAATTAAAAAAAAACGGAAAAAATTTGGATAACAAAGTACAAGCATTGCAAAAAATCACAGAAGTTTGTACTATTTGTTGTTAACTGTTCAGTATTATTATCATTTGAAGCAAATGTTCATAAAAGTCATCAGTTCGAATCAATGCATTTGAACGTTATCATATTTTTGTCAAATCGCACTTAAGGGATCGTCACAGTGTAATGGGTCGAAAAATAGCTGAATTTCGCGATTTTTTTTTCGACGCTTAAAAAACCGCTCATCAGTCTGATTTTTTATGTGAACTTAAAGCACTCATGAACAACAGAAAATTAATTTTTACACGTTTATTTCTATTTTTATTGACATTCTTTTAAACGGTTGAAAATGTTTTCGAAAAAAAGGAGTCCTCACGGTGTACGCGGCTGTGGCCGTAAATATGATCTGAAACAAAATTTGTAAAAAGATTATTAATCAGTATGAAAAAGTATCGAATTTAGCCTATCTTTTCGATAGTTTTTCATTAAAAAAGATATGAAGATTAAAAAAAAACTTCCATAGCAAGATAAAGAATGGCGTGAAGAATTTTGTGTCAAAATTTGAGACGGATAGCTTGAAAACGCTTCCTTCGAGGGTGAACACCGTTTTGAAAAACGACATTTCGAGAAAAACGTGTCCGTCCGCGCCAGCTGGTCGAATCGCTTTTTCTGAGAAAGGCTGTAGCAACCGGAATAATTCGAAATTTGTCCTAAAAATTGAACCGCATGTTTATAACCGTCTTTACTATCGGATAATGAAGAAAAAAAATTGATTTTATGAAAATGTTACACAGGTCCCTTAAATTCGATTAAATAAAACTTTTGGCTGGGAATCTACGTACGATACACCTTTAATCGCTTTCCTGAACCTATCGGTATTTTCTTGTGGGTATATTGCCTCCGCAACGATATTAATTACCGGCATGCTATCAAGACGGTACTAGATTTACACACGAATTTTCCCGGTTTGACCCAACTCCGCGAAGACCGTACTGGTTAGTTATCAAAGTCCATTAAACGAGGATGCATCCTCGCTAGATCATCCGGGAGGCAATTATTTTGGTTTTATTCCCGGGGCTGGCGGGGTTCGCGTAATCTAGGCCTCTGTTCCACCCCCTCCCTTTATTGGCCCTTTCTCGCGCCCTGCGTCACGTTTGAATCGCGACTATGCCACAACCGGTGCATCGTCCTCGTGAGCGCTGCACCGCTATGGCCCCCGACTTCTCGACATCAGGGAGAAGGAGCAGAGAAGGGGGTAGCTGAGACGACATCGAAAAGTGGAACAGGCGGAACCTCGCCCCACTGTGGAACCGACCGCGGCTGCGACCCGAGAGGTACGAACTAGGATACACCGAGCTGGCAAGCCCATCGATCCTACCACCTGCTGAAAGGTCGTTAAACCTTCGCGGCTTGCGCCTTCCTCCAATTTATGTATATCTACCGTGCACGAGCTTTCAAGCAGTTTCGCCTCGGTTTCTGTCAATTTTTTTTTTTTTCAAATTTTTTCTATCTCGCGTGCAAGGTCAAACTCGAATTTTTGCCGCGAGTCAGTTCTCCACGACGATTCACGAATACAAATATATTTTCTGCGAACTATTTTTTTGTTCTTTGTTGTTCTTCGATGCGATTTGCTGCGATTTTGTTTTCAATCTCTCGTTGATCCAGAAACAATAATATACTTGCTTAAGGCGGAATATACATGTAGACAGGAAAAAAATAAGCAATATTGAGGGATTTATTGAACTAAAAAATAATTATTTTACAATTATAAAACTTCAGGTATACTTTAATAGTATATTTAAGTTATTAAAAAAAAGCTGTTTTCTTGCCTATAAAATAGTCGTTTTTTTCAATGCCAAATCGTCAATTTTCATCCAATCAAAAATATCCTACGTCATTGTAGAGTAAATATATTCAAGAGTACTCAGTTCAAATTCCAAGTCGATCGGATAATTGCTCTTTGAGTTACAATGTCAGCAAATTTGAAAAATCTTTTCTCGAGAAAAACGCGTTCAAAGATTTAACTATCGATTTTTTTAAAGTGTCACACTGGTATATTCCCTTAATAGTTTTTGAGCAATCCTGCACGCCAATTTCGATACAGCAGTTTTGAGAAAAACGTGTTTGAAGTTCACGCCCGCTCCGAATCCGAGCGGTGAGGCACATCTTTGAAGGGCTGTGACATTTGAAGTTTTTTGAATTTCGCTTCGATAATTTAGGAAAATATTCCACATATATAGTTCTATCGTTTAAGGAAAAAAAAATCGATTTTTTGATCGTTGTAAATGTATATCCCGCCTTAAGGAGGTTGAAGCTCAAGCTCCGGTTGAGTCAAATCACGGTTTGTGATTTTTTTTCAATGAACGTCAAAAAATGCACACGCGGCATAGATTTATTCTGTAGATGCTATTTTTTCATAAAATATATAACTAGAAGGCAAACTTATACATTTTAATATTTTTATTACGTACATAAAAAACTTTTGTGTTATTATCAACTTGAAAAAGTATAACATTATCGAGGATTGTTTAGAAAAAACTGCGTCAGTCATGTTTTATACAACTGAGAATGAAGTTTTGAGTCATTTACAATTATGCCTATTTATATTTACGTCACGAGATTATTTATTACTACCGTTCATTAATATTAAGTGTTGCCAAAATACAGCAACTTTGCGGACATTGAGGTTGGCAGCAATGAGCTTCATTCGCTAGCCAAAATTTATAATCTTTCATCCTTGATGGTGCAATATTAAATATATATGGTTTACGACGGACAAGTTGGGTTTTTTGTTAAACGTTTATAAAAGTTTACTTTGTCCTAATCCGTTGTTAGAAATGGATTATCTTGGCGCTAAATAGGAAAAGATACATCACCCGTAGCGTAAACATCTTGCCTATTTACCCGCCCGTAAAACTACATACATTACACTTTTTTATCTCTGGTGTTATGTGGTGAAAACATTTTAAAAACTTCGTAAAGACTCGGTATAGTCTGGAACAGGGGTTCCCAAACTTTTTTTATACCCCACCTTTCTACAAAAAAGGAGATGACCGCGCTCACCTATCACATCTATATCAATATTAAGTTTTAAAAATACCTGATATCGTGACACCCCCGAATTTTTAAATCAATATAAATAATAACATATATATATATATATTTTTTTTATTGTAGCTTCCATTGTATGGGGTCCTTCCCCTATTACATTCCCCACCATATTCAATTTCACAACCCTATACATATATTTTAAATCTTGGATCGCGACTAATGCTCCAACCTCCTTAAGGTGACGTAGAAGTTGTACCAAGCGACGTATGGGTGCGAGAGAGAGCTTCAAATTCTAAAAAGGGATTTCTGAGAGATCGATAATATTTAGGGAAAAGAAAATCGTCCTGCTCTGCGACACTGAATTCTGCAAAATTCAATGGATGGTGGAGGGAAGGGGGGAGGGGGTAAAAAGAATGCTTTGAATCAAATGACAATAAAACAATAGTTTATTAATAATTCTATTAAACAATGACCTTACATAGTATATACTATACATGAAATCTTTGGTGTGTGTGTGTGTGTGTTGGCTGTTTTTTCATTTTTCTAATTATTTTATTTTCAATATGCGCAGCGGAATAGTTATTCTGGAACATAACAGATTATGCATCTTATTAATCTACCAAACATGATCATATTTTGAATCATACGAAAGATAATACTAACCATCTACACTGTATAAGTTCAGGCAGGTGGGGCATGTGTCGCACTTGGAAATTTGGTGTGTCGGCCCGCCGCAGTTGGTGAAAAATATTGCCCGGATATTGATGAATCGTTCGCTGAAGTGGCCACATCTTTGGATAAGTCTATCAACCGTGTCCCGAATATCGAAGTAGCACGGCACACAAAATGTTGCCCGATCATTTTCGGTAAAATATTCATAGTTTATACAACACATGAATTCCCGGTTCGACCGATTTATTTGGTGCTGGTCCACTATGACTTCACGCAAATAATGGAAGCACTCATCTGCGGCAATGCCCAATCTACAATCCACTGATTCGGTATCACTTTCCAGTTCGTTTATTTCCACCAATTTCATGTCGTTATGTGGAAGCACTTCAATTTCACCGTACTCATCATTGTCATCATCGGCGATATCAATAACTTCTTCTTCGTCTACCCAAAATGCACTTCATCGTCATCAGCGATATTCACTACCACCTCCATGTCATCGTCGACGAAATCGATCAATTCGATTTGGTTCGACATTTTTTCTTCACTTGTTTTTCGTTTTCAGACTCTTTCACAATGACACCTCGAAGGTTGGAGACTGGAATGGCAAAAACTGCTGTTTCGATCCTTCTTCAGATTTAGATTCTTGGATCCTCATAGGGTTATAGCAGGGTGGGGGATGGTCAACAGGATGTGTCTATAGTTTTCAACATTAGTCGGGACTTGTAGGAAAAAAACCTTTCCAGATGTTGCATCCTGGCCAAGGATAAACGAAACGGTTTTTCTTAACTATCTCTGTGGGGTAGGCATCTGATGTCCAGAAAAGTGTGCACTCGTGGAGGTGAAAGCTGGCCAGGCTCGCCAAGCATTGACTTTCACGATCTCCACAGAACAGCGTCTAGGTCATGGAGACTGAACTACCGAGATCTGGTTTGCATCCCTGAATGATAACATATATATATTGCCACGTGTCCCAGTATGTATGAAGTCCAGCCTGTCACGAATCATAGGGCTCTTCGCAGAGCAACATCAAACCTATTCAAGTAACACTTGAGGCTATACAGTTCTTACCAACTTAGCCACATTCTTAAGGCATTTTTTTTTCTTTGTTGACGTTCGAAGCCACCCTCCGAGCATAGGGAACATTTTTTTTATTACATTCTGCTCAAGTAATGTCTCGGATATCCAAAACACATTTACGAAAACGAGGTCTTTATTACAAAAACGATCAACTTTAGAGATCTATGGCCGAAGCGTTTTTTACGCTTCAACCGCTGATCCCGCTGCATGCACCATTGAAGCACAGATGCACTCGCAGTCTGGGATATTCACAAAATACTTTTTTTTGCTCCCATTGAACCCCGACTGTCTCGTTCTGTGTCTGTATTTATTTGTCATGCTTGCCGCGATAATAGATATCAACGTGATATTAAAAAACTCTGGTGGAGGTGATTCTATTACATTTTCCGAGCTAGAAGGAAACGACAAAAATACTTTCTGATGGGAGACCATTTTTAATCATCGACAGCGCTAAAAATTGGCCACACTTTGAATGAAGCAGTGAGTTCACATAAACTCTCTGGAAAGACTTTTCAACTCGTTAATATGGAGAACAAGAATGAACCATCGGAAGAAATCTTGCACAACCAAGCCACGCTCTTAAGTTCGATCGACGACTTCGCCGTGTGGGAGCAACAGCTCGTTGAGTTCATCGAACTACTGAAAGCGCAAAGCCGAATTAAGCGCCAACGATTATCAACTAAACATCAATAGTCATTGATAGGCCAAATACCGCATGTGGAAGGATTGAAGTATTCCATGTATAGTCATTTTATATGCATGGGTGCAGGACACAGCGGTGACGAGTTAATGTGGCGGAAAATCGACTTGAACGCATAATGGTCTATACTTTAACTCCTGCTCGATGAATTTCAACAACGTGGAAGTGGTTGAACTTTACGAAAAATACGTAATCTTACAATAAATGTAAATAAGTATAAATCAATCAGCGTTGAATGTTATATCTCATTGCCACGGGAAATAATGATTATGAGGGCTGCGATAAATGTGCAATCAAGAGATAATACACGTTTCGCATGGGTGACAGTCGCAGCTTTATACCCAGCTGAACGAAACAGTGACCACGCAACTTCTTACATGCATTATTCAACGGTATTGAATCTATCGAATATTGGATTCCCACTGACTATAGGTCAAATTAAAAAATAAATTGTCCTTCAAAACAATTTACCCATCAATGTGTATCCCACCAAAGAAGACATTGCTCCGATACGCGTGGCTCAACATGAGAGAAAGAAAAGCATATCAATTTGCTATACATACAAGATACCGAGGATAATAATGTATGACATTTTACATAGATCAATAACCTGTCAAGCCTCGTGAGCACAGAACTAAATAGAGGCAGCCATTAAAAAATATATATATGCCATCGGTGTGTGAAGTTAACATAATTACTATAGCGTTATATGTGCTAGACGAATTAAACAACAATCCATTATTTCACAGGTGTTTGCACTACGTTTGATCAGAGGATAAACTGCAATCACATGAGGTCGATTGTGGAGCAATAAAGCACTGCACCATTCGACTATCGAATGATACGAATAAGTGGCTTCAATTCATCAACTCTAATCGGAAAGCACCACATCCATTCACTGGATATGCCTATTTTGTCCCTCGATTTTGTAAATACCATTATGACTACAATGGTGATCGTTGTTTACTAACCATCGCCAAGTCTTATTGTAACGGCCCTCTCACGGTTAATGATTGATCGCATCAGAACGAGCCTGTGGAATATTCTACCGTAGATGTGTGAATAGAGATCGAATGCAAAGAAGATTCACCACCGAATACAACTGCATAGTGTTTTAATCTTACATGATCGCGTTGTTGAATATTGTCTATTGACCGACATTATCCGTAAAATTGTATAGATCAGCAAAATTCCGAGAGATACGAATCATCATGGTTGATTCGCAATCATCATGGTCTAATGTGGGCATATAGAAACAGTCCATATAGAATGGCTGAAGGTTTAATAACAGCTGCAGTTGAAGGTTCAACGGAAGACGACATGTGTCCTATGGTATATGTTAAGGGTCATGAAAAAACGAGAATGACTAGCTGATAGACTAAATATGAAAAATGAGCTATTTATTGAGTCGTTGAATATAGACTTTAACGATATGGATGTCTCAAGTAAATTAGATGGAAGTTTTACTCTACGATGTGAAAAGCATGAAAACAGTTGTGCCTTACAAAATGTATTTAAAATCTTTAATTGGTAGCTGAATCATAAAGATTCATGCAAATAAAAGAAATGTAACATTATGTACTTTTTATTCTCCTCACCCCGTACTTGGTTATGTCAGCATCATCTGATATCGGATTGTGCAACTGAATACAATATTACTTTCGAATGTGAAACTCAATTTTTTGTATGGAATTTGATTGAAAATAAATTAATATAATCGCCCAATGATGATCGACGACATTCATCGGTATACGTTCGATAGATGTTCATGAGCCGTTTGTTGGACGTTTGCGAGGCATTCGGAGATTTTCGACAGTCGTTCGTGAAACGTTCCCTTTCATCGATGTCTTCAAACGTATTATGAATATCGTCAAAGATCTCTTGAATGTCTTCGAAAGTCTCTAAAGGTCTTCGCACCTCTCATAAATGTCTTCAAACTTCTTATGAACGTTTTCGAAAGTCTCTTGAATGTCTCACGAGCATCTTCAAACGTCTCATGAACGTTGTAGAAAGTCTCTTGAAACTCTTTAAACCCCTCATGCATGTCTTCAACCGTCTTATGAATGTCTTCAAACGTCTTACATATGTCTTCGGACAAACCCCTCGTGAATGTCTTTGAAAGTCTCTCTTAAGCGTCTTCGAACCCCTCAAGAATGTCCTCAAACGTATTATGAATGTCTTCCAAAGTCTCTTGGACGTCTTCGAACCTCTCATGAATGTCTTCAAGCGTCTTATGAACGTTTTCGAAAGTCTCTTGAACGTCTCACGAACATCTTCAAACGTCGTAGAAAGTCTCTTAAAACTCTTTGAACCCCTCATGCATGTCTTCAACGTGTTATGAATCTTTTCGAACGTCTCTTGAATGTTTTCGAACGTCTTATGAATGTCTTCGGAAGTGTCTGGAACGTTTCACGAACGTTTCACGAACGACTGTCGAAAATCTTCGAATGCCTCGCAAACTTCCAACAAACGGCTCATGAACATCTATCGAACGTATACCGATGAATGTCGTCGACCATCATTGGGCGATTATATTAATTTATTTTCAATCAAATTCCATACAAAAAATTTCGTTTCACATTCAAAAGTAATATTGTATTCAGTTGCACAGTCCGATATCAGATGATGCTGACATAACTAAGTACGGGGTGAGGAGAATAAAAAGTACATAATGTTACATTTTTTTTATTTGCATGAATCTTTATGATTCAGCCACCAATTAAAGATTTTAAATACATTTTGTAAGGCACAATTGTTTTCATGCTTTTCACATCGTAGAGTAAAACTTCCATCTAATTTACTTGAGGCATCCATATCGTTAAAGTCTATATTCAACGACTCAATATATAGCTCATTTTTCATATTTAGTATATCAGCTAGCCATTCTCGTTTTTTCATGACCCTTAACATATACCATAGGACACATGTCGTCTTCCGTTGAACCTTCAACTGCAGCTGTTATTAAACCTTCAGCCATTCTATATGGACCGTTTCTATATGCCCACTTTAGACCATGATGATTGCGAATCAACCATGATGATTCGTATCTCTCGGAATTTTGCTGATCTATATAATTTTACGGATAATGTCGGTCAATAGACAATATTCAACAACGCGATCATGTAAGATTAAAACAATATGCAGTTGTATTCGGTGGTGAATCTTCTTAGCATTCGAACTCTATTCACACATCTACGGTAGCATATTTTACAGGCTCGTTCTGATGCGATCAATCATTAACCGTGAAAGGACCGTTACATTAAGACTTGGCGATGGTTATACAACGATCACCATTGTAATCATAATGGAATTTACAAAATCGAGAGTACATATTGAACAAAATGCTGAAATTTTTTTGAAGTCCAAATTCCAGTCATCTTGAGAAAAGGATGCTGAATTGAGATAAAGTTTAGCACTTGCGAGTTTGCGGTCGGTAAATAATATAATGTCCTTTGCCATAGATTATCTTTTTTACCATCTTTTTTTACCTTTTACTTTACAAACCATGATATGGAATCAGCGCTGTGATGTGATCGATACTATGATAGTGATTCGTCATATGAAAAACACATGTGGTAATCAATACTAAATACTTCTCGATATTGACACATATCCTCTGCTACGTTCTTCTGATCAGTCTTTTGCACACTCTCATCTACTCTCTATCATTAGTAAAAAAAAAAGAAAAAAAACATTCCAAATAGGCATATCCAGTGAATGGATGTGGTGCTTTCCGATTAGAGTTGATGATTTGGAGGCACTTATTGGTATCATTCGATAGTCGAATGGTGCAGTGCTTTATTGCTCCCCAATTGACCTCATGGGATTACAGTTTATCCTCTGATTAAACGTAATGCAAACACCTGTGAAATAATGGATTGTTGTTTAATTCGTCTAGCACATATAACGATATAGTAATTATGTTAACTTCACACACCGATGGCATATATATATTTTTTAATGGCTGCCTCTATTTAGTTCTGTGCTCACGAGGCTTGACAGGTTATTGATCTATGTAAAATGTCTTACATTATTATCGTCGGTATCTTATATGTATAGAAAATTGATATGCTTTTCTTTCTCTTATGTTGAGCCACGCGTATCGGAGCAATGTCTTCTTTGGTGGTATACACATTGATGGATAAATTGTTTTGAAGAACAATTCTTTTTTTAATTTGACCTATAGTCAGTGGGAATCCAATATTCGATAGATTCAATACCGTTGAATAATGCATGTAAGAAGTTGCGTGGTCACTGTTTCGTTCAGCTGCGTATAAAGCTGCGACTGTCACCCATGCGAAACGTGTATTATCTCTTGATTGCACATTTATCGCAGCCCTCATAATCATGATTTCCCGTGGCAATGAGATATAACATTCAACGCTGATTGATTTATACTTAATTACATTTATTGTAAGATTACGTATTTTTCGTAAAGCTCAACCACTTCCACGTTGTTGAAATTCATCGAGCAGGGGTTAAAGTATAGACCATTAGGCTGAGTTCACATGACCGCGCGGTGCCGCGCGATACCGGGCGGTAGTAACGTTCACATGAGCGCGCGGTACCACGCGGCGGTACCGATCACATGGCCGAGCGGTAATGCGCGGTAGAGAGCCGACATTCGCGCGGTAGTCTGGTACCAACATTCACCGATAATGGAGGTGGAGGACGCAATTTGTTTGTGGGTTCTATACCGAAAACTGAGCCGTCGCAGAAGAAGTTAAAGACGATACTGGGTGCATCCTATTTTAAGAGAAAGAGGCTCATCAAGCCTCTTTGTCACTTTATATCCCGAACTGAGACTACATGAAGAAATTTTTTTAACTACTTCAGGAGGTCAATTGCATCCTTCGATTTTTTATATGATTGCATTGAAAGCGATTTAAAACCCGCAGCTGATGCTGTAAGATATTGCATATCACCAAAAGAAAAACTCATAGTAACATTAAGGTAAGTAACTCTTTATTAATGAATGGAAATTAGTAACAATTAAGTTAACATGCTTTGAAATTAACACTCAAAAGTTAGTGTTTTAATCAATTGTTTCATTATTGAATAAATCTATTTCTTGAGAATCTTCGAATATTCCGGGCGATGTTATTTGTGATGAATTTGTGGGAGGTGAAGTGTAGGGACTAGTTGTATAGTCATAGTGCGTTGACGATTCATGGTCAGAGGAGTACCGGATAGTGTCGCTATATTGAGAACTCGGGAAAACCGTTAGATCATTTTTTGGTTGGCGCTGCGATGTACGTTCATGGTCAGAATAACGCATAGGGTCGCTATATTGAGAACTGGTGGAAGCCGTTGGATAATTTCTCGCCTGCCGCTGCGGTTTGTTGTACTGTTGTGAGCTGTATGAAGTAGACGGGTGGTTCTGTGACACTGAAGTAGACGAGTGGTTCTGTGACGGTGAAGTAGACGGGTAGTTATGTGACGGTAAAAAGTCTTCAAGCCGTTGTGTTTGTGCAGACTGGTATCGTTCTAATAAATTATACATTTCAATTTTCAATTTTAGACGCCTGTTTTCGGGAACTTTCTTCATTTCTTTAACTAATGAAAGACAAAACAGCTTATCTTCATCATCTTCTTCTATTTTTTCTGTGACGTTCTTTTTGTTTAGACATCTTTCTAAACATTTGCGAAATGCTCGTCGGCTGGGTGGAGTTTGTATTTCTTTGGGGGCACATTTTCTGTGGGAGATTTAACGCTGCTGTTGATACTGTTCAACTCAATGTTTGCCGATGTTTCCTTAACATCAAAGCTATCGTCAGTAGCTCTTTTTTGGACTATTGGTTTGAGAAACGATAATCTTTGATATTTCGCGAATGAAGATGTTGATGCAGATGAACCGGATCTTAAATTTTTATTTATTTCGAGTTCTTTAACATAGGTATCTCGTAGATTTTTCCACTTTTTCTGCAAAATAGACCCTGCAAAATATATTGATAAATTAATAGTTAATTATTTTCTATTACAGGTACTTAGCAACTGGCTGTTCACTGGCAGAGCCCCATTATGGTTATAAAATTGGCAAATCCACGTTATCGGCTATAATTAAGGAAGTGCGCTAATTGTTATGGAGAAACTTGAAAGCTATCGTCATGAATGTGCCAACTAAGGACAAGTGGAAACAAATAGCGGAAGTATTTGAAAATAAAGCTATTTTCCAAATTGTATAGGTGTTTTGGATGGCAAACATGTTCGTTTAACTCAGCCACCAGATTCAGGATCAATGTATTACAACTACAAACACTTCTTTGCATTAGTATTGATGGCTTTATGCGATGCTAACTATTGCTTTATATGGATAGACGTTGGGGCTTACGGTAAAGACAGTGACTCGGGTATATTCAAGGAAACATAATTATTAAAAAAACTATCAGAAAATTCTTTAGACATCCCTGAGCCAAGATCTATCACAAATAATGAGGACGATGCAAGTAAATTTCCGTATGTAATTGTAGCTGACGAATCTTTCGGTATGACAAAAAATCTGATGAGACCATATGGAAGTAAAATGTTGTCGAAAGAAAAAAAAAATTAACTACCGTCTTTCGTTAGCACGAAGGTACTTCGGCCTATAGACGTCAAGATAGACTTTGCCAATGATATTGTCAAAGCAATTTGTGTTTTACACAACTTTGTTAGGCAAAGGGATGGTATAAATTATGAGGATACGATTCATCCAGCGCCATTGCCCGATATGAACCAATGTATCAGTGGGCGGGCAATCCATGACGCAGATAAAGTTCGAGCTAAATTAACAAATTACTTTGTAAATGAGGGTAAACTAGATTGGCAAGAAAAAATGGTTTGATAAATTGTCGCCAATTGTATAAAATGTTAAAGAAATAAAACTTACCCAAATTTTTCTTTTTTTTTCTTTAGAATCACCATCATTGCAAAAAATTAAAACTAGTTCTTCTCAAGCCCTTTTTAAAATTATTTTATTGGAATAGTCCTTCGCCTTAATATTCCAAATGGCATCTTTTTTTTCAATTTCGTCGATAAGCAAATCGATAAGTATATCGTTGTCTTCGCCGCTCATTTTTTGACGATGTTGCGTCTGTCGGTCTCAAGCCGCTCGGATCAAATGAACAGGCACACACAGGCTTGCAGATCTTGTATCGCGCGGCGTCGCGCGGTACAAGAGGGGCGTCGAGAACCGCGCAATACCGCGCGTCCATGTAAACGCTAACATTGTTTTCATTGAATCTTGTACCGCGCGGTGAGCCGTTCGCGCGGTGCCGCGCGTCCATGTGAACATAGCCTTATGCGTTCAAGTCGATTTCCCGCCACATTAACTCGTCACCGCTGTGTCCTGCACCCATGCATATAAAATGACTGTACATGGAATACTTCAATCCTTCCACATGCGGTATTTGGCCTATCAATGACTATTGATGTTTAGTTGATAATCGTTGGCGTTTAATTCGGCCTTACGTTTTCAGTACTTCGATGAACTCAACGATCTGTTGCTCCCCCACGGCAAAGTCGTCGATCGAACTTAAGAGCGTGGCTTGGTTGTGCAAGATTTCTTCCGATGGTTCATTGTTGTTTCATTGTTCATTGAAGCCTAAAAAACGCTCTGGCCATAGATCCCTAAAGTTGATCGTTTTTGTAATAAAGACCTCGTTTTCGTAAATGTGTTTTGGATATCCGAGACATTACTCGAGCGGAAGGTAATAAAAAAATGTTCCCTATGCTTGGAGGGTGGCTTCGAACGTCAACGAAGAAAAAAAATGACTTAAGAATGTGGCTGATTTGGTAAGAACTGTATAGCCTCAAGTGTCACTTGAATAGGTTTGATGTTGCTCTGCGAAGAGCCCTATGATTCGTGACAGGCTGGACTTCATACATACTGGAACACGTGGCAATATATACATGTTATCATTCAGGGATGCAAACCAGATCGCGATAGTTCAGTCTCCATGACCTAGACCCTGTTCTGTGGAGATCGTGAAAGTTAATGCTTGGCGAGCCTGGCCAGCTTTCACCTCCACGAGTGCACACTTTTCTGGACATCAGATGCCTACCTCACAGAGATAGTTAAGAAAAACCGTTTCGTTTATCCCTGGCCAGGATGCAACATCTAGAAAGGTTTTTTTCCTACAAGTCCCAACTAATGTTGAAAACTATAGACACATCCTGTTGACCATCCCCCACCCTGCTATAACCCTATGAGGATCCAAGAATCTAAATCTGAAGAAAGATCGGAACTGCAGTTTTCGTCATTCCAGTCTCCAACCTCCGAGGTGTGATTGTGAAAGAGTCTGAAAACGAAAAACAAGCGAAGAAAAAATGTCGAACCAAATCGAATTGATCAATTTCGTCGATGATGACATGGAGGTGGTAGTGAATATCGCTGATGACGATGAAGTGCATTTTGGGTAGACGAAGAAGAAGTTATTGATATCGCCGATGATGACAATGATGAGTACGGTGAAATTGAAGTGCTTCCACATAACGACATGAAATTGGTGGAAATAAACAAACTGGAAAGTGATACCGAATCAGTGGATTGTAGATTGGGCAATGCCGCAGATGAAGGCTTTCATTATTTGCGTGATGTCATAGTGGACCAGCACCATATAAATCGGTTAAACCGGGAAGTCATGTGTTGTATAAACTATGAATATTTCACCGAAAATGATCGGGCAACATTTTGTGTGTCGTGCTACTTCGATATTCGGGACACGCTTGATAGACTTATCCAAAGATGTGGCCACTTCAGCGAACGATTCATCAATATCCGGGGAATATTTTTCACCAACTGCGGCGGGCCGACACACCAAATTTCCAAGTGCGACACATGCCCCACCTGCCTGAACTTACACAGGGTCGATGGTTAGTATGATTCAAAATATCTTTAGTATGATTCAAAATATGATTATGTTTGATAGATTAATTAGATGCATGATTTTTTATGTTCCAGAATAACTGTTCCGCTGCGCATATTGAAAATAAAATAATTCGAAAAATTGAAAAAAACAGGCAACACACACACACCAAACATTTCATGTATAGTATATACTATGTAAGGTCATTGTTTAATTGAATTATTAATAAACTATTGTTTTATTGTAATTTGATTCAAAGCATTCTTTTTACCCCTCCCCCCTTCCCTCCACCCAAACACACACACACACACACACACATACGCACGCACGCACGCACGCACGCACGCATGCACACACACACACAACAGTCATCGACGGCGGCTTCCCCCTCCCGCCAGTCGCTCCACGGACCACATGGCCCCTCTGTGACTACATGCGCCCGGCGACTCCTCCCCCCCCCGCCGCCGTACCGCCGCACTTGGCTGGACCCGCGCTGGACCCCCGCCCCGCTCCTTCTGAGATTCCTGTGTTAGAACCGGCCTATTACCACTACTATCACTTGAAGACCCTAATGTACGTTTTATTCCGATTTTAATTGTCACTCACCGATGCATAAGCAAAGCACTTGCTTAAGGTAGACCTATCGCTTCACACTAGTTACACCACTGGTCATACTTGAGACTTGTAAAATTTATATTTGTAACATATGCAAACAAAAATTTGTAATAACTAAATTTTCCATGTGTAAACTGTTGAATTAATGTTTACATTTAATTAGAAAAAAGAAAGAAGTTATTCCAACGATTCGCGCAGTATCTTTAGGTTTGAAATTTGGCACTATTGGTTCTATCTCCGTCTCTTCTTACTCAACCAGGCGAGTTTAACCTTCATGCTTTCCAACGTCGATCTGTCAAAACAATGTCAGGCGCGGGAAATATAAAGCATCGTATTCGGGCCACGACTGGTAAAAGGCGTGGAAAATTTGTGTCGGCGAAATATGTCGGTTAAAAATCAAATATGTGAGGAAATTCGAATGAGTGAGATGTAATTAGGACCACAGTCAGCTATTGTCTTGCTGTCACGTCTCTTTATCGTAGCAAGTGGTAATAAGTCCAATACCGGAAGTTTAAATCAAACTTGATATTACATACAAATTAGGTCAATAAGCGTAATGTTTTCTGAGAGCCCTGGATTACTACAAGTGTTAAGTATGTAAATCTGATTATTTTTAAGAATCAGACGGATTCCCACCATTATATACACTTTTGTAGCGAACGGAAATTGGGTTTTTGTATGTCGTCTCGGAATTCCTTCCCAAAAATACGCAATTTTATTATTTCTTTTCTCTGCAATTAGATCGATAAATGACCCTGAAATTGTACAGAGTCGATTACTAACATATTTAGTGAAGTTCAAGAAAAAATTATGAAAATCCTATGGATTAAAGCCTGGCTATAGGACTATCTTAACTCTTTTTCTTCCAATTTCGCCTCCATCATGGACGAACAAAAAAATGCTCTTCTTCTTCTCGATATCCTCTTTCACATGCACTAATATAGATATTTTAAATGTTGTTTTTTGAAGAAATAACAGTAGCTGAAATCTTTGTTTTATTTTTCATTTTCATCAAAGATAGACACTCGTAAATAGCGAAAATCCATGGTTTTCTTGAATTTTTCTGAAAGATGTACAGATAAAAATCTTTAAGTTCTTCAAAACGTTTGAAAGAAGCGTTGAAAAAATAAGTTCTGATATCTTTCTTTTTTTATAAATTTGTTCCTTATCGATATACAAACAAAAACTATTTTCTCAGATCAACGATGCGTTGATATTTCTGTTTTGTTTTATTTTATATTTTTTAGCAAATTAAGTGTCACAGATGATCGTACAAAAACATTTTTTTATGTTTTTTTTTACAGATCATTTTATAATACATGCAACTTGTACGTGCCGTCGCAATTTTCAATGATCTTTTCCCAGGGAAAGAACACATCGTGATTTTACTAATTGACAAAACTGAGGGACACGATAACAGTATACATATAAATATATGAATGGATATGAGATCTTCGTTCTTCTAAATTTAAGGTATTCCTTTCGTGGAGGGCTGTATTTTGTGCGGGCATAAGGAGGGCCCTTCCGAATCATTGGTTAAATTAAGTAGCGCTTAATAAAAATAAGTCACAATCAATTATCACACCCAACAGTAAACTGGAATAAAAAATTTCGCGCAAATTTAGTAGATTCAGACATTTTTATATTTTCCCTGAAATGTCGCGGCTACGAAAATTCGTCTGCTAATCACATTTTTCTAAGTTATATCATTGATATTTTCTTTAAACATTCGGTGACCCCTTGTTTTTATTGTCGTTACGGAATCGTTAGATTTATTAGGCGTCTAGAGTTATTTAGCGTCTAGAGTTATTTAGTGTATAAATGATTAGATAAAAATGTGGCCAGCGTGTCATCTCCATATAGCGCCGCACAGAGGAGTATTTTAAAGAAAAAATCGATCAAAAGTCGATTACAATAATTTTGTTAAAATCTACTACAAAGTATTCATCATTAAAGCTTAGTAAGTATTACATTACTAAACGAACATTTGAATAATGACCCATCCTTCCTCCAACCAAGACAGCAGTCAGAACTTTCTCAATGTGCGACGCGCTTATTTTTATTCTCGGCGCTCCTGTTGAAACGTTATCTTTCAACCGTGATTTTGAGTTTGTGTGCGGTGATATTTTAATGCAGCCATCATGAATATTGAAGAAGAAGGTACGTACTTCAATTAAGAATATTTATTTTGCGCATTGTACTTGATAAAGTGACATTTCTCATCATATACATTCCAGAATAAAAATGTAACGTGTTTTCATGTAAACACTAAATTCAAAAGTGGTTTCGTACATCAGTTAAGCCGAGTTAACTTATGATTTTGTGCGTAACGTGAAGCTTAGTTATTCTTGATAATGTTTTTGAAAATAAACGTTCCGCATGTATCCGCCATTTTTTGTTTTATTCTATTAACCCTCGAACCGAGACTATTTTTCGGCACCTTCGAATGGAATCATTAGCGTTCGCGACATGTTTACAAACCTTAAATGTTCCAAAAAATTCTGAAAAATGCATAGGTGTTCTTCGTGTTTTCAACTATATGTTCAATAAATTAAAATGTCATAACATTAAGTTTGATTTGTTAATTTCATCGTTTGAAAAAATGCAGGAAATGCACCGTAATGTTAAAAATTCATCATTTTTTTTAAGTAACTTCTTCTCAAATATCCTTTAAGTTATTTTAACTTGAGATGATGTACTTTCAGAAAAAAATATGGCAGGCTTCGGGAATTCATAAAAGGTATTTATTTTAAGGGTTGAATATCGCTATTTAGTATGGACACTTATAGAAGATAACATTGATAATAAATGTAAAATATTGATGGATAAATTGAAAAGTTTTCGAATCGGGAAACTCATCGCACACCTCTTCCCCTTCCTGATGATCTTGTTCGATATAATCTTTATCCTCAGAGTTTTCTCCGCACTTGTTTGCGAGGACGAAGTAACGCACTAACCTCTTCGCTAGTTCTCACATTCATTTTCGCTTTTATTTACTTAACACCTTCATCAAAATTTATATTTTTACTCAAAAAACATAATTATCGAGAAAAAAACATAATTATAGAGAAAAATAATGTTTTCGTGAAGTCGGATTTTGCATACATACGTTTCCAGAACAGAAGGATCGTTTGCGATCTGGACAGATTTTTACGGTCTATCAGCTGGATTAATTAATTAATCAATTAATTAAATTAACCGATTCCGGTGGGTAGGTTGCAGTGAACTACTCCTCCCCCAAAGTTTTTTTTCACAGAACAAGACGAACGCCCTAGGTAAACGGACTTTCATGGGATACCCGATTATGAAAATGCCGACAACGCTAACGCCCCATGTGTGCGGTTCATAGGTTAAACAAATAAGGCACAAACAGTTTTTTTTTGTAAAAACAAATTATTCCTATTGGCTATATTATATATAAGATGCTATATTACCTATTGGCCAACTATCGGAAGAGGCGGCTGAGGCCCGAAATAAACACTTCCGCGTGTATAGGCAGAATTATGCAAGGAAGTTCTCGCGAGAAAACTGTAATAGGGACGTTCTGAACAGACTTTTGCTAAGTTCTGATCCTTTGTTGAGCAGTGCAAGAAAAAGGCCTCAGAAAAAAAGTAATCCTTTCTCCAATGAGACGTTACAACTCTTGCTACCGGAAACGTTGGAGGTAACGTCAACACAGACCAATAATGAAGACGTGGATGAATCTAGTGAAGACGAATCTGATTCATATAATTTTGTGAAATCTATTTTTGCAAACCTTTTTTTTAAATATTTCATGTGTGGCCGATCGTTTTAAATACAATATAACGACCCTAAACTGCTTCTCCTTAAATGTCCAATCGATAAAAATCACAAAATAATTTTGAGCAACTTTCGAGGTGAAATACTCCTCTGTGCGCCGTATAAATGAGACGATTTTTAGAGTCGTAATTTTTCGTTAAAAGTTCGGTAACATGGCTTGAAATTATGCCAGTATACTGGGATGTATTTTTTACTTGATTATAGACGAAAATCAGTTAATTGTTAAAAATTCGGGGTCGTGAAAGGAATACCTTAACGAAGGTTTTTTATCATTTATTTCTTTGTATATGTTGCCTACATAATGTTCATTTTTTTGTGAGCGTTGCTTTTTTGCGTGTTCCCTATATACGAAATATTGCAGTATAGTGCAGTTATAGTGCATGCATACATCTAATTGAGAATCTGTGTATCCTATCCTGATATATCCTATATTATCATACTCGTCTCACGAGGCACAAAAAAGCGCATGTCAAGACGGGATGCTCGTGGTAGAAGTTACCACCGCAAAATTCCAGTCTGCTTAGGTTCTCTTTGGGATTGGAGTGCATTGTTTCATTCGAACACTCGTAAGCCCGGGCAAATACCAAGGATATGTAGGCCAAGTAGTGTCAAAGGTGTGCGCGAGCTGTCACGATCTCAGATGGATGGGCAAGTTAAATAGGAAAGCTTGGACGCGAGGAAGAGCCTCCGAATAGATGAAGGTACTAATGTGCGGGACAGTAAATCTTTGGCATCATTAACGCGACACAATTTCAAACGATTCTACATTCTGGCGGAAACTCCTACACTGGATCAAGTTTATTGATGCGTACATGCTTTGCGGTGATGACTTTCTCGGGTTTTCCTTCCAACTAAAGCAATATAGATTTTTTGCTTTACCTGTGATACCGAAAAGAGAAAGTACTTGGTAAGAATACTTTTATTTTTTTTCGAGTATACATACGGCAAATTCCTTACCATTTCACCTAGCCTGTGACTACGACCATTTGTGGTTTTCCTAATTTTTGTTTTTATAAAATTCTACCCCATAAAAGGAATATCCACATCAATTTTTAGATTTTTATCTCTTCTCGATTAGGAGTTATCATTTTCCAAAAACTGTCGATTTCGGAAGTTTTGAAGTCGTTTAAACGCTGATAACTTCTGAACTAATTGAGATATCGACAAATGTCGCTATATAATTTTTTTTTTCATTTTGAAGCATACTTTCGTTAAAAAATATGAAAAAATGATCAATTATCAAGGTCATGATTTTTTCGCTTTTAACTTGTAAACTATTTTAAAAAATATGATTGCCTTTTCTTTATTATTGTTCAATTCTCTAAAATAGAGTGACCCATTCCATGATTTTTAAGACTAGTCTCATCGTGGGCCCATTTTTCCTTCCATTTTTTTCGAATAAATCATATTGTTTTTAGAAGATTTTAATCATTTCAATCTGTAATAATTCTATTAATAGTTTTGTGATTTCCAATTCGGTTTTTCCAGGCCTAAAAGGTTTATTTTTTATTCGTGCGGCATTTAATGAAAAAAAATGATTTTAAATAAAAAATAATTTTCTTCTAAATAAACCGTTCCAGGCCTGACGAAGCCGAATTGGAAATCACAAAATCATTAATACCATTACTGAAGATTGAAAAGATAAAAATCTTCTAAAAATTTTTATTAATTCGAAAAAAATAGAAGGAAAAATGGGCCCTCAATGAGACTAGTCTTAAAAATCATAGAATGGGTTACGTTATTTCAGAGAATTCACATACATTTAAAAAGGCAATCATTTTTTAAAAATAGCTTCCACTTTAGAAGCAAAAAAAACGTTGACATTGATCATTGATTATTTTTTATATTTTTTAACGAAAGTATGCTTCAAAATGTAAAAAATTATACTGTGAAATTTCCGAAATCGACATTTTTTGGAAAATTATAACTCCTAAAAAAGAAGAGACAAAAATCTCAAAATTGGTGATACTCTTTTCATGGGGAACAATTTTACAACAAAAAATCAGGAAAACCAAAAATGGTCGTGGTCACGGGCTAGGTGAAATGGCACGGAAGGTCCCATATATACAAATAAAATTATACATTGAAGAAATGATTATGTATAAAAAAATAATATAGCGAGAAATGTTCAGTTGCAAAAGACGAATTTATTTGCAGCAGGAATCTTTTTAGACATTGGCACGTTGATGATTTTCTCGATACTTCCTTCCACCTGAAGGTATACGGCCTTTTGTTCTTAATTTTGCACACCGAGGTGGGAGAATATTTGGTCAAAATGTTTAAATTTTTTCTCGCGTTTAAACATACACACATGCACATACAGGGTTATGCACTACCGTAATTATTATGTATAGAAAATAATATCTAAAAAAATGCTCAGCTGCAAAATGAAAATTTATTCACAACAGAAGTTTTGCTGGAAATGTTCATACTTTGATTTACATGTATATGCTTTACACTAAAGGAATATAACTTTTTTGTTTTCTTTTTGTATACCGAGAAAATATTTCGGTGAAAATGCTTTTATTTTTTTTCGTTAATGGCTATATTCCTTGTAACTATTGTATATAAAAAATAATATAGCAAGAAATGTTCAGTTGCAAAAAGCAAATTTATTTACAGCAGAAGCAATTTTGCATTGTGAACCTGTTAAAAAGTATATATTTTATTCACCTCGTAATGAATATGATTCGCCCGTATTCTGCTGTTGATAGAGGGTAATCAATATAAAAACATACGAAACTTTGTATCTACTCTGCAGGTGTGCCATAGGTTATTTCGAGCTTATTATTTGTAAGCTTCATGAGAACGTTGCCGCGCACGTTGCGAGTAGAATGCATTCGGCTTAACATGAGCTCCCATCATGCCATTGATCAAGCTCATTTACCTATCATAACTTGTAAACGCTGCAAATATCGCCCCGTATGTGTATACTCGTGTTCCCTGTCGGTGCACCCATACTAAGTAAATAAACATACAAGCATACATGGCTCTCCGTCTTTAATCAAGTATACCAGCGATGTAAAATTGACTCGAAGACCTCACGCAACAAAATAAAATCAATTAATTATGTTATAACGACCGAGCCAAAATGCTAGCAGAAAATAATTGCAATAACATCAATTTTATAGACGAACTTCCTTTACCTCATTCCTTTCACCATACTATTAGTTGATATTCGTAAATTTACAGACTGTTCGATGGAAAACAAATTTGGACGATTCTAATGTATTATCCACATTAAATTCACATTCACCACATCTCAAGACATCAATGTCGGATTTTTTCCCGAAAAAACAGACTTCTTCGTTGCCCGATTGACTATATAGATTCATCATTGTAAAGAGCCATTTTTTAAAGTTGTTCATTGTTATTGTCTATAGATTTACGCGTCTTCGAAAAACATTTTATTCTGAAATCTCAATTAAGGACGGTGCTCTGAGGGTAAATTTGATCACGCGTAAAGGGCTAGCTCGAGCGGAGGTACCTTTAAGACCTGAGGCCACAGTCACAGGTATAAAATCATGTGCGAATTTAACAAAAAATTTTCGTATGAAAAAGTGATTCACTAATAAATTTAATTACAAATCTGCTCATAAACTGCTCATAAAATGAAAAGTTTTCGATTAATCAGAAATTCCGTACGTACTTCTCTGCGAAATGCAATTAGGAACATAACTTTTAAATTTGAAGTAAATCGAATGAAAATTGTTGAAGTTATTTGTCATGACAATTGGAAAAAAGCTGTTTCGAGAAGTTTCGAGTAGTCGGCCATTTTGTACATCGAAAAAAAAAGATATAATTTCTAACAGCTTGATATTCATACTAAGTAAATGTGAAATTAATGTTATGAGTGAATAACTTTTTCATACGAAAAAAATTTGTTAAATTCGCACATGATTTTATACCCGTTACTGTGGCCTAAGGCCTTAAACGCCCGTTTCTCGAAAAAAAAATCGATTTTATGAATATATTAATTGATTCAAATTAAAAAGATAAATTAAACGCATTTAGTTGATTTCAATAATTTGTTTTTATCATTACAGTCTACGCAACACATTGAGCTGGTTTGTATACTTTTCCATGCACTATTTATAATCTTCGGAAATAGATTCTTTATAGTTTCCTGAGCCTTTTCGAGAGTTTATTCGACATTTTTCTTTTTTCACATTTTACATTTGAATCTTTGTTATAGAAATAAAAAAATGGCTCCACAGATTGTAGACTCTACAAGAATGTTCTTGGATTTTTCAGATCCATCAACCCATGGGGCAGGTATCATGCCGGCTCTAAAAGCATTTATGTCTGACATAGGCTTGAACAACGTACGTGAACATAATCATCTACTGTTAACCCTTGACTGCACACTGGCTCATTTTGACCCCATTTTTTTCAACTGACTGTATCGCAAAACGGAATAATCTATTCGGCCGCAGTGCGGCCCCATCCTCCTCCCTGCTCGTGTACTGAGGACAGCTGTCGAAAAAGGGCCTGGGGTTGAATCGACCCCGTTTATGCAGCGGGTGCGGTGAAAGTGAAAACATTTTTTTGGTGTAATTTGATGTTCTATTGCTACATGTAAGTGAGTTACGATAAAAAATGCTCATAGATATTTTTTATTTAGCGCTGCTATGGTAAATTATGTATTTAGAATACCGATCATAAAACTAAAAGCAAGTGTCCATTATGCAGGAGGGCTATGTGCAACGAGCACCGAATGTATAATACTTATGCGTCGATTGCGGTAAATGAGAATAATAATAAGTCATTGACGTAAAAAATGCGGAAAATATACGTTTTCAAAAATTAATCTGCCGAAAGAGTCGATTTTTTTCAATTTTTCACTATCCCGAAAATGCTCAAATTCAAACCTCCGATTAAATATACTTTTTGGAAAGACGGTCGACGCTGTCTTTTTTCGTATCTACAAACCTTCCTCTTTAAAAACCTCGAAGGATTTTTCTTTACATAATATTTTGACGACAAAAAAAATTATGATCTTTTTCGTGCAAGTACGTATTTTTCAACGCACTTAATTTTTGTTTTTCTTAAAAAATACATTTTTGGCCATAAAATAAGGATCATTGACTAAAACGACGTCTCTACAAAAAAATGCATATTTACCGAAATACAACGATCTGAAAAACGTCTGGGGTCGGATCGACCCCATATGCAGCCAGAGCTTAGTGGCGGAAGTGTAGTCGAAGAGTTAAACAAATTCTTTCAAGATTCCGATTTTTTACGAATTACCCTTCTGAAAGTTCTTGAAAAATGCCGAGTTTCGGCCCGGCTGGCGGTGTGTAACCCATTAATAAAAATACGAATTCCTTACCATCGAGTCATAGACTCCCCGTTTGCCAAGGAGTTGCCATCCGTATATGAGTATATTCAGTAAAGGGTACATCTGAGGCATTTCATTTGCGAAACCCGATGTCACAGCTTTGATGACGGGAAGAGGAACATCTTCGGCTCGAATGACGCATCGCTCCCGGTATCGTTTGGTCTCTTGCTTCTTACCACCGCCATGTCACCACAAAATATACATCGCTACCACGTGCAGGGTAACTAAAAGCGACTAAGCCGGGGGTGGATACAGAAAAGGAGAGCGGTCGGAGGGGATTATTTATTGTGTTCCTCAAAAGAAGAGGAAACGGGTACGTATCCGAGATGCTGCATACGAAGTGCCCAATATTCTTCTCTCGTTCGTCCGATGTAACATCATCAGTAACGTTTTAGTATAATCATGTGATACAAGGAAACCAAATATGATTTCGTGTAAGATAACTTAAGAAATCATCTCAGTGTGAAATAAATTTAAAAAACGATTGTTTTTGTTGCTTTATCCGATAGTATAGACTGTTATAAACATTGACATGGCATCGCCGAATGATCGTAAGTAGACAATTTATATGAAAATTCCGCACTCGAAACTTTAAACGCGTTTTTCTTAAAATGTCGTTTTTCAAAACGGAAGTAACCTCTCAAAGAAAGAGTTTTCAAGCTATCCGTCTTAAATGTCCACACGCCATTCTTGATCTTCCTATGAAAGTTTTTTTTAATCTTCATATTTTTAGATGGCCGGAGCCTGAATTAGAAGGTCTAAAAAAGCGTTTTTTCGCGATATTTTTTAGAAGGGAAAAAAACAAGTGAGCCCAGTAAACATTGAGGTATTTTTTCATGTATACTTGAAATGTATAAAAAAAAATTCCACACGAAACAATAAATGACTGCAGATTTATGAGCCATTTATTCCATATGCTTCTTGCCACTGCAGTTCCCAATCGGCGCGAAAGATGCAGCTCGTAATTTTTTACTCGAACACAAAACCGAAAAATGTTTCAAGTGTCATATATTTTTCTTTTGGGTGAATTAAGAAAAAGCTGAAAAAATCGTGAAATTATAACTTTTCTCAGGTTTGAAGAAAAAAAATATGTAAAAAAACACTTTAACGTGCCATAAAAATGATGTAAAAAGACTTTTTCAATTCACGTAGAAGAGATTTTCATACTGAAGAAAATAAACTTTGCTTTGATTCAATAGGTCGTTTAGTTTTTTTGCTATCACGTCCGCTAATTTGGAAGAATCGTGAAAATGAAAACTGGAGAAAACGCGCTTCAAAGTTTTCAATAGGAGGAAATATCAATATCAAATATAATAATTCCTTCTCTGCTTTTGGTCTTGTATCTTCGAAAATATTTACAATTGGCCTCTGTAACTTTGTAAATATATTCTTGGATAGTTTATGTATCTATTTAAGCGATAAAAAACGATTTTTTTTACCTCATTCAGGCTCCGGCCTTAACGAGAAACTGTCGAAAAAATATGCTAAATTCGATACTTATTTTCAAACCACCTTCATTTTGTCAAATTTGATTTTTAAAAACCTCCATAGGATGATAGCGGCTTCCATACTGATTGATAATCGTTTTACAAGTTTTGTTTCACATAATATTTACGGCCACAACCGTGTACACCGTGAGGACTCCTTTTTTCGACAACATTCTCAACGGTAAAAAAATTTTTAAAAAAATCAAAATAAACGTTTAAAAATGTATGTTCTGTTCTTCACGAGTGCTTATATTTGACATTAAAAAATCAGACTAATTAACGTATTTTAACCATCGACAAAAACGCGAAAATCAGCTATTTTTCGACCCGTTACACTGTGATGATTCTTTAAACAAGGAAAATGAAAATAATCTTACAAGTGATTCACTCAGATAATAACTATCCTTAATGAACAAACGCATTTTGATCGATACCAGAGATACAATTTTATCTCCATTAAAACTACTGCTGAAAATATGTTGGCTAAGACTCTGTCAATTCGGTTTCTTTTTTTTCTTTCAAAGTAATTATTATACAATAGACGCAATACTTCCCATAATAGTACTAACTAAATGCTATTTTCATCAATGGCTTCAGCCTCTAAAACTAATGAAGTACGAAAGTAAATACGAGGTAGGGCTTTGCTAATTGCGTCGGCTCACAGTGCGTACTGACCTTGTCAGATGTTTTTCTCCACAGCCTTGCGTAAGATTTTTAATACTTAATAATTTTAGATACTTAAGATGTTTAATACTTTAATAATTTTGTTGTTTTCTGCAATGTATGTTGATTATAAATCAATGATTATTTGATACAATTGATTTCAAGAAAATTACTCTTGAGCTTTAAGAATGTCCAGTCCAGTCTTAAGAATGTGTAAATGTTTAAAAAAATGTCAACTCCCCAATTCATTATTAAAAAAACGTATTCTCTTCATTTTTACCATATAATGAGTGATTTCTATGCGTGTAGCGTGTACCGTTGGAAAGGGTATAAAGTAGAGAACTTTTTTAAACACACCTAAGTCAAAATAGCTTTTAGTTATTGTTATTGGTTTTTTCCTTAGGTACACGCTTTTCGCGTTTGTTACCTATTCTTTCCCTTCATTGTGCCCGTTTCTTTCCTCTACTGTTTACTCCTTTTTTTCTCCATCTTTCTCCTTGTTCCCCCCCCCCCCCCTCTTGCGGCCGCAGCCGACTTCCCCCTCTGTATTATATTCATCATGACATTTCTGTCATGGGTATAGGGAAACTGCGGAAAACCTATACCAATACAGCCGGTCATCGAGTTCGCCCCCCAGTCGTGGAACTAGTCTTATTTCGCCGCGAAATGCCGAAGAAAAACATTTCACGACGAAATGTACGCGACTGGAATTCGAACCCGGGACCTCCCGGTCCGCTGGTTTAGTGGCGAGCACGCTAACCACTAGACCATCGCACCGGTTAATAGCTTTTAGTTTTTTTATAATGAATTTAGAAGTTGACATTTTTCATACATTTACGCATTTTTAAGACGTTGGAAGCTCTTGAGTCATTTTCTTGAAACCAATTGTATCAAATAATGATTCATTTATAATAAACATACACTGCAGAATACAACAAAAGTTATTTCGTGATATTACAACCACAAGCAAAAAAGCTATCATGATTTATAGGCAAAATTTCGGGTAATTTAAAGGAAAAGGAACAAAAATCGTATCTTAATTAATGTGACACTTAGGACATAGGACCTAAGGGTGAAAAAAGTAGCAAATAACGCCAAGTGACCAAGCACGAAATTTCGACGCAATACGAGGTAAGTTGTGGAAGATACAAAGCTCTGATAGACCGACGCACGAACGGCCATAATGAAATTATAAGGGTTTCCAGTGGTTATGGAACCTGAAAAAGGGATATTCACGATGTAGACCTGTACCAGGGTCTGCCAGAGATTTTATTTGTAGAGGCTTATGGCCTGTTGTAGCCACGTGCACACGCAGACATCCACGCACATATCTGCGGATATATATATACATAGACGCACACTCATATACATATGTATGAGTATAAGTAGGAATATATATATATATATATATATATATATATATATATATATATATATATATATATATATATAAAATAAACGTCAGCATAATGCGTGCGACCAGCAAGTAGAGGGGTAGGTAGAGACTGAGCTCGCAGGTCGATAAGTCGTCCACCCCTCGCAAGTGGCTTATTTCTCCCTCGGGCTGGGAGTTTCTCGAATGTATATGCACACACACATATACAAGTGCATATATATATATATATATATATATATATATATATATATGTATGTATGTGTGTGTGTGTGTGTGTGTGTGTGTGTGTGTGTGCGTGTGTGAATATATAGTATATTCGTATAAGCATTTTACCTGGCACGAGGGATAAATGACTTGCACGTTGTTACACGTGTATGCATCTATATACATGTACATGGAGCTGCCCGTAAGTAAAACAATATGTATATATGCATATACACATGTATCATTACACCCACAATCATACATATCACTGTTTTTGAGCCTCACATAATCCGTGTAGTAAACCAGCGTATGCCCTCAGTACGGGGACAACCACGATTACGGGACACTGAACATCGGCAATGCGGCACAAGAAAAACTTGAATGGTGGCGGCCGTGCGAGGCCCTCGCGGCCCAAGTGGGTCGTGTGTTAACTCGCGAAGCTCAGGGCAACACACTCGGTCACGGGAACATATACATACATACGTAATACACATACACCCACACACACACACACACAAACGCAGGCATATATGCATAAATACATGTTTCCTAGTTTTGCTAACACCCAGCGTAACTTCGACCGCAATATCACAGGATTTCGACGTTTTTATGGATGCCTAGTTGGTAGAATGGAAATTCAGTTGAGTGGTCTTTAGTCTACATATCTTCAAGTATCTTCACAAGATTTTGGAACAAAATAGTCAATGCTTCACCGATTTCCTTGAATTTTTTTCTAGCCTCATAACAATGTTCGACATCGAAGTATGTAGGGGATTTTTGATATGTTGAAACATTTTCCGAAACAAAATATTTTCGACTTTTTTTTACAAAAACAATTTTCTTCTTCGAACTCGCGCCATCTTATCAATCTCGATATTTTTAGATTTCTCTATGTACCTAAAATGAAGGCAAATAGTATCTAGAACTCAAATTATTTTTAACTTTCGTTTCAGGTGAAAATCCTTGCCTGGGAACTCTATCTGGCCGCAGAGATGACTTGCTTCATCCAGCTTCAGAAACTCCATTTTGTTGTAGAATTTTGTCCAAAAAATTGTAAAAATACTAGAAAATATGTAGGATAATTAATACAATACAAGTAGGCCACTTAATACAATTTTCATTATCACGACTGGGTATACATAAGAAATTATCGGAATTTATGTTTTTCCGGGAGGCCGGGTTGAAATTCTGAACTTTAAATGATAAGAACGCTCAAAACTCCAAAAGAATACTACCTCGAAAGATTAAAGCTCCGAAAGAGTTTTACACGAAAGACCAAAACTCCGAAAATCTGAACGCCATCAAAATAATTTGGCTATGGAAGTTTTAAAAATTTCGAAATTTTCAATAAATCGACGAATTATTTCAAGATTTTTTATTTATTTAGAAGTGGTTTTACCTCAATTTTGAAATTTGTGTGGACAATGTTATACGTTTTACATAATTTACTAGGGGTGTGCGGGTATCCGATTCACTCGGGTACCCGATGTTCGGGTCGCGTCGGGTACCCGACGGGTTACGTTTTTGCCTTACCCTATTGGGTACCCGAATTTGGTAATCGGGTACTCTCAAATTTTTGGTAGTCGTAAACGTCGAGTACTCTTAAACTTCAAATATTCGTAAACGACTCGGAGATCCGTATGTATTATTTATATTTATTTTTATTTTTTATTTAGGTGTATCGACCAAATAATGTGAGAAAACGAAAACTCGAAGAAGGCGATAAACCGAATAAATGATAATACTGTAAAAAATATTTTTCTGTCTCACTTTTCTATCCTGTGTGTGTCTGTGTTAGCGTGGATTGAAAAACTGTCACATTTGGCGGATCGTATCGTAATAGCGCGGGAAAGTTACGTTTTGGCATCACTAAAAAGTGTGCAAAAGGAAAAAAATATACAATAAATATCTTCTGTTCCGGCGAACGCCTTAAAGTTTTGAATTTTTAACGTAGGCTTTAAATGGAGAAAAAACCCAAAAAGACCAAGATTCAACGCCTTGCGTTTATTCGAAATGAGAAGAATGTAGGTTCCATTTGACATTTTAAAATTAAAAATATCTTGATTCAGAGATATAAGCGTTTGAAGATCAAGTTTTACCTGGAAAAAATAAAAAAATGACAAAAAATTAAATTAAGAAGAATGAATCGCCGAAATTGAAAGTTAACACTAGACAGAATTAATGAAAATTCAACGAAGAATCTTGCTTTTATTCAGTTTTTCGACATTTAAATATCTCGATATTTCCTGAAATGCGAGTGTCTTAAAAGAATTTTGCCGGATAACAATTGGAAATATTTACATAACAAAAATACTAAAATTATTAAATAAATTGTTTGTATTTCTTATGAACTCCAACCTATCGGCGAAGGGTAGAGAAAATAAAGCTGGAGTCTATTTCGTCCGTTTTGGTACGTTTCCGTGGCGCTATCTATACTATGAAACGAAATTTTGTTCCGGCAACACGACTTATCGGGTACCCGATGTGAGACGAGTACCCGAAGAAATTCGGGTACCCGATCGGATCATAGTCTAATTACCCGACCCGACCCGACCTGACCAATTCTGCTACCCGCACACCCCTATAATTTACAGCCAACTGTGTAGGCTTTCGCTGGCATGATCTTGATGAAGCTTGTAATTTCGGAACATTAAAATTAGGAATTTTGAAGCGTCCGCGCATTCGGGGTTCGGAATTTCGACCCGGCCTTTATGTCCAGATCATGCCAGCGAAAGTGTACATAGTTGACTGTAAATGATGTAGAACGTATTGTCTAGACAAATTTTGTGACAAAGTGACAACGTAACATTGTCTAGACAAATTTAAAAATTGACACAACATCACTTCTTAATAAAACAACAATTCTTCGAATAATTCGTCGATTTATTGAAAATTTTGAAATTTTTAAAACTTCCATAGCCGAATCATTCCACAGCCGTCATTTTGACGGTATTCAGATTTTCGCAATTTTGATCTTTCGTGTTAAATTTTTTCGGAGTTTTGATCTTTCGGGCTAGTAATCTTTGGGAGTTTTGAGCGTTCTGATCATTCAAAATTCGGAATTTCAACCCGGCCCTATCTTGAATTTCGGAATATTAAAATTCGGAATTTTAAACAGCCGGAGCTTCAAAGTTTGGAATTCCAACCCGGCCCCTTTTCCGGGCTCGAGCCTGGTAGTACGTTAAGTAGTTTCTGTTACGATGTTTTGCTTCGTGACACTTTATATATTGGCTTATTTGAAAAGTAATTGAAAAGTAATTTTTCGTCACCGACACTTGACGGAAAAACAAAATAACTTTTCGAACAACTCAATATATATGTAAATATATAAAGAGTGCCTCAAAATGACCTGACATTTTAAATTGAGCGCCATTTTTTTTGTGGCGAACATAGAGTACCAATCTGTGACAACTGGCGTCAGGAAGTATTGAGGTTAAGGCATGGAGAATTACATGATCGGGCAACGCATGGAAATTATGAAAATGCACAAAAATGATGCAGTTATTGCAGACGAAGTTTCATGGTCGTGTTATCTCGAGCCCCGGTGATGTCAATTGGCCACCAAGATCGTGCGATTTGTCGTCATTGGACTTCTTTCTTTGGGTTTTTCTGGAAGAAAAAGTGTACGACAATGATCCACAGACCATTCTGGAGCTCTAGGAAACAATTGGACGTACCATTGATGAAATTAGTCTGCAATGATGCCAAAATGTTATTGAAAATTTCGTCAAAAGAGTGAACATTTGCAAACAGGGACGAGGCGGCCATTTATCGGATATTGTGCTCCACACATAGCCTCCATGTTTGTACCTTATATTAGGTGTAGTAAAAAGAAATCCATTATTTTTGCAATAGATAGATCGGATTACGCTAAATGGCGTTAGAAAGATAAGATTTCGTATTAAAATGATCTGTGATCGCTTTACTCAATATTGTTTGAGCGCGCGTCAAAGATGGCCACCAGCAAAGTGAAAATACGCGATACTTTACATTTTTTCTTCGATAAAGGCGAAAACCCAAGCCAGGCGGCTGAAAATGTGAATATTGTGTGTGGTCCTGATACTTTAACAGCCAATCACGCGCAATTTTAGTTTCGGCGATCCCGTTCCGGCAATTTTTATGTCAAAGATGCACTGCGCTCTGGAAGGCCAATTGTCGAAAATGTCCAGAAAATAATGGAAATCGTCGAGTCCGACCATCATGTAAGCACTGTTTCGATTGCCCAAGAGCTAAACAATGCACAAAAACCGTTTGGAACCACTTGAATAAGGCTGGGTATAAAAAGAAGCTCGATGTATGGGTGCCACACGAGTTAACGCAAAAAAAACCTCATGGACCGAATTTCCATCTGCGAATCGTTACTGAATCGCAAAAAAATCGACCCGTTTCTGAAGCGCATGGTGACTGATGATGAAAAGTGGGTCACTTACGACAACGTTAAACGAAAACGGTCATGGTCAAATCGCGGTGAGCCGGCGCAAACGGTGGCCAAGCCAGGATTGACGGTCGGGAAGATTTTGCTGTGTGTTTGGTGGGATTGGCATGGAATCATCTACTATGAGCTGCTCCCTTACGACTAAACTCTTAATTCGGACCTGTACTATCAACAACTGGGCCGTGTGAAGGAAGCAATCGCTCAGAAGCGGCCAGCTTTAACCAACAGGAGAGGAATTGTGTTCCATCAGGACAACGCCAGGCCACACACATCGATAGTGACTCGCCAGAAGCTCCGGGAGCTTGGTTGGGAGGTTCTTATGCATCCAAGTTATAGTCCGGATCTGGCACCAAGTGATTACCACCTGTTCCTGTCTATGACGAATGATTTTGCTGGTGAAAAATTCGCCTCAAGAGAAGCTTGTGAAAATCGACTGTCCCAATTTTTTGCCAATAGGGACGAGGGTTTCTATGAGAAAGGCACAATGAAATTACCTTCAAAATGGCAACAAGTTATCGATCAAAACGGTGCATATTTGACCTAAATCGGATCATTCTAACTATGCTAAATAAAGCCTTCAATTTCATGCAAAAATAATGGATTTCTTTTTACTACACCTTATATTAACCCTAGAACTCACGTACTGGGTAGAAACCGACCCTAGTCGACTTTCAAAGTGTGCTCCTAGGCTATCAACCGACATTATCGACTGCGGACGGTGATCACAATTAAGTTTCACTATCTGGCTGTGAAGGCATGCCGGCAATGATATCCGTTGCTCGCTGGTTGTCTACCCCAGTCTGAAGTTGCCGTTGGTGTTGCGTGGCGGTAAGTGAATTTAATTTTTTTCATCAAAATCAATATATATTTACGTATTATTACGTAATTTAAGCGCAAATGGTCGCATATATTACCTAAGGCCAAATATATTATATTATATTATATTATATTATTATATTATTATCAAAAGACGCGGCAGCGTCTGGACGCCAAGTAAAATTCGATTCGACACCACTGATTCGATGCGACACCACTGCTTGTGAGCACCACCAACATCAACGACACGCCGCGACCCTTTATCCAGTAAGATGGGCTTTAGGAGACGACTTTTCAACTTTGATTCGATATTACGCAAAAACGCGGTGACAAAACGAAAATTTAATGACATTTTACCAATGAAATATGATTTTTTTCTATCGATTTGGTTTGGGTCATTTTTCGATCCGTCTACTCAATCTTCAGATCTCATAATATTCGACCGAAATTTCGAACGATTTTTTTACCACGAAAATTCTTCAACACCTCAGAGTCATTCTAGATTCACTTCACGCTGAAACGCCGCGTTTCAGCCTGAAGTGCACCGGTTGTCGACTCGCTCGACATCCGTCGTATCGAAACATACACTACATCGAATCGAATAAAGTCCCTCGGTCGTATCGTAACATACACTACATACGTCCTTTTATGTATCACTTAACACTTTTTCTCATCTATATAGATATAGACGCTCGTGCAGCCTCGAGTCGTAGCCCTGAGGGCCTGTGCACACGGCGTATTTCCTGCACGCGTAGAAAATACGCCGTGTGTAAAGGCCCTAACACGCAGTGCCACCCCTTTCTCGTACCGCCGGGCAGTTTCGTGGATCGGAACCTCGGTGTTTTATCGCGTTAGATAGATTTACATCGTTCTTCTATACTTAAAGTTTCTCGGCGTCTCCGAAGAGTAAAATTGACGAAAATTAATAAGTGAGCTTGCTCACGGTGAAAGTGAGACTCGAAAAGTGTTTATTTTCTGTTCTTGCCGACAATGATGCTAAGTATCGCTTCTACGTTCACGAATTCTTCAACATCGACGCAACTTTTCCGTACCCGCGATCATATGGATATTATCGTGTGTCCTCGAATTTTGATAGCACGATCGTATCGCTGGAATTTATATTGACGTAAGAATAAAAAATATGGCCTGTCTCATAACCTCAATTTACGTACTTTGTTACTTGCCACGATCTTCCCTCGCATTGCTTTCCCGCTCGCCGATGTGCCAAACAGCCACCGGCTCCGATGCAAGAAACTCAAGTTTATTTGCTCTTCGCAGGAATACCTCGCTATTTATTCGTGAAAAATCGCAGTTAGCATATTTTCCGATGGTTCGTAGCCATTGTCATAACCCCTCAAAATCCTCGATTTCCTGAGCAGTGTACGACCAAAATGAGGCACGAAAGTTTAACAGCCTTTGCCTACGAACGCTAAACTGTCTCAAACACGGATGATTTGTGGACCTGTGGCGATTCCTCGATAGCTTCACCCTGATGACCGAGCGTACCATTGCTATGGTGTACAGAGATTGTACCCTATGGTGTACCTGTACGGTAGTATACCGCGACACGCAAATGTACGTATTACTAGTATGGTACCAGCACACTGTACAATAGTAAAATATACCGGTACTGTATCCTCACCATATCACTACCAGTACCGATACCGTACGCACATACGTGGTAGGTATAGTACCTGGGCTATCATGTAGAAACCAGAACCAATGTAGCGTCTTATTTACTATCTAGATGGACCATTGGATTTATCCAGGGCAGCAAGTACGTACTACCGAGGATGAGAAACGGCGTCAATCGTCGTGGCTACAGTATACAATACTAGTGTCGCGAGGATATCATCGCTGTCTCCAATCTCTCCGAGAGCACCAGTGAGGCTGACCTCATGAAACTCGTCGAACCCTTTGACTTCGTTCAGAAACAATATCTCCCAAGGAACGCACCACCAATCTGTGCACGGCCTTCTGTTTACGTACGTACGTTTCAAAATGAAGGCCGAGGACGCTAGGGCCTTCTTGCATCTTAATGGTTACGGCTACCATCATCTCATACTCAGCGTCGACGGGTCCCTCCAGCCCAACAGAAATGAATGGTCAACGCTTGAAACGTGTTAAGGGGTAAGGCTACAGCATAATTTAAAAAAATCGATTTTTTTTCTCGCTAAAACGGTGCTTTATCATCATAAGAATAAGTTACTATTCGATTTATAGCAAGACATTTTGTTTCACCGACTTTGAGCGTCCCAAGTAGAAATTGACCTTCGGCCCAGCGCTGGCTGAGTACCGAACTTGCTTGGCCGACGCTAGGCAAAAAATGCTTGGCCCAGGCCTGGAAATGTGAGGTCTGGCGGACACTCGGCAGCTAAGTGTTGGCTACGATGCCTGGACCGCGACTGGGCCCATGTCGAAATTGACCATCGACCCAGCGCTGCCTGAGTACCGAACTTCTTGGCCGACGCTCGGCAAAAATGCTTGGCCCAGGCCCGGCTGACACTCGGCAGCCAAGTGTTGGCTACGATGCCTGGACCGCGACTGGGCCCATGTCGAAATTGACCATCGACCCAGCGCTGGCTGAGTATAGAACTTGCTTGGCAGACGCTCGGCAAAAATGATTGGCCCAGGTCTGGAAATGTGACGCCTGGCTGACACTCGGCAGCCAAGTGTCGGCTACGATGCCTGGACAACGACTGGGCCCATATCGAAATTAACCATCGACCCAGCGCTGGATGAGTATTAAACTTGTTTGGCCGACGCTCGGCAAAAATGCTTGGCCCAGGCCTGGTTGACACTCGGCAGTCAAGGGTTGGCTACGATGCCTGGACCGTGACTGGGCCCATGTCAAAATTGAACATCGACCCAGCGCTGGTTGAGCATCGAGCTTGCTTGGCAATGGCTCGGCAAAAATGCTTGGCCCAGGCATGGAAATGTGACGCCTGGCTGACACTCGGCAGCTCAGCGTTGGCTAGGATGCCTGGACCATGACTGGGCCCATGTATGTAAAAATGTTTACATTAGCATGCCATGAAAGAGTCTTTGATTATATTAGGGTTCGGCAGAGCACTGGGATAGAGCTAGCATGCTATTTGAGGCACGATATATAACCTTTTGGCATTACCGAATAACAGTCCATACATGATCGAATGGTGGCATTCAAAATGGAAGTATCTACTTAAAATTGTTCCGTCGACATTCTATCCAGCTTAGGCTACACATTGGGCCAATCTTAGCACATCACATCACTGTGATATAGGTGTATTATGAGTCTACCCAGATCTGGGCCAGCATTAATCCTCGAAGATTGTAGCGGCGATTTTATTTCTAGGAAACTTGCTTGGCGTTTTTATAAAAAACATCATTTCAATTATTTTGTTCGTTCAAATAGAAAAAGTAATAATATAAAAAAAACCGTGGTTTGAAATAAAATAAAAAATATATCAAAGTGAAGAAGAATTTTGTATATAGTGAAGCCAATAATGTTCGGATGGGTCTTTTTTATTACTTGGCATTTTTCTTGTTTGTTAAAGTTTCTAGGGTTCCACTTTACTCTGAGTGCGGCCGTGCAGTTGCGGAAAAGAACGCATGGTTCTCAATATCAGTACAATATTGAATGAACTCAAATTTGTATTTTTTTTATTCTAATAGGAATAGAATCTGTAGCTGTTCATACAACGCCAACCAACATTATTATAACTATAAACATTCATTAATCAGTCTTTGTTGTCATAGTTACAGTCATTTTTACGATAAATGTATAGTAACGAGCTTGGCATAAAGGAAACTACAGAATATGGGGCAGCAAAGAAATTAGTTTTTCTCTAATAAACCATATAAAATTATTGAGTCCCGCTTATTCGACCCAAAACTCGACATTTTCGCAACAAAAAAATTATGTGATGCTGATACAAACCGCTAATATTTCAAGGTTATTGTCTTGCCAGATATCCAACTGTACAATATGACGTTTTACATCTGACAATTTCAACCATAACCTCCTGGTCATCTTTTGTCAAACGGCGGAGACTTACTTGTACTCTCAATATATAATGGTGACACCGATTTCATGTGACGACAGTAAGATGATTTTTAAAGTAAAAATAAAATAATACGCACAATATCATTCCTAAGGTTTAACAATTTTGTTTACAAATTTTTTAGTAAACTTTCTTGGCTATTCTATAAAAAGTTATTTCACTATTTTGTACATTTAAATTGAAAATATATAATAAAACGATTGTTTAAATTAAAATAAAAATATTCTAAGATAAATTAGAATTTTTAACATGTTTTTTAACAATTTTTAACAAGCGATAATGTTTTCGCTTGAATGAATTTTTTTGATTGGCGTTCTTTTTTTACTTTTTCAAATAATCTTCAACATGAGTTAGCAATAGATGACGCGTTTCAATTTCGGAAGTTCATCCGAATGACCGCAGGTAGATCAGAAAAAATAATCGGATTATTTGGTTCGAATAAAAACCACTCGATTCTTTAGTAATCATTGTCTTGTCCTCTTTTGGAATTTTATTGACGAATAGGAGATTAAGCTCACAGCAGTGAGCGCACGAACCTTGCGAAGAAAAAAGATGGGCGGGGCTCGTTCAAAGAGACGCGATGAACAATCGTCACCGTGTACGCCGATCTAAGGGCGAAAATCTAAAATTCTACCACTAGAGATTTTTTTAAATTGATTTCTTTACTTGACTTAAGAGATGCTTTGAACCATCTAGAATAAGGGGTGTGGGTCCGCGGTGGCAGTGGCTGGCCCGTGTGCGAGACATCGATCGTTTTCCTTGAAACGCAATTTTTGTAAACGGCACGCAGCATAACTCCAACAATTTTCATTCTTTTCACTCCAAATTTTGAGTCCATCTCTAAAATAATATTCCGAAGAGAAATACGCCCGGGATTTTCCATGAATTACTTATAGCATTAGTAATTAACAAATTGTCCTTTTTTCCGTCGAAAATTAAGTTTTTGGTTTAACTCTTGCCAATTACACAAAAATTAATATTTACATAATCCTCTTTGTATTTCTCTAGCTATACTCGTGTAAATTAATAGAATTTTTTTTCTAAAATCAAATTTGCGTCAGCCATACTGCATGCCGCAGAGCTTCTTAAACTCAACATGCCTCGCCAGAATGTCTCCAGCGTCACCATTTGGTATAATTTTTTAATATCAATTTCTTTTTGTTCACATGAAGATATAACTTATAACATCCTTGACTATTCGTATTCTCTTGTTTGTCCTTCTAACAAAAAAAAAATGCGAAATATCACTCAATTTTTGACGTTTGCAGTGGTGCAAGCCCTTGAGAGGGAATGATACCCAAACAAACCTTCGACGCAGCCCTGACTCGAGTCGGTAGATGTCAGGGCGCGCGTTCATCTGTGGGGTTTGGGTACAATAAACTCACACAAAATAATTTAATCTCTTTCTGTTGCATTGTATTTTTATCAAAGAATGGTGTTATAATCTGTGTCGTGACGATTTTTGTCAACCTCGTGCTCGCGCTTCAGCTGCAGCCTTTTTTGAAACCGTCCAACCAGGAATATATGTAATAATAATAATGATAATAATAATAAGAATAATAATAATAGTAATGAGACGTGTGGCGTAGGGAAGCTGGCGTGCCCATCGCCCGGGGGAGCGCAACTCCCCCGCAATAGCCACCGACGTGCCAGGCCAACCACCTGGCACGCCGAAAACTAGGTTCGAACACCGCCTAGTCAAGCCCCCCACAACCGGTCCCTCTCGGATGGGGACCAAGGATCAGTTGGGAGGGGCACCCGGATAGGATCCACGGCAACGACCACGGCTCGAAATCGGCGCCTCGAGTGGACGGAGGAACTTAAGGAGGACCTCATCCGCTGCTGGAGGGATAGTGTGCCGTCGCGGCGGGGCTACATAGCGAGGTTGCAGGCCCTGTGGAGCCAAGTGCACCCAGAGCTTGCACACCTCTCGCAACAACATCTGCGAGACCAAGCTGCCCGCTTACGACGGCAAGGCTACGATCTCTTGTTATTACCACCAGAGCTGTCCGGCAGGCGCTCTTCCGCGCGTTCCGTGCGGAGCTCTACGGGACGGCCTCAAGATCGAATCCCCCGGCAGTCGGAACCCCCCCCCCCCCCCCCCCCGTTGGCGCGTCGATTTGACAGAGGACTGGGGAACAAGGAGGGAGAGAATCACTAGGAAATTTTCTCTTCAGCCTGGTTGCGTAGAAGCGGCAAATGAGTCCCTCGCGGCAGCAATCCCTGAGACCGCTGATCTCCTCAGCTTGAACTGGGCTGTGTATCACGCGGCTGTTGAGTCGAAGCCTCAGACACGCAATGATAAGGCGGCGTTCGTGGCTAAGACTCGGCGGCGCGTTGCAAAGCTCCAGAATAAGATCAATGAAGCGCGGAGGCAGGCATCCCGTGTTCAGTGTGTGTTAGACTTCATTACGGCGGGAAGGGCGTTTATCCCTAAAATCCGAAAAATCAGCTCGGAACTGAAATGCCGTCACCACACATTGAACAAAGCTATCCTTCTTATTGTGAAGGAACGCTACATGGAGAAGGTGCGGAACCTGGGGGTTGCGAAGCAATCCCTAGAGAGGCGGCTGGGTCGGGCGTTAGACAACGTCCTCTTCCGTTCTGACCCAGACCGCTGGTTCCAACCACCTACGCCTACCCCCGACACAGCGCCAACAGCTGTTCAGGTGGAGCGGTTTTGGGGAAAGCTGTATAGCGAGGCGGGTCATTTTGATGAAGGCACTCCAGCTCTGGGACGGTTCGACACGTTCTGTCGGCAACAGCCGAGTCAGCGTGGCGACTGTTTTCCAGTCACGCGGGGCGAGGTGGAGAAGGCGGTGAGTAGCATGAGGAACCACGCCGCTCCCGGACCGGATGGGATTAACATCTTCTGGTGGAAGAAATTCAAGTGCACCCATACCCATCTGGCCCGCATCTTCTCGTCGTTCATCGATGGGACGGTGACCATCCCTGCGTGGCTGACAGAGGGAAGGACGGTGCTACTCCCCAAACAAGGGGATTTGTCTCGTCCGGAGAACTACCGCCCGATAACGTGTCTGAATGCGCTCTGTAAGATCTTCACAAAGATTCTTTATGAGCGTGTTCTGCGCGAGATCGAGCCTGCATGGCGGGAGATACACGAACAAAGGGGATCCAAGGGGGCTGGGAGGTTGTAAGGAGAACCTGCTGGTGGACCGCTGCATCACGCAGGACGCGGTCCAACACAAGCGTAACCTCTCAGTCGCTTGGATAGACTACCGTAAGGCGTTCGACACTGTCAGTCACAAACTGATTATACACCTACTCGAACGCCTTTCGGTGAGTCCTTACATAGTGAGATGCATTAGGCAGCTCATGCCGCTCTGGAAGACACGCTTCACAGTTAAGACTAGTGAAGGCAACGTGTCGACCGGAGTGGTGGGGTATAGGAGGGGGATTATCCAGGGAGATTCTCTTAGCCCCCTCCTGTTTTGCATCTCACTATTACCCTTATCAATCGCCTTGCGGGCTGCACGCGGGTACGAAGCGGGGGCCCCCGGGGAGCGTGGGCGAGGGATCACCCATTTATTTTATATGGATGACCTCAAGCTATACGCTCCCGGGGAGGGGGGGGGCTTAAGCTCCTCTTGAACATCGTAGCGACGTACACGCGGGCGGCGGGAATGGAATTCGGATTGGACAAGTGCGCTGTTCTTCATCTCAGGAGAGGGGGAGCAGAGGGTGTCGCGGCTGATGGTCGGCTGGTGGACGGGAGCGTCTTCAAACACCTGGACACCGGAGGGTCTTATCGGTACCTTGGCATCGATCAGCGCTCTGTACAGGACGCTGAGGGTGTCAAGGAGGCCCTCCGCAGCGAGTATAGGCGGCGTCGCAGACGGATCTGAAAATCAGATCTGTCTGGGAAAAATAAGATTACTGCCACCAATATGCTCGCTGTCCCGGTCCTGCTCTACTCCTTTGGCGTCGTCAAATGGCGTAGAGACGAGCTTAAACAGCTGGACATCCGCACACGCAAGATAATGAACATCCAGCGGAGTCTGCACCTTCGATCTTCCACCCCGCGCCTTTATATGCTGCGTCAGAGCGGCGGGCGCGGGCTCTCGGGATTGGAGTGTCTTCATGACCGCATGGTCCTCGGAATAGCAAGCGATGTAATAACGAGCTCGGACCCGCTCCTGGAGATTGTGCACCAGCATGAGCTTCATGGGGCGGGTGCTTTTCTCTATAAGGCGGCAGATCGTGCGGCAGAGACCCTCGGCTTGGAGTTCCGCCGGCGCCGGCGTGGCGCCTTGCCAATAGAGTCCGTCGCTCGGTTGCCCAAGTCCCGACGTCGGCGGGCAATCAGGGCTGCCGAGCAGACTGTCCTGACTCGGCAGCATGTGGACAGACCCATGCACGGTGTGTTTTTTCACCACATTAAGGAACAGGGGTTGTCCACCAAACTGACCTTTTCCTTCATGCGGTCAGCTGGACTGATGTCCGAGACCGAAGGGTTTATCTGCGCCTGCCAAGACGGAATCATCAACACCCTGGTCTATCGCAGTCGCGTTTTGGGTCAGCCTCTGCCGACCACTTTGTGTCGTGCATGCAAACAATCGCCGGAGACACTAATGCATCTACTGTCGGCCTGCCCAGTATATGCAGTCTCCGGCTATATCTATCGCCATAACGCGGCCCTGAGAGTGTTGTACTACCATCTACGGCAGTCTTATGGGATAGACCGGGAGCCCGTGCCGCTTTATTTACCAGGAGATATTGAGTCCGTTGTCGTGGGCGAGAGGTGCAAGATTTATTGAAACTTCTCATTCGCGACCATCGGGCCGCTTCAAGCGACTAAGCCTGATGTTGTCCTCTTCGATTTCGACGACAAGACGATATACGTCGTTGAGTTCTCGGCTCCGGCCGAAGTGAACGTGTCGCGAAAGGAAGAGGAGAAACGGCTCAAGTATCAGCCTCTCCTGGCCGAGTTACGTCATTTGCACCGAGGATTCAAGGTAACTCTCGTTGTCCTCATCATCGGCGCACTAGGGGGGATGAAAGAGTCTTTTGTATCGGGCCTCGCTGGCATACCGGTTTGCAAACCCGGTGTCCGGTTGCTAGCGGGTCGGATGCAGAAGGCGGTCATACTTGGGTCCCTCTGTTTACTCAGGCAACACGATTGTGGACTGCGGTAGCCGCTAACCCTCTGGCTTGAGGGAGCGGCTATCGCAGAGCGATATAATGGAATTCTCGCGCGACTTTTTGACTGGGCGGCAGCCGTCGTGATGTCGGAACCCTCGAGTGCCGCCCAGCGTTATTGTTCCGGTCTAGGTTAAGACCGAGTCTAATCCCCGGGGGTAGGTGAATGTTTCCCAGTGCAAACTGAGAAAGTGCGTTGCCCGGAGCAATAAAGTTTATTATAACAACAACAATTATATAGTAATGAGACGATTGGCGTAGGGAAGCTGGCGCGCCCAACGCCCGGGGGAGCACAACTCCCCCGCAATAGCCACCGACGTGCCAGGCCAACCACCTGGCACGCCGAAAACTAGGTTCGAACACCGCCTAGTCAAGCCCCCCACAACCGGTCCCTCTCGGATGGGGACCAAGGATCAATTGGGAGGGGCACCCGGATAGGATCCACGGCAACGACCACGGCTCGAAATCGGCGCCTCGAGTGGACGGAGGAACTCAAGGAGGACCTCATCCGCTGCTGGAGGGATAGCCTGCCGTCGCGAAGGGGCTACATGGCGAGGTTGCAGGCCCTGTGGAGCCAAGTGCACCCAGAGCTTGCATACCTCTCGCAACAACATCTGCGAGACCAGGCCGCCCGTTTGCGACGACAAGGCTACGATCTCTTGTTACTACCACCAGAGTTGTCCGGCAGGCGCTCTTCCGCGCGTTCAGTGCGGAGCTCTGCCGAACGGCCTGAAAATCGGTCCCCCCGGCAGTCGGACCCCCCCCCCCCCCCTCCTTTGGCGTCGTCAAATGGCGTAGAGACGAGCTTAAACAGCTGGACATCGGCACACGCAAAATAATGAACATCCAGCGGAGGCTGCACCCCCGATCTTCCACCCCGCGTCTTTGTATGCTGCGTCAGAGCGGCGGGCGTGGGCTCTTGGGATTGGAGTGTCTTCATGACCGCATGGTCCTCGGAATAGCAAGCGATGTGATAACAAGCTCGGACCCGCTCCTGGAGATTGTGCACCAGCATGAGCTTCATGGGGCGGGTGCTTTTCTTTATAAGGCGGCAGATCGTGCGGCAGAGACCCTCGGCTTGGAATTCCGCCGGCGCCGGCGTGACGCCTTGCCAACAGACTCCGTCGCTCGGTTGCCCAAGTCCCGACGTCTGCGGGCAATCAGGGCTGCCGAGCAGACTGTCCTGACTCGGCAGCACGTGAACAGACCTATGCACGGTGTGTTTTTTCACCACATCGATGAACAGGGGCTGTCCACCCAGGTCACCTTTTCCTTCTTGCGGTCAGCTGGACTGATGTCCGAGACCGAAGGGTTTATCTGCGCCTGCCAAGACGGAGTCATCAACACCCTGGTCTATCGCAGCCGCGTTTTGGGTCAGCCTCTGCCGACCACTTTGTGTCGTACATGCAAACAATCGCCGGAGACACTAATGCAGTTACTGTCGGCCTGCCCAGTATATGCAGCCTCCGGCTATATCCATCGCCATAACGCGGCCCTAAGAGTGTTGTACTACCATCTACGGCACTCTTATGGAATAGACCGGGAGCCCGTGCCGCCTTATTTACCAGGAGATATTGAGTCCGTTGTCGTGGGCGAGAGGTGCAAGATTTATTGCAACTTCTCATTTGCGACCATCGGGCCGCTTCAAGCGACTAAGCCTGATGTTGTCCTCTTCGATTTCGATGACAAGACGATATACGTCATTGAGTTCTCGGCTCCGGCCGAAGTGAACGTGTCGCGAAAGGAAGAGGAGAAACGGCTCAAGTATCAGCCTCTCCTGGCCGAGCTACGTCGTTTGCACCGAGGATTCAGGGTATCTCTCGTTGTCCTTATCATCGGCGCGCTAGGGGGGATGAAAGAGTCTTTTGTATCTGGCCTCGCTGGCATACCGGTTTTCAAACCCGGTGTCCGGTTGCTAGCGGGTCGGATGCAGAAGGCGGTCATACTTGGGTCCCTCCGTTTACTCAGGCAACACGATTGTAGACTGCGGTAGCCGCTAACTCTCTGGCTTCAGGGAGCGGTAATCGCAAAGCGATTTATTGGACTTTTCGCGCGTTTTTTTTCGACTGGGCGGCAGTCGAGGTGGTGTCGGAACCCTCGAGTATCGCCCAGCGTTATTGTTCCGGTCTAGATTAAGACCGAGCCTAACCCCCGGGGGTAGGTGAATGTTTCCCAGTGCAAACTCAGGAAGTGTGTTGCCCGGAGCAATAAAGTCTAATATAAAAAATAAAAGTAAAAGTAATGAGACGTATTTTGTTTGTCGTCGGCGACTCTGTTTTAAGAACCGACGCGTTTGTCTTTTTTTGTTTTCTAGCATACGTCTTTTTTGACGTATCGACCGTCGAACCCCAATGGCGAGCTTTCATCGGTTGTTCTTCTTCTTTGGTCGTGAGGTTGTCGTTATTGTTTGTAATGTATGCTGGCTTTAATCTGTCTAACGATACAGTATTTTCTTCTCCATTTACGTTTATGATGAATTGGCGGTCGTCCAATCTTTTTACGACTTGGTGGGGTCCGGAGTACGGAGGTTGCAGCGGAGGTTTGACTGCGTCATTTCTGAGGTGCGCGTGCGAGCAATTGTAGATGTCTTTCAGCAAAAACATGCGAGATTTGTTGTGATGTGCCGTAGGAGTGGGTCGAATCCCTCTCACGTGTTCCCGAAACTTTTCTATGAAGATCTGGGGATCCGCTGGCATGTCTTGGTTTATAAAGAATTCACCCGGAACTCTGAGGGTTATACCGTATAACATCTCCGCGCACGATGCTCCGATGTCTTCCTTGTATGCTGTCCGTAATCCCAGTAGGACCGTTGGTAGCAAATCTATCCAAGAGACTTGACGACTGCACATTAATGCTGCTTTCAACGTCCGGTGCCATCGCTCAATCAATTTGTTCGACGACGGATGGTATGGCGTTGTTCGAATTCTGCTCGCGCCCACCAGATTCGCCAGGGCTTTGAAGAGTTGGGACTCGAACTGGCTTCCTTGATCCGTGGTGATTGTAAGAGGTGTTCCGAAACGACAAACCCAGTTATAGTAAAATGCGTTTGCCACTGTGTCTGCAGTCATGTCTTTTAGAGGAGTCGCTTCCGGCCATGTCAAGAGTCGGTCCATCATTGTCAAGCAGTATCTGAAACCTTATACAGTTGGCAGTTCAATTAAGTCCAAATGTATATGATTGAACCTGCTTTCGGGGACTTCAATTGCACGAAGTTGTAGTCGATTGTGACGCTGAACTTTGGATTGTTGACACGCCAAGCACGAACGAACGCCTTCAAGTGCGTATTTTTTTATCCCAGGCCAAACGTATTTCTCTTTCAATATTCGACACGTACTCCAACCACTCGGATGTGAGAGAACGTGTATCGAGTCGAAAGCATTTTTTCGGAGAGAGTTTGGGATTTATGGACGCACAGTTCCGTGTGAAATGTTGCAATAGATTTGCGTACCTGGTTCGACTTATAATAGTTGCAAGTTCAGTGATGACTTTTGTAAGAGATTTTTCAGTTCCGCATCTTCCTTTTGTGCGTTGGAAATTTCTTGAGCGGACGAAACTTTTGGCATCTCCATTTGCGATATTTCTTGAATCCTTGATAAAGCGTCAGCCACCACGTTGTCGTCTCCCTTGAGGTAGACAATTTCAGTGGAGGACTGCGAAATGTAGTCGAGTTGTCTCAGCTGCCTCTCCGAAATTTTATTGGAATTTCGTTGAAAAGTATAAGTGAGTGGTCGATGGTCTGTCCGGATTATGAAGTTTCTCCCGTTGACGATGTGTTCGAAGAATTTCACCGAAGCACAAATGGCGAGTAGTTCTCTGTCATAAGTGCTGTATTTTTTTTCTATAGGTGTAAGTTTTCGAGAGAAACAACCCACTGGCTTCCATTAGTTCTTTTCCAGCTGCTTCAGTGACGCTCCAATCGCCGTGTTCGACACATCTGTAGTCAATCTCAGGGGTGAGTCCGGTGAGAGAAATGTGTTCAAGGGGTTACCCCCACTTGCGATTTTGAAAAAATCGATTTTTTTATTGCATTTTTTTGAAGTATGAGTATCTGAGAATATGTCCTGAAAATTTCAAGTCGATCCGAACAAAATTGACTGAGATATAAGCATTGAAAGAGAAGAATTCGCGTTGACAGAGCGTTGAAAGAGAAACTTTAAACGCGTTTTTCTCAAAATGGCATTTCTGAAGTCGGTGACCAAGATTACGCGAACACTAATGAACCGATCTTCTTGAAATTTTGCAGGCTCATTTAATACATAAAAATGTAGTCTTTAAACGTTCGATTTTTTTTTTCGAAAAAATGGCCGTTTTATAGCCAAAAAACGGCCGTTTTTTTTCGTTAAAATCGAACCATTAACTTTGACTGTCCGCCATTTTGTGAAAAATGAATATTTTTTAAAATCCTTCGATTAAAGACTAGTTTATACTTATATTTGACTAAATCCATCCGCATTTTTTTCAGATTGATTCAGATTTTTCAGATGATCGATGATCGGTAACGCCTTAATGTAGCTAAAGCCACACTTTCTTTGCAGCGTTCGAGTGCGTTTTCTGAATCCGGAGTCCATGGAACTGGTCGTTTACCGTTTTTTTAGATTCTTTCAGGAACTCGTTCAGCGGTACCTGAGTTTTGCTAAGTCCGGGATGCATCGCCGATAAAAGTTCACCAACCCGAGAAATCTGCGGAGACCTACGATGGTTTCTGGCTTTGGATAATCGATGATCGCGTGGATTCGTTCCGTGGGAGGTTTGTACCCGTGTTGGTTGATAGTGTATCCTAGGAATACTAATTCTGGTTTTCCTAGAACACACTTACTGAGATTGATCGTCAATCCGTTATTTTGTAGTCTTTCGAACACGATTTTCAAATGTCCTTTATGCTCTTTTTCGTCTTGTGATGCGATGAGAATGTCATCTATATACACTATTACAAAGTTCAAGTCTCTAAATATTGAGTCCATGAACCATTGGAATGTTTGGGACGCATTTCTCAGTCCCAAAGGCATTACTAGAAATTCGAATAGATCCAGAGGTGTTATTATTGCCGTTTTCGGGATGTCCTCAGTTGCCATCGGGATTTGATGTTATGCCCTGGTCAAGTCAAGCTCCGAAAATATTTTTTCCCCGTGAAGACCCATGAATATGTCGTGACTGTGTCCTGTGGGATAACGATCTGGTACAGTTGTCGTGTTTAACGCTCGAAAATCGCCACATTGACGCCCACCTCTTGATTGCTCCGTTTGATGGTGTATCGCACTGTACCCGGAGCTTTTGGATGGTCGTATCATCTTACGTTCCAAAAGATATTCTATTTCCAGTCGCAACGCTTCTAATTTTTGTCCAACGAGTCTGCGCGGTCGATGTGCAACTGGTGGACCCGTCGTTTCGATATAATGTGCAACAGTGCTGTTTTCTTCTGTCTTCGTTAAATCCTATGGTTTCGTGATTTTTGGAAACTGTTCAAGTAGTTCGGGATATCCAACGCTGCTGTTGATTGTTGAGATGCTGTGAATCGTCGTCTTTCGCAAAAAGCCTTTTCATGGAAGCTGAGTGACCGAGTATATCAAGCATTGGTTCTTGAGATCAATGAGAAGACCGTGATGAGCAATAAAATCCGCGCCAATGATTGGAGATTTCACTTCCGCAATGATGAAGGGCCACCTGAACTGTCGACGAAGACCCATATCCAGTGTAAGAATCTTTTCGCCGAAGGTGCCAATTTCTGTTTTGTTCGCTGCGTAAAGTTTGAAAGATTGTCGATTAAGATTGGCTTTGATAAGATCACGAGGTAAAACTGTTACAACCGAACCAGAATCTATGAGCAAAGTCAGGTTGTTGTTTTTGTCATTCATGAGTAAGCGGATTTCAGCATCTGGAATATTGTGTTCGCTGTCCGCGATCGCTTCGACGTGGATCAGCGCGTTCAGTTTCCCTGGTTTTCCGGTTTCAGCGGTGGCTGGAACGAACAAGGTAGCAAGCACCGCATCGATGACGTGCCAAATCTATAATGATAATAGCATATTCCGTTAATCGAAGGTCTGGCTCAACTGTGAGAGTTGGATCGCGGCCTGTGTCCCTGTCGATCAAGACTGTTGTTATCTTGTTTGTTGTTTCAGTGGTGCCAACTCCTACAGAATGTTCCCCTTAGCAACAACTTCAAATCCCCCTAAATGTCGATGAAAAACCCCTAAAGTTTTCATTGTACACCCTGTTTGAGTACTTGACCTACTTTGCAATCCAATAAAACTCGCGAGTAGACAACCAACTAACGGACACAACCTCAACGTTACAACTGGCAACGTGAAAACGTTGAACCGCAAAAGTAAAAACGGAATTCTCTTGATCAGCAAGTTGTTGGCCGTAATTCGAAATTCGAAATAAAATTTGAAATAAAATACGCAAAGAGACAACAGACTAACGGACACAACCTCAATGTGACGGCGTGAAAACGTCGAACAGTAAAAGCAGTAAAAGTGAAAACAGATTTCGTTGGTCTTGACCTGCAAGTTGTTGTTCGTCGTAGTGCGAAATTCAGCCACCAGCGCCACTTGTGTTGCTAGTACAAGACATGAAGTATGGCATTGGTGTAAAACATTTTGAAAGGCAATCGATTATAATTGAGCATAAAGAAAAGTGATCCTTAAATTTAACGTTTAGTTTATAAGAAATATTTATTGCGAATGAAAGATTCTTCGCAGGAATATGGATTTCGAATGTGTAAAATATATTATCGCGCACATAATTTTGACGATCGAACGAATTGACCTATTGCAATTTCCGATCGAATTAATTGAAGATACATTGTTTTCTTTTTTTTTTCACTTTTTTCAAGATATACACTTTAATTGCACGCCCTCAAAAAAGTTACTTAAATAATGTACCCGCTGAAAAAACCCCCTAAAGAATACCTCTGAATAAATTTACCCCCTAAAAAAACCCCTTCACATTTTGTTTCCCCCTAAATTTGGGGGCAAAAGCCCTAAGTTGGCATCACTTGGGGACAACCTTGAACAGAGTCTTTTCATGTTCGCTCTCAATTCTGCGATGCCTTTTTCCTTACTTGCTCTCCATTTCTCTATTTCTTTCTCCAAAGTGTGCGAGCGAGAGTCGATTGCGTTGACTGTAACCTCACTCGCTGCGGCGTGAGGCTGCGCAGGGTAAGGTTGTGTATTCATCGACATTACGCTCGGACCATAACGCGATTCGATGATCGTGTCAGCTATATCGGCCAGTTTGGATAGCGACGAGTCGGCATGGCTCCGTAGTGCCGTTCGAACGTTTTGTGTCATGCAATGTATGAAAAAAGACCGAAGGAATTCTTCATGGACCATTTCGCCTCCCAAATCAATCATTTCGCGCAAGAGCTAGGATGGTTTTCTATTATCGAGGTGCAAATCGTTCACGAACTTTCTAATTTGCGTTTCCTTTGAATCGGTGAACCGGTTTATCAATAACTTTTTTATCGCTTGTTACTTATCTTGCTCTGGAGGATTCCGCATGAAATCGGTGATTTGTTGTAAATCTTCTACGTTGAGAGCCTCGAGCACGCAATCATATTTCCTGCGATCGCTGGTGATTCGTCGATTGTTGAATGTCGCCTCGATTTGATCGAACCATCTCTCCGGTATTTTTGTCCAAAATTGTGGCAACGTGAAGTATTCGACTGTTTCCACCCGATCCCGACATTTCCGGGATTAATATTATCTCCGATTCCCGAGGAGCCGCTCCCTCGCCTGTACCGTCGGTTATATTGGTGGACTTCCGGTCTCCACCATGCCGCAAGCACATTTTTTCTTTTTTTAGGTTAGACTCTCGTCGATTATTAATCACAATCACGTCGTGGTCACCAATTTTGTGGGGTTTGGGTACAATAAACTCACACAAAATAATTTAATCTCTTTCTGTTGTATTGTATTTTTATCAAAGAATTGTGTTATAATCTGTGTCGTGACGATTTTGGACAACCTCGTGCTCGCGCTTCAGCTGTAGCCTCTTTTGCAACCATCCAACCAGGAATATATGTAATAATAATAATAATAATAATAATAATAATAATAAAAATGGCGTGGGGAAGCTGGCGTGCCCATCGCCCGGGGGAGCACAACTCCCCCGCAATAGCCACCGACGTGCCAGGCCAACCACCTGGCACGCCGAAAACTAGGTTCGAACACCACCTAGTCAAGCCCCCCACAACCGGTCCCTCTCGGATGGGGACCAAGGATCAGTTGGGAGGGGCACCCGGATAGGATCCACGGCAACGACCACGGCTCGAAATCGGCGCCTCGAGTGGACGGAGGAACTCAAGGAGGACCTCATCCGCTGCTGGAGGGATAGCGTGCCGTCGCGGCGGGGCTACATGGCGAGGTTGCAGGCCCTGTGGAGCCAAGTGCACCCAGAGCTTGCACACCTCTCGCAACAACATCTGCGAGACCAAGCTGCCCGCTTGCGACGGCAAGGTTACGATCTCTTGTTATTACCACCAGAGCTGTCCGGCAGGCGCTCTTCCGCGCGTTCCGTGCGGAGCTCTACCGGACGGCCTCAAGATCGAACCCCCCGGCAGTCGGAACCCCCCCGTTGGCGCGTCGATTTGACAGAGGACTGGGGAACAAGGAGGGAGAGAATCACTGGGAAATTTTCTCTTCAGCCTGGTTGCCTAGAAGCGGCAAATGAGTCCCTCGCGGCAGCAATCCCTGAGACCGCTGATCTCCTCAGCTTGAACTGGGCTGTGTATCACGCGGCTGTTGAGTCGAAGCCTCAGACACGCAATGATAAGGCGGCGTTCGTGGCTAAGACTCGGCGGCGCGTTGCACAGCTCCAGAATAAGATCAATGAAGCGCGGCGGCAGGCATCCCGTGTTCAGTGTGTGTTAGACTTCATTACGGCGGGGAGGGCGTTTACCCCTAAAATCCGAAAAATCAGCTCGGAACTGAAATGCCGTCACCACACATTGAACAAAGCTATCCTTCTTATTGTGAAGGAACGCTACGTGGAGAAGGTGCGGAACCTGGGGGTTGCGAAGCAATCCCTAGAGAGGCGGCTGGGTCGGGCGTTAGACAACGCCCTCTTCCGTTCTGACCCAGGCCGCTGGTTCCAACCACCTACGCCTGCCCCCGACACAGCGCCAACAGCTGTTCAGGTGGGGCGGTTTTGGGGAGAGCTGTATAGCGAGGCGGGTCATTTTGATGAAGGCACTCCAGCTCTGGGACGGTTCGACACGTTTTGTCGGCAACAGCCGAGTCAGCGTGGCGACTGTTTTCCAGTCACGCGGGGTGAGGTGGAGAAGGCGGTGAGTAGCATGAGGAACCACGCCGCTCCCGGACCGGATGGGATTAACATCTTCTGGTGGAAGAAATTCAAGTGCACCCATACCCATCTGGCCCGCATCTTCTCGTCGTTCATCGATGGGACGGTGCCCATCCCTGCGTGGCTGACAGAGGGAAGGACGGTTCTACTCCCCAAAAAAGGGGATTTGTCTCGTCCGGAGAACTACCGCCCGATAACGTGTCTGAATGCGCTCTGTAAGATCTTCACAAAGATTCTTTATGAGCGTGTTCTGCGCGAGATCGAGCCTGCATGGCGGGAGATACACGAACAAAGGGGATCCAAGAGGGGGCTGGGAGGTTGTAAGGAGAACCTGCTGGTGGACCGCTGCATCACGCAGGACGCGGTCCAACACAAGCGTAACCTCTCAGTCGCTTGGATAGACTACCGTAAGGCGTTCGACACTGTCAGTCACAAACTGATTATACACCTACTCGAGCGCCTTTCGGTGAGTCCTTACATAGTGAGATGCATTAGGCAGCTCATGCCGCTCTGGAAGACACGCTTCACAGTTAAGACTAGTGAAGGCAACGTGTCGACCGGAGTGGTGGGGTATAGGAGGGGGATTATCCAGGGAGATTCTCTTAGCCCCCTCCTGTTTTGCATCTCACTATTACCCTTATCAATCGCCTGGCGGGCTGCACGCGGGTACGAAGCGGGGGCCCCCGGGGAGCGTGGGCGAGGGATCACCCATTTATTTTATATGGATGACCTCAAGCTATACGCTCCCGGGGAGGGGGGGCTTAAGCTCCTCTTGAACATCGTAGCGACGTACACGCGGGCGGCGGGAATGGAATTCGGATTGGACAAGTGCGCTGTCCTTCATCTCAGGAGAGGGAGAGCAGAGGGTGTCGCGGCTGATGTCCGGCTGGTGGACGGGAGCGTCTTCAAACACCTGGACGCCGGAGGGTCTTACCGGTACCTTGGCATCGATCAGCGCTCTGTACAGGACGCTGAGGGTGTCAAGGAGGCCCTCCGCAGCGAGTATAGGCGGCGTCTCAGACGGATCTGGAAATCAGATCTGTCTGGGAAAAATAAGATCACTGCCACCAATATGCTCGCTGTCCCGGTCCTGCTCTACTCCTTTGGCGTCGTCAAATGGCGTAGAGACGAGCTTAAACAGCTGGACATCGGCACACGCAAGATAATGAACATCCAGCGGAGTCTGCACCCTCGATCTTCCACCCCGCGCCTTTATATGCTGCGTCAGAGCGGCGGGCGCGGGCTCTCGGGATTGGAGTGTCTTCATGACCGCATGGTCCTCGGAATAGCAAGCGATGTAATAACGAGCTCGGACCCGCTCCTGGAGATTGTGCACGAGCATGAGCTTCATGGGGCGGGTGCTTTTCTCTATAAGGCGGCAGATCGTGCGGCAGAGACCCTCGGCTTGGAGTTCCGCCGGCGCCGGCGTGGCGCCTTGCCAGTAGACTCCGTCGCTCGGTTGCCCAAGTCCCGACGTCGGCGGGCAATCAGGGGTGCCGAGCAGACTGTCCTGACTCGGCAGCACGTGGACAGACCCATGCACGGTGTGTTTTTTCACCACATCGAGGAACAGGGGCTGTCCACCCAGCTGACCTTTTCCTTCTTGCGGTCAGCTGGACTGATGTCCGAGACCGAAGGGTTTATCTGCGCCTGCCAAGACGGAGTCATCAACACCCTGGTCTATCGCAGTCGCGTTTTGGGTCAGCCTCTGCCGACCACTTTGTGTCGTGCATGCAAACAATCGCCGGAGACACTAATGCATCTACTGTCGGCCTGCCCAGTATATGCAGTCTCCGGCTATATCTATCGCCATAACGCGGCCCTAAGAGTGTTGTACTACCATCTACGGCACTCTTATGGGATAGACCGGGAGCCCGTGCCGCCTTATTTACCAGGAGATATTGAGTCCGTTGTCGTGGGTGAGAGGTGCAAGATTTATTGGAACTTCTCATTCGCGACCATCGGGCCGCTTCAAGCGACTAAGCCTGATGTTGTCCTCTTCGATTTCGACGACAAGACGATATACGTCATTGAGTTCTCGGCTCCGGCCGAAGTGAACGTGTCGCGAAAGGAAGAGGAGAAACGGCTCAAGTATCAGCCTCTCCTGGCCGAGCTACGTCGTTTGCACCGAGGATTCAGGGTAACTCTCGTTGTCCTCATCATCGGCGCGCTAGGGGGGATGAAGGAGTCTTTTGTATCGGGCCTCGCTGGCATACCGGTTTGCAAACCCGGTGTCCGGTTGCTAGCGGGTCGGATGCAGAAGGCGGTCATACTTGGGTCCCTCCGTTTACTCAGGCAACACGATTGTGGACTGCGGTAGCCGCTAACCCTCTGGCTTGAGGGAGCGGCTATCGCAGAGCGATATAATGGAATTCTCGCGCGACTTTTTGACTGGGCGGCAGCCGAGGTGATGTCGGAACCCTCGAGTGCCGCCCAGCGTTATTGTTCCGGTCTAGGTTAAGACCGAGCCTAACCCCCGGGGGTAGGTGAATGTTTCCCAGTGCAAACTGAGGAAGTGCGTTGCCCGGAGCAATAAAGTCTATTAAAAAAAATAAAAAAAAAAAAAAATAATAATTAATGGTAATGGTAATAATAATAATAATAATAATAATTAATGGCGTGGGGAAGCTAATGGCGTGGGGAAGCGAATGGCGTGGGGAAGCTGGCGTGCCCATCGCCCGGGGGAGCACAACTCCCCCGCAATAGCCACCGACGTGCCAGGCCAACCACCTGGCACGCCGAAAACTAGGTTCGAACACCGCCTAGTCAAGCCCCCCACAACCGGTCCCTCTCGGATGGGGACCAAGGATCAGTTGGGAGGGGCACCCGGATAGGATCCACGGCAACGACCACGGCTCGAAATCGGCGCCTCGAGTGGACTGAGGAACTCAAGGAGGACCTCATCCGCTGCTGGAGGGATAGCGTGCCGTCGCGGCGGGGCTACATGGCGAGGTTGCAGGCCCTGTGGAGCCAAGTGCACCCAGAGCTTGCACACCTCTCGCAACAACATCTGCGAGACCAAGCTGCCCGCTTGCGACGGCAAGGTTACGATCTCTTGTTATTACCACCAGAGCTGTCCGGCAGGCGCTCTTCCGCGCGTTCCGTGCGGAGCTCTACCGGACGGCCTCAAGATCGAACCCCCCGGCAGTCGGAACCCCCCCGTTGGCGCGTCGATTTGACAGAGGACTGGGGAACAAGGAGGGAGAGAATCACTGGGAAATTTTCTCTTCAGCCTGGTTGCCTAGAAGCGGCAAATGAGTCCCTCGCGGCAGCAATCCCTGAGACCGCTGATCTCCTCAGCTTGAACTGGGCTGTGTATCACGCGGCTGTTGAGTCGAAGCCTCAGACACGCAATGATAAGGCGGCGTTCGTGGCTAAGACTCGGCGGCGCGTTGCACAGCTCCAGAATAAGATCAATGAAGCGCGGCGGCAGGCATCCCGTGTTCAGTGTGTGTTAGACTTCATTACGGCGGGGAGGGCGTTTACCCCTAAAATCCGAAAAATCAGCTCGGAACTGAAATGCCGTCACCACACATTGAACAAAGCTATCCTTCTTATTGTGAAGGAACGCTACGTGGAGAAGGTGCGGAACCTGGGGGTTGCGAAGCAATCCCTAGAGAGGCGGCTGGGTCGGGCGTTAGACAACGCCCTCTTCCGTTCTGACCCAGGCCGCTGGTTCCAACCACCTACGCCTGCCCCCGACACAGCGCCAACAGCTGTTCAGGTGGAGCGGTTTTGGGGAGAGCTGTATAGCGAGGCGGGTCATTTTGATGAAGGCACTCCAGCTCTGGGACGGTTCGACACGTTTTGTCGGCAACAGCCGAGTCAGCGTGGCGACTGTTTTCCAGTCACGCGGGGTGAGGTGGAGAAGGCGGTGAGTAGCATGAGGAACCACGCCGCTCCCGGACCGGATGGGATTAACATCTTCTGGTGGAAGAAATTCAAGTGCACCCATACCCATCTGGCCCGCATCTTCTCGTCGTTCATCGATGGGACGGTGCCCATCCCTGCGTGGCTGACAGAGGGAAGGACGGTGCTACTCCCCAAAAAAGGGGATTTGTCTCGTCCGGAGAACTACCGCCCGATAACGTGTCTGAATGCGCTCTGTAAGATCTTCACAAAGATTCTTCATGAGCGTGTTCTGCGCGAGATCGAGCCTGCATGGCGGGAGATACACGAACAAAGGGGATCCAAGAGGGGGCTGGGAGGTTGTAAGGAGAACCTGCTGGTGGACTGCTGCATCACGCAGGACGCGGTCCAACACAAGCGTAACCTCTCAGTCGCTTGGATAGACTACCGTAAGGCGTTCGACACTGTCAGTCACAAACTGATTATACACCTACTCGAACGCCTTTCGGTGAGTCCTTACATGGTGAGATGCATTAGGCAGCTCATGCCGCTCTGGAAGACACGCTTCACAGTTAAGACTAGTGAAGGCAACGTGTCGACCGGAGTGGTGGGGTATAGGAGGGGGATTATCCAGGGAGATTCTCTTAGCCCCCTCCTGTTTTGCATCTCACTATTACCCTTATCAATCGCCTTGCGGGCTGCACGCGGGTACGAAGCGGGGGCCCCCGGGGAGCGTGGGCGAGGGATCACCCATTTATTTTATATGGATGACCTCAAGCTATACGCTCCCGGGGAGGGGGGGCTTAAGCTCCTCTTGAACATCGTAGCGACGTACACGCGGGCGGCAGGAATGGAATTCGGATTGGACAAGTGCGCTGTCCTTCATCTCAGGAGAGGGAGAGCAGAGGGTGTCGCGGCTGATGTCCGGCTGGTGGACGGGAGCGTCTTCAAACACCTGGACGCCGGAGGGTCTTATCGGTACCTTGGCATCGATCAGCGCTCTGTACAGGACGCTGAGGGTGTCAAGGGGGCCCTCCGCAGCGAGTATAGGCGGCGTCTCAGACGGATCTGGAAATCAGATCTGTCTGGGAAAAATAAGATCACTGCCACCAATATGCTCGCTGTCCCGGTCCTGCTCTACTCCTTTGGCGTCGTCAAATGGCGTAGAGACGAGCTTAAACAGCTGGACATCGGCACACGCAAGATAATGAACATCCAGCGGAGTCTGCACCCTCGATCTTCCACCCCGCGCCTTTATATGCTGCGTCAGAGCGGCGGGCGCGGGCTCTCGGGATTGGAGTGTCTTCATGACCGCATGGTCCTCGGAATAGCAAGCGATGTAATAACGAGCTCGGACCCGCTCCTGGAGATTGTGCACCAGCATGAGCTTCATGGGGCGGGTGCTTTTCTCTATAAGGCGGCAGATCGTGCGGCAGAGACCCTCGGCTTGGAGTTCCGCCGGCGCCGGCGTGGCGCCTTGCCAGTAGACTCCGTCGCTCGGTTGCCCAAGTCCCGACGTCGGCGGGCAATCAGGGCTGCCGAGCAGACTGTCCTGACTCGGCAGCATGTGGACAGACCCATGCACGGTGTGTTTTTTCACCACATCGAGGAACAGGGGCTGTCCACCCAGCTGACCTTTTCCTTCTTGCGGTCAGCTGGACTGATGTCCGAGACCGAAGGGTTTATCTGCGCCTGCCAAGACGGAGTCATCAACACCCTGGTCTATCGCAGTCGCGTTTTGGGTCAGCCTCTGCCGACCACTTTGTGTCGTGCATGCAAACAATCGCCGGAGACACTAATGCATCTACTGTCGGCCTGCCCAGTATATGCAGTCTCCGGCTATATCTATCGCCATAACGCGGCCCTAAGAGTGTTGTACTACCATCTACGGCACTCTTATGGGATAGACCGGGAGCCCGTGCCGCCTTATTTACCAGGAGATATTGAGTCCGTTGTCGTGGGTGAGAGGTGCAAGATTTATTGGAACTTCTCATTCGCGACCATCGGGCCGCTTCAAGCGACTAAGCCTGATGTTGTCCTCTTCGATTTCGACGACAAGACGATATACGTCATTGAGTTCTCGGCTCCGGCCGAAGTGAACGTGTCGCGAAAGGAAGAGGAGAAACGGCTCAAGTATCAGCCTCTCCTGGCCGAGCTACGTCGTTTGCACCGAGGATTCAGGGTAACTCTCGTTGTCCTCATCATCGGCGCGCTAGGAGGGATGAAAGAGTCTTTTGTATCGGGCCTCGCTGGCATACCGGTTTGCAAACCCGGTGTCCGGTTGCTAGCGGGTCGGATGCAGAAGGCAGTCATACTTGGGTCCCTCCGTTTACTCAGGCAACACGATTGTGGACTGCGGTAGCCGCTAACCCTCTGGATTGAGGGAGCGGCTATCGCAGAGCGATATAATGGAATTCTCGCGCGACTTTTTGACTGGGCGGCAGCCGAGGTGATGTCGGAACCCTCGAGTGCCGCCCAGCGTTATTGTTCCGGTCTAGGTTAAGACCGAGCCTAACCCCCGGGGGTAGGTGAATGTTTCCCAGTGCAAACTGAGGAAGTGCGTTGCCCGGAGCAATAAAGTCTATTAAAAAAAAAAAAAAAAAAATAGTAATGAGACGTATTTTGTTTGTAGTTGGCGACCTTGTTTTAAGAATCGACGCGCCGCCTTGCGGCCATCTTTGAAAGCGTACCGAGTCGCCACACATCCCGAACGCGTGTTCCATGGAGAATAGAGTAAAGGAGTGGACACAGCGTGCTTTAGAAGTGGACACGAAATCGGTACCTCTTGTGGCGGTACCTCTCGACTGCCGTCGACAATGCGTCGCGGTTGGGAATCTAGCTGTTGCGTCTACCTCTCCTATTATAATCGTGTACGTTTCACCGCTGTTCGGATGGATTGCCAGTGGTATAAACTCGTCTATCGCCGATGTATCGTTATTGATACCACGAAATAAAGAGCAATTGTTGATTTTTTTAGCAACCGCGCCATTCTCGTTATTTTTTGTTAATTATTTAACGTTAACAATTTTTCTTCGTTCACAGGAGTCCTTTTTTTTCTTTATTCCGCAGGAGGGTATGTATCGGAGGAAGGTCCACGGTAAGTATAAGGTAAGTACTTTTTATTGTTTAGCGAGGGAGGCAATGGATGCTCCGAAAATCGATATTTTATTTACGCGACAATATAAACTTAACTAGGAGGGGCACATACATAAATGCTTATAAATACAAATAAATACATGCCCGTCGGAACTCTACAAGCGGCTCAAGGTTTTAGCAACCGTGAAATTCTCGAGCGACTTTCTCGAGGATAAAACCTAGTGACTTCTTGCCCCGGAATGTCGGTTCGAAATCCCGGCTGTACCGGACGCGGAAACGTCCAGATTGGTGTCCCAGCTGGCCTCGATCTCTCGGAGAAGATTTTTCAGCTGGGTCATGATGCTGACTAGTGATCATCTCGCGTTGTACCTTCCCTCGAGCCAGCCTCGTCGGAGTATTGGAAACTTCTGTGAATTTGAATACTTAATTTAATATTGTGAATTTTAAGACTATATTTTAAGCGATCTGCAAAATTTCCTCACCGACCATTGATCGTCATCGCCGTCAGTGTCGGAACTCAGACACTTAATCGTGAGCCCACTTGGATTCTCCATTTTCGGTCCCTCGCCGAGTCCGAACCTCTCGAAGCTACCGGACGATCCGCTCATCCGTCAGACAGAGGTGGCACATTGCTGTAAATTACCTCCCGGGTGGGAGGCTGCTTGAGCGGTCGGAGATACTTTCGCGGCGCAGGCTCGTCGTATTCTCGGCACCCTCACCTCGATGTCTCATCTCCGAGACCCGATGAACGCTGGGAACACCCTTCCCTCGGAAACGTCGTCATGTACAGGGTCAAAGAATTTTCGGATCTTTCACGACCGGAAACTTCCATGCCTACAAAAAAGTTCAACGATCTTACATTTCAATTCCGACTTCAATAAATCCTTAATTTTTCCTAAACATTTTTCATGCGTGTATATACGCTCCAAAAGTGTTTTCGTGACCATTGATACGGGCTCATAGGTACATATACAAAAGAATAAAATGAATGATTTACCTTGCTTATTGAAGGAAACGTTGAACAAATAAATCCACCAAGTCTAAATAGATTATTGACACTTTATAAACGCGACACTTTATAAATCACGGTTATGACACAAGGCAGGAGGCCATGATGGAAATGGGAAAGAGCTTTGTGCTGCGCAAGCGCTGAACGATATTATACTGCTATTGGTGGATTTTACCGATCTTTGCGACGCTTGTGGCAGAACACAGAACTATTGAAAGAACGGATTTCCAGTACGCTGGTACTACGTATTCTCCTATCCTATGACCACTCCTTTATTCTAGTATCCATGGCGTGTTCGTTCCGAAAGCACGCTGCGACGGGGTCACGGGCCTCCTTGCGTGGAGGCATAGCAGTGCATGCTTCGACGCAACGTGTGCGTGCACGTGAGTCTGTGTGCGTTCGTTACGTCGGGCGCATGCGGTTGAAGATTGTTTTCTTCCCGCATGTTGTTCCTTCGCAGCGAGTACACACTTCGTGTGGGTATATACACGTATATACCGACACGCTGACCTACGGTCAGTGTTGATAAAGAATTTGGTTTTCTTCAACGTCGAATTCGCACGAAATTCGAGATCATCGAGTATCGCAATTTCGCAGTAAGCGTTCTTGCTCGCGGCTTGCGCTTTTTTGCAGCGAGGTAATTGTTAAAAATTAATTATTTTTAACAATTAACAAATATGCGGTACTTTCTGTACCTCTCAGAAGATATGATTGCTACTTACGCGCTGTAAAAACAACGGTAAAAATTACGCAAAAATAATTGTTTAAACAATTATTTTTGCATTTATTCTTGACCACGGGTATGATCGGTAGATACGGTACTTTCTGTACCTCTCGGCAAATATACATTGCTGCTTACCCGCTGCAAAAAACAACGGTGTCAAAATTACGCAAAAATAATTATTTTTGCATTTATTCTCGATCACAGATATGATCGGTAGATACGGTACTTTCTGCACCTTTCAGCAAATATATATTATTGCTTACGCGCTGCAAAAAACAACGGTGTCAAAATTGCGCAAAAATAATTATGCAAACAATTATTTTTGCATTTATTCTCGATCATGGGTATGATCGGTAGATACAGTACTTTCTGTACCTCTCAGCAAATATAGATTGCTGCTTACGCGCTGCGAAAACATGGTGCAAACATTTTTCAGAAATAATTATTTAAACGATTAATTTGGCATTTATTCTCGACGACGGGTACGATCGGTACATACGGTACTTTCTATACCTCTCAGCAAATATGATTGCTGCTTACGCGCTGCAAAAAACAACGGTAAACATTACGCAAAAATAATTGTTAGAAAAAAATTTTTTGAATTGATTCTCGATCTCGGGTATGATCGGTAGATACGGTACTTTTTGTACCTCTCAGCAAATATAGATTGCTGCTTACGCGCTGCAAAAACAAGGGTGTAAAAATGACGCAAAAATAATTATTTTTGCATTTATTCTCGATTACGGGTATGAACGGTTGATGCGGTACTTTCTGTACCTCTCAGTAAATATAGATTGCTGCTAACGCGCTGCAAAAAAACGGTGCAAAAAATTCGCAAAAATAATTATTCAAACAATTAATTTTGAATTTCTTCTAGATCACGGATATGATCGGTAGATACGGTACTTTCTATACCTCTCAGCAATTATAATTGCTGCTTACGCGTTGAAAAAACATACGGTGAAAATTATTGTTTAAACTATCGGTGTTGCATTAATTCTCGATCACGGGTATAATCGGTAAATACGGTAGTTTCTATACCTCTCCGCAAATATGATTTCTGCTTGCGCGCTACGAAGAACAACGGTAAAAATTACGCAAAAATAATTGTTAAAAAAATATTTTTGAATTTATTCTCGATCTCGGGTATGATCGGTAGATGTGGTAATTTCTGTACCTCTCAGCAAATATAGATTGCTGTTTACGCGCTGCAAAAAACAACGGTGTAGAAATTACGCAAAAGTCATTATTTAAACAATTATTTTTGCATTTATTCCCGATTACGGGTATGAACGATAGATACGGTACTTTCTGCACCTCTCAGTAAATATAGATTGCAGCTAACTCGCTGCAAAAACAACGGTCCAAAAATTTCGCATAAATAGTGATTTAAACAATTATTTTTGCATTTATTCTCGATCACGGGTATGATCGGTAGATACGGTACTCTCTATACCTCTCAGCAATTATAATTGCTGCTTACGCGCTGAAAAAATAAACGGTAAAAATAATTATTTAAACAATTGGTTTTGCATTCATTCTCGATCACGGGTATGATCAGTAGATACGGTATGTTCTGTACATCTCTGCACATATAGATTGCTGCTTACGCGCTGAAAATACAAACGGTAAAAATAATTGTTGAAACTGTTATTTTTGCATTTATTCTTGACCACGCTTGTGATCGGTAGGTGCGAAGAGCTTCGCACCGCTCAGCAGGTCTTTACTGTTGACACACTGCGAACAACAGCGTTCATATGAAGATAGTAGCCCTCTCGTTCGATCTCGTTTTTAGACTACAGATTCAATTATCTAAATAGATTATTGCATTTTCTTCTCGAATAAAGCCCATCGCCAAATATTGACGTAAATCATGACACACCGTGAGTGTTCGCCGGCGGCTCGCTGTAAAATGCAGTGACAATATTTGCAATCAATCATTCAAACAACGGACTTTTATGAGAAGAGTATGTGGCTTCCGCATGGAGGCCGTGTTGAGGATCAGCGTTGAGTCGACGTTTCACAAACGTTACAGTCTGCATCATCAGGGCTGAGAGCTCCGATACTGAAGCTCTAGTGTCTCAGGTATTCCTTATATAGTTGAAGTCATCGTTCCAGATCGCTGCACCAGCCAGTCAGATGTTTTAATTGATCAGCTGGTCAATTAAAAAACCGGGAGGACGGTGTGCCAAATCGGATTGACGTGATATCATCCATCTCTGTTTAGATTGTCGGGATGTTTTCGGATTTCTAAGCCTTCTCGGTGTTTCCTGGAAAAATAGCTGTTTGATGGGGCCAGACTTTGGGCTTTGTCGAACTGGATGGCATGACCAGTCTCCATCCAATGTTCGGCCAGCGCTGATTGCGTAATATGGCTATATTTGATACACCGTTGGTGTTCTTTGATCCGTGTACTGATCTTCCTCCCGGTTTCTCCTATGTACACTTTACCGCATGAGCAGGGTATCTTGTACATTCCTGGTGCACTTAATGGTGGTCTTTGGTCTTTTGCACTCGGAATCACTTGTGCTAGTTTCTTCTGAGGTTTGAAGATGACTCACACGTTATGTTTTCCAAGGAAACATGCCCTGTCTATGCGATCGGTTATGCCCTGAAGGTATGGAAGGGAAGTTGTGGTTATTCATCCTTCATTCTCCCCATCAGGTGCTGGAACCGTTTTCGGATCAGCTATTTTTATTTTTAGATTTTTTATCGTTCTTTCGATGTTGCCTGGCTTGTAGCGATTATCTCCTCAAGCTTTTCGTAGGTGCTCTAGTTCAACCTCCAGGGAGTCTGGTTCGGAGATCACTAGAGCTCTGTAGACCAGAGAGCTTATGACCGACCGTTTTTGGGAAGGGTGGTGATGGGACGTAGCGTGGAGGTATCTATCCGTATGCGTTGGCTTCCGGTAAACTTTATGGTCCAAAGTGCCGTCGTTTTTCCGTTGAACCAGTACATCCAGAAAAGGGATTTGATTTTCCTGGTCTATCTCCATGGTGAATTGGATATTGGGGTGCTGGGAGTTGAGGAAGGTTAAGAAATGATTGAGGTTTTCTTTGCCGTGACTCCAAATGACGAAGGTTTCATCGACATATCGGAACCAGGTGGAGGGCTTGAGGGAAGCTTCTTGCGGAATTCTGTTCTCGAAGTTCTCCATAAAGATGTTGGCGATGATAGGGGAAATAGGGGAACCCATGGATGCGCCTGAAGTTTGTTCATAAAACTGGGATTGAAATTGGAAATATGTAGAGTTTAGGCAATGTTCTACGAGGGGCAGTAGGTTAGGGGCAACTTTTTTGGATTTTTTAACTATGCTTAGGGTTTCATTGGATGGGACATTTGTAAACAGGGATACAACATCGAAACTCACTAAAATGTCTTCTGGTTGTACCTTGATGGACTGGATCTTGTTCACAATATCCCGGGAGTTTTGGATGTGGGAGTTGTTGAGGCCTACGAGTTCTTGGAAAGGTTTGCAGAGAAAACGTGCCAAATGATATGTAGGACTGCCTATGTTGCTAACAATGGGCCTTAGTGGGATGTTGTTTTTGTGTATTTTTGGCAGACCGTAAAGCCTTGGTGGTAGGGATTCCATGGGTTTAAGGGCTTTGGTTAGGTTTTCCGATAGACCAGCCTTCTTTAGAAGTGTTGTTGTTTTCTTTTCTACACTTGATGTGGGGTCACGTGATAATTTATTGTACGGGTTGGTGTCCTCGAGCAGGTTCATAATTTTACTGCAGTAGTCCGTTTTATCCATGATGACAGTTGCATTCCCTTTGTCGGCTGGTAGTATTAAGATGTCCTTGTTTTTCTTCAAATTGTGAAGAGCAAGGTGTTCTTCCTTCGTGATATTCTGCTGCGAAGGTTTTGCCTTGTGTAGAATATTGTTTTCCTGATGTCGTTGCCAGTATCCAGTGGAAGACGATAGATGGCAGTTTCCACCTGGCTGATGATTTCTCTGGTCGGAATTTCTGTTGGTGTAATGGCGAAATTGTGCCCCTTTGCAAGGACTGATGTTTCAGCTGCGGAGAGTGTGTGGTTACTTAGGTTTTGTACTGTGTGGGTTAGGATGGGCTGCTTCGTCTGTGAAAATCCTTTCCTGAATTTTTCGATTTGATTCTTGGACCTTCGGTCTGCACAATGGAGGGCTTGTTCGTGGGTGACACGGTCAAGATCTTCCCACCGCTGTGGTTCCAAAGAGTCAGATAGACGTAGGTGAAGTTTAAGGAGTTTTTGGGAATTTTGGTCCAAAAGCTTTTTGGTGACAGATATTCTTTCCTTTACCAGTCTCAGCGAAGCCTGGTGGAGGATAGTTTTGGTGTGTTTTGATGGAAAGGGGTTTTTTAATTCAAAACATTTTGGTACTACTTGATGGTCGCGGCACCTTTTTAGGAATGTTAACGAGCACAGTTGGATGTGCAGAGTTTTCCTGAGTTTGGAAAAGGTGTTAACAGAACCCAAAATAGCCTCTCCGTGTAGGCGTCTGATTTTAGTTTTGAGGCTTTCACGGCTCTTTATGTAATTAGAACAGTACGTGGCTTCCCGATGGAGGCCGTGTTGAGGATGAGCGTTGTGCCGACGTTTCGCAAACGTTACAGTCTGCATCATCAGGGCTGAGAGCTCCGATACTGAAGCTCTCGTGTCTCCGGTATTCCTTATATTGTTGCAGTCATTGTTCCAGATCGCTGCACAAGCCAATCAGATGTTTTAATTGACCAGCTGATCAATTGAAACATCTGATCGTTAACATTCCTAAAAAGGTGCCGCGACCATCAAGTGGTACCAAAATGTTTTGAATTAAAAAACCCCTTTCCATCAAAACAAGCCAAAACTATCCTCCACCAGGCCTCGCTGAGACTGGTAAAGGAGAGAGTATCTGTCACCAAAAAGCTTTTGGACCAAAATTCCCAAAAACTCCTTAAACTTCACCTACGTCTATCTGACTCTTTGGAACCACAGCTGTGGGAAGATCTTGACCGTGTCATCCACGAACAAGCCCTCCACTGTGCAGACCTAAGGTCCAAGAATCAAATCGAAAAATTCAGGAAACTATCTTCACAGACGAAGCAGGCCATCCTAAACCCACACAGTAAAAAAACCTAAGTAACCACACACTCTACGCAGCTGAAACATCAGTCCTTGCAAAGGGTCACAATTTCGCCATTACACCAACAGAAATTCCGACCAGAGAAATCATCAGCCAGGTGGAAACTGCGATCTATCGTCTTCCACTGGATACTGGCAACGACATCAGGAAACGGATGACCAATATTCTACACAAGGCAAAACCTCCTCTTCACAATTTGAAGAAAAACAAGGACATCTTAATACTACCAGCTGACAAAGGGAATGCACCTGTCATCATGGATAAAACGGACTACTGCAGTAAAATTATGAACCTGCTCGAGGACACCAACACGTACAAGAAATTATCACGTGACCCTACATCAAGTGTAGAAAAGAAAACAACAACACTTCTAAAGAAGGCTGGTCTATCGGTAAACCTAACCAAAGCCCTTACACCCATGGAATCCCTACCACTCAGGTTTTACGGTCTGCCAAAAATACACAAAAACAACATCCCACTAAGGCCCATTGTTAGCAACATAGTCAGTCCTACATATCATTTGGCACTTTTTTTCTGCAAACCTCTGCAGGAACTCGTAGGCCTCAACAACTCCCACATCCAAAACTCCCGGGATTTTGTGAACAAGATCCAGTCCATCAAGATACAACCAAAAGACATTTTAGTGAGTTTCGATGTTGTATCCCTGTTTACAAACGTCCCAACCAATGAAACCCTAAGCGTATTTAAAAAATCCAAAAAGTTGCCCCTAACCTACTGCCCCTCATAGAACATTGCCTAAACTCTACATATTTCCAATTTCAATCCCAGATTTATGAACAAACTTCAGGCGCAGTCATGGGTTCCCCTATTTCCCCTATCATCGCCAACATCTTTATGGAGAACTTCGAAAACAGAATTCTGCAAGAAGCTTCCCTCAAGCCCTCCACCTGGTTCCGATATGTCGATGACACCTTCGTCATTTGGAGTCACGGCAAAGAAAACCTCAATCATTTCTTAACCTTCCTCAACTCCCAGCACCCCAATATCCAATTTACCATGAAGATAGAACAGGAAAATCGAATCCCTTTTCTGGAAGTACTGGTTCAACGGAAAAACGATGGCACTTTCGGCCATAAAGTTTACCGGAAGCCAACACATACGGATAGATACCTCCACGCTACGTCCCATCACCACCCTCCCCAAAACCAGTCGGTCATAAGCTCTCAGGTCTACAGAGCTCTAGCGATCTCCGAACCAGACTCCCTGGAGGTTGAACTAGAACACCTACGAAAAGCTTTAGGAGATAATGGCTACAAGCCAGGCAACTTCGAAAGAACGATAAAACAATCTAAAAATAAAAATAGCTGATCCGAAAACGATTACAGCACTTGATGGGGAGAATGAAGGACAAATAACCACAACAACTTCCCTTCCATACCTCCAGGGCATAACCGATCGCATAGGCAGGGTCCTTGGCAAACATAACGTGCGAGTCATCTTCAAACCTCAGAAGAAACTAGTACAAGTGATTCCGAGTGCAAATGACCAAAGACCACCATTAAGTGCACCAGGAGTGTACAGATACCCTGCTCATGCGGTAAAGTTTACATAGGAGAAACCGGGAGGAAGATCAGTACGCGGATCAAAGAACACCAACGGTGTATCAAATATGGCCATATTACACAACCAGCGCTGGCCGAACATTGGATGGAGACTGGTCATGCCATTCAGTTCGACAAAAACCAAAGTCTGGCCCCATCAAACAGCTATTTTTCCAGGAAACACCGAGAAGGCTTGGAAATCCGAAAACATCCGGACAATCTAAACAGAGATGGAGGATATCACGTCAATACTATTTGGCACACCGTCCTCCCGGTTGTTTAATTGACCAGCTGATCAATTAAAACATCTGATTGGCTGGTGCAGCGATCTGCAACGATGACTGAAACTATATAAGGAATACCTGAGACACGAGAGCTTCAGTATCGGAGCTCTCAGCCCTGATGATTCAGACTGTAACGTTTGTGAAACGTCGGCACAACGCTGATCCTCAACACGGCCTCCATCCAGAAGCCATATACTCTTCTCATTATATAAAGAGCCGTGAAAGCCTTAAAACTAAAAACGGACTTTTATCTTGATCACGCTTGTGATTTGTAGGTGCGAAGAGCTTCGCACCGCTCAGAAAGTCTTTGCTAGTGACGCACTGCGATCGACAGCGCTCATATGAAGATATTAGCGCTCTCGATCGATCTCGTTTTACACTACAGATTCAATTATCTATATAATTGATTGCATTTACGTAAATCATGTTTTGAGTTTTATTCGCTTTCTACATGTTTTCTACTTTTTTCTTGCTCGCATATTTTGCCTTTATATTGATACTTTTCTTCTCATTTTCCGACCCGTCTGCCCGCCGTATTATATTTCTTTTATTTATTTTATTATTTTTCACGCGGAATGTAAAAAAATATTGTTGCGAAAATAATATTATAAAATACACTAGTCCAACAAATTAAAGGAACCGAATGCTTCTTGCATTTTTAAACTGTTTTCTAAGCGCTGTACCTGTGTGAAAAATGGTCGTATCGAGATGAGAAAAAAGCACTTCAAAGCTTCGAGTTTCTAGTTTTTCTAGCTACGTTTATCGTGCTTTCATGAGAAATAGCGCGAGAAAAAAATGTCCAAATTTTATTGTTTCTTTTCAAGGTTCCATGAGCTCAGGAATTTCTTTTTCAGTTAAATCAATGGATAGATCAGTTAGCTTCTTTATTCAGCTTCAATTTTGTTTTTTATTAGTCTCTCTACGTCAATTTTTTGCTGAGATATCCGACCTTGAATGAAAAAGGATCTTTTTGTCTTTGATCATCGATATCTCAGCAACCAATGATCGCACAAGGATTTAAAGGGCAGCTTCGAAAACTTGAATACATTTCCTACAAAATTTCTCATTGATTTTTGAGAATTTTTTTTTCAGCCTCAACATTGATTTGAAAAAAGTAAAAAAAATTAACGTTTTACGGCTTTTCACTAAATCTACCACTACACTACCAGCGTTGATGGAAATACTAGGGTTGCCAGCTTTTTTTTCAGCTTGATGTATCCCCAATAGCCCTGTAAATTTGCAAATTGATCTGTCGCACTGTTTTTCCGGACCGATTGATCAGACTTACAAAACAATTGGAGGAACAAGTCTATTGTTCCTAAACATCTTGTAATCATCATCAGAATGAAAAGACCAGCTTTTTTCGACTTATTTCACAACTTTGCACTTGTTGCTTGTTAAATTTTAGAAAAAAATCGAAAAATTTCCTTTTTTTATTTGTAAAACGTTTGAGGAAACAACACTGACTCATTTGTGACACGATTCGGCCTTCGCTCACCACAATTTCACTCGTCGTTATTTTTATTAATTAAAAGTTGATACCTCCAAGCTGTATTCACTACTCTATCTGAGAACATTTATGCGAGTAATTCTCGATATTTTCTGAGAAGGTTATCAGGGTTACAAAAGAAAGTTCTCTTCAAACCTCATTTTTTTCGGAAGGAAAAATTCATTGACAGTTTTTTTCAAAACTAATCTTTTTTCTTTTTCGTAAAATTTCTCGAAGTTTTGGCAAAAAAATGCATCAAAAGTTTTTTCAAACTTTAACTTTTTTTTTCGTATTGCCTAGGTGACATTGAAAAAAAAATAGTTAAAAAAAACTCTTGATGCATTTTTTTGCCAAAACCTCGAGGAATTTTAGCGAAAAGAAAAAATATTAGTTTTGAGAAAATCTGTTAATGAATTTATCCTTCCGAAAAAAATGAGGTTTGAAAAGAACTTTCTTTTGTAACCCTGATAACCTTCTCAGAAAATATCGAGATTTACTCGCATAAATGTTCTCAGATAGAGTAGTGAATACAACTTGGAGGTATCAACTTTTAATTAATGAAAATAACGACGAGTGAAATTATGGTGAGCGAAGACCGAATGGTGTCTAAAATGAGTTAGTGATGTTTCCTGAAAAGTTTTACAAATTTAAAAAAAAATTGCAATTTTTTTCTCAAATTTAACAAGCAACTAGTGCAAAGTTGTGAAAAAAGTCGAAAAAGCTGGTCTTTTCATTTTGATGATGATTACACGATGTTTAGGAACAATGGACTTATTCCTTCTATTGTGTTGTAAATTTTGATCAATCGGTCCGGAAAAATAATGTGACAGATCAATTCGCAAATTTACAGAGCTATTGGGGATACATCAAGCTAAAAAAAAACCTGGAAACCCTAGTCTTTCCATCAACGCTGGTAGTGTAGTGGTAGATGTACTGAAAAGCCGTAAAACGTCAATTTTTTGTACTTTTTCCATATCAATGGTAAGGGTGAAAAAAAAATTCTCAAAAATCAATGAAATAATTTTGTAGGAAATGTATTCAAGTTTTCGAAGCTGCCCTTTAAATCCTTGTGCGATCATTGGTTGCTGAGATGTCAATGATCAAAGACAAAAGGATCCTTTTTCATTCAACGTCGGATAACTCAGCAAAAAATTGACGTAGAGAGACTAATAAAAAACGAAATGCAAGCTGAATAAACAAGTTAACTGACCTATTCATTGATTTAACTGAAAAAATCCTGAGCTCGTGAAACCTTGAAAAGAAACAAAAAAATTTGGGCTTTGTTTTCTCGCGCTATTTTTCATGATTGCGCAATAACCGTAGCTCACAAAAAATGTTTGCCGACAGATCTGAAAACTATAAACTTGAAGCTTTAAAATGATAAGAATAAACCCAAAAAGGACAATGCTTCAACGCGTTGCGTTTATTCGTAGCGAGAAGAATGTAGCTTCTATTGGAAGTTTTTAAATTGAAAATATTTTGATTACTTTCAGAGATATAAGCGTTTGAAGAACAAGTTTTTTCTGGGAAAAAATTAAAAATGAAAAAAAATCATTAAGAAGAATGAATTTCCGAAATTACCAGCTAGCAATAAACAGAATTAATGAAAATTCGACGAAAAATCTTGCTTTTATTCAGTTTTTCAACATTTCAATATCTTGGTATTTCCTGAAACGCGAGTGTCTTAAGAGGGAATGACACCTCATCGAGGTCGGTATGGTAGAACAATTATAGATTCCCAAAAATCTCTGAAACGGCTCTTCAGATCTCGTCGAAACTTTGCCAAACGACGTCAAATAGATAGACGAACAGCTGTCTTCCCCTCAAATTTTCTGAATTTGAGAAAAAAAAACTAGATTGGCTTATCATAAGCCAATCTACATTTTTTTTCTCAAATTCAGAAAATTTGAGGGGAAGACAGCTGTTCGTCTATCTATTTGACGTCGTTTGGCAAAGTTTCGACGGGATCTGAAGAGCCGTTTCAGAGATTTTTGGGAATCTATAATAGTTCTACCATACCGACCGCGATGAGGTGTCATTCCCTCTTAAAAGAAGTTTGCCGGACAAAATTGTAAATATACCCATAACAAAAATTCTAAAATTATTAAATCTATTATTTGTTTTTCTTATGAGCTCCAACCTATCGGCGAAGGGTAGAGAACATAAAGATGGAGACTATTTCGTCCGTTTTGGTACGTTTTCGTGGCCCTATCTACTATGAGACGAAATTTGAAATTTTGGTTCGGCAACACGGCTTATCGAGTACCCGATGTGAGATGAGTACTCGAAAAACTCGGGTACTCCATAAAGTTCGATTATACCCGTCCGATGACACCCAACATATTCGCGTACCCGAAAAATTCGGTTACTCGATCCGAATCATAGTCTAATTATGCGACGCGACCCGACCCGACTCATTCTGCTACCCGCAGAAATTCTGTACTTCTCAGCAATAAATATGATTGCTGCATACGCGCTGTCAAATTCAACGGTAAAAATGACGCAAACACGGTATTTTTGCTTATGGAAAGTGGCAATTTGGAGAAAGAAAAAAATCAATTTTTCCAAAATGTTGTTTAATAATTTTTTAACAGGCGAATTTTTATTCTCATGTTCGAAAGAGTAATAATATTCGTTTGTCAATTTGTCATTGGAAAATAGCCAATATACCCTCAGACAATAAAAAATTCCATTGTCTGACTCGGTTTTGTGTTTGAAAAATGAACTGTATTTTGAACGTTCAATACCACCCTGTATTTTCAATATTTCTTTATTACGAAATTTCTTTTCTGTTACATTGGTATATTGGTATATACAAATTTTTTTAATGGAAACATTATGTTTAGTACTCTAAATTTTCTTCTAAAGACATTTATATACTTAATTGTCTTGTCCACAAATTTAGAGACAAAACAAATTCCCAATATGCCAATTTAGCAGAAGATAAATTTCGTATAAAAAAAACTATAAGAAATACAGAAAAGTTATAACTTTTAACATCCAAAAAATTCTTCAAATAGAAAAAAAAGTTTACCAAATGGACTTTTTTTTTACTTTTAGCGGGTTTATTTGTTATTTTATAATCAAAAATTGACGAACAAATAAAAGTAACCTTAAGAAAATAAAGAGAAATTTTATTTGTTGAAAAAAAAGTTTAATTTTTTTTCTTTCTACAAATTGTCACTGTTCGTGAGCGAAAATACTCGTAAATGTTGAAAAGCAATTTTTTTTTATCTATCGAGCGAAATAATCTTGGTCAAAACTCATAATAACATAATTCAAAACCTTCATAATTCGGGCCACACAAAGAAATAGGAGAAACTTTATGCTTAGCATACTTTTTGTGGAAAAACTGAGAAAAACTTGAAGAAAAAAATGCCCAAACATAATGGTCGCGATAGTCATCCGCAAAGATATCATAACTTTTGTATTGAGGTAACAAACGCTCAGAATAGAGAGGGTCATCCAAGGAAAATCGGTCGGATTGCGTTATTAACCGACCAAATTTTTCCTTCTCTGTAGACTTTATTGAAAAAAGAGAAATCGAGCATTTATCTATTGTGACGTTTCTTTTGACTTATTAATAACCAAGGGACAAATACAATTTTCTCGGTGGAAGTTAGAAAACTAGGGAATCTCAGCTTCAACGTGCTCTTTTAAATTTTCTCACCACTTAATAATTTTCCACCTTTTAGGTTCAAACATTGCGGATGTATTATAAAATGATGAGAACGAGTTTGGCATCAGTTGTTCTACAGTCAGAATTGTTTAAGACAATTACATTTAATGTGGAAAGATAAATGAATTGCCTAGCGTCAGCGCTTATAACTCTGTGTACATTGAGTGCAAAAGCTGCACGTTGCAGTGTGCTCTCTGCGTTTTACAAGAGATGCAAGCTCTTTGCAGATGCTTTTGTGCCGCAAACAAATTTCTACACTGTGTGGACCAAAAAAACTTTGTTCGCATATAAAAATGAGGAAAAACTCACCTTTCGCGGTACTCACGATAGTCTCCATGCGAAGAACAAGTCATGGAAGAAATGATTCGTAAGACTATCTCCATGGTACTGTTTATGTGGAAAAATCTGAGTAATATTTTTAAACATTCTTTACAGAGATTCAGTAAATCATCAGAATATTTCTCACGCCGGTGAACAAAATAACAAGTTTTATAAGCAGCTGGGCAAGTTATTCGCTTTGCCACTGCTTGTCAAAATTTTCATTTGTTCAGTGGCAAGAAAAATCTTCGGATAATTTCCTGAATCCCTCTAAACAAAGTTATAAAATGTTAGTCAGAGTTTTTCACATGAACAGTACTGTGGAGAAAGTTGAACGAAACATTGCTTCCATCACTTTTAATTGTTCACATAGACAGTATTGCGAATACAGCGAAGGGTGAGGTTTTTCGAATTTTCATATCTAAAGGTTTTTTTGGTTTACACGGTTCAGAAATTTGTTCACGACACAAAAGTATCCGCAGAGAGCTTGTGTCTTTTGCAAAGCGTAGGAAGCATACTGCGAAGTGCAGCTTTTCCACTCACCGTACACACGGTCCTAAGCACTGGTGCAATCCATCTTCACGACTCGAGATACAATTTTTTTAAATAATTATGAGCATTCATAGAACATATGATGCCACGCGTGTTCACATTGTTGTATGCTGCACTGACAAAGTTTGTATGACAACCTGAAAAAAATCTTATTGTGAGGTCGTAAGAGACTGAGACCGTAACTTTCCCCCAATAGAATTTCGAGCAAGAACGAGTTTTCATTCCGACTGTAACTTATGCGACAGGCTCGCACGATGAAACTATGCGTAAGCCTGTCGGACTTGCGACAACTTGAACTCTCCGCATCGAATTTTCTTTTTCGTCGATTAAAAAAAAAACACAATTGTTGTACACCACCGTACGATTTCCGACATTTCATTCGTTGAATTCAGGCTGTCACTTTCTCGGCTCACCGATTTCGAGCCAACTCGACATACATACGTCGTCTGCAGAGAATGCGCCCTGAGCGCCTCGCTGGAATTCGCGCAAACTCCGTCTCGCCAGCATCGTGCGAGATTCGCTCGAAATTATCAGCAATTACCTACTAATTGTAGACACCCACGGATTTCCTGAAATACGCGGAAGAATGAGATGATTGAGGTGCCAAAATACGAGTTTTAACGTGGCTACGCGGCTCTTCTCCCCTCCAGGTCGTGGCATTAGCCAAACTTTGTATTTTATATCATTCTCATCACGGCGTCAGCATGGTAATACAATCTACTTAATTTTTTTTCGTTTCAAGAATGTTGATGAGAAGACAGCTGTTCGTCTATGAATTTGCCAATGTCTAAGTTTAAGTGAAGTTTCACAACAGTTGACTATTCAGATTGGGAGATAATGCGTTTTTAAATACCAACTTTTAACACTGCAGGGTCTGCATTGACTGAAAGTCAGGTCACATAATTCGTCGTACCATTCTATTGTGTTTATTAATTTTGAAAAAAATAATTATGTTTAGATAGAAACCTAGTTAGGGAACGAGTGAAAAAAGTTTCGATCGTCTTTACTATTCAGTTTTGCTAAAAACGTTCAGTAACCACAGAATAACTGTCGGTAAAAAATATTTGTCCCCTATAATAAGAATACATTATGCAACACCGCGGAACAGTATTGTTCAATATTTCAAGAACGAAATTAGTTATCGTGTTCCTAAAGTTGAATACTTTTATCTTTAAAAAAATATTTGCGTTATAAACATTAATAATTTGACATTGTTTATGTTATTGCCATGTGTCTTCTTATAGGAGAAATATTTTTTACGCACAATTACACTGTCTAAATTTCAATGCAGACCCTACAGGGTTAAAGGTTACAATTTTAAAACCCTTTATCTCCGAATCTAAATAGTCGACTGTTCTGAAATTTCACTGAAACATGCATAATGATACAAACAATGTCTGGTTAAAATTTGAACAAAATCTATAGAAATCAAGAGCACGCGCTCGTTCTACCTTAACGCGTTTTAACCGTTAACCATTCAATTCTGTTGGGCCGGAGGTTTGCACCAGTCGACGCTGAGTATGAGATGATGGTAGCCGTAACCTTTGAGATGCAAGAAGGCCCTAGCATCCTCGGCTTTCGGTTTGAAATGTACATACGTAAAGGAAAGGCCTTGCACAGATTGGTGGTGCGATCCTTAGCGAGATATTTGATTCTGAATGAAGCTGAAGGGTTTAACGAGTTCCTTGAGGTCAGTCTCGCTGGTGCTGTCGGAGAGATTGGAGACAGCAGTGATATCCTCGCGACACTGCATACTGTAGCCTCGATGATTGACGCCGTGTCTCATGCTTGGTAGTACGTACTTGCTGACCTGGATAAATCCGATGGTCCATCTAAATGGTGAATCCGACGCTACATTGGTTCTGGTTCCTACATGATAGCCCAGGTACCGTACCTACCACGTATGTGCGTATGGTATCGGTATCAGTATTAGTATGGTGAGGATACGTACCGGTATGTTTTACTATGTTGAAGTTTGCATCGTTGGAATACAACGGAAATTCTTATCCATTTCACATATTTAGTCTGAAGATCTCCAATTAGGATCGTGAAAAAAATTTGAGTGGTGTTGGAGAGCTATTCGTGCCCAAAAAATGGGCTGCGAAACTTTTGTTGCGTTTCAACGATGCAAGCTTCCATATCATAATGTTTTACTATTGTACAGTGTACCGGTGCCATACTAGTAACACATACATTTGCGTGTAGCGGTATACTACCGTACAGGTACACTGTAGGGTACAATCTCTGTACCCTCTACCAATAGTACGCTCGGTCATCAGGGTGAAGCTATCGAGGAATCGCCACAGGTCCACAAATCATGCGCGTTTGAGACCTGACAGTCTAGCGTTCGTAGGCAAATGGTGTTGAACTTTCGTGCCTCATTTTGGTCGCACACTGCTCAGGGAATCGAGGATTTTGAGGGGTATCTGCGATTTTTTCACGAATACATACCGAGGTATTCCTGCGAAGAGCAAATAATCTTGAGTTTCTTACATCGGAGCCGTTGGCTCTTTGACACATCAGTGAGCGGGAAAGCAATGCGAGGGAAGATTGTGGCAAATGACACAGTACGTAAATTAAAGGTTATGAGACAGGCCATATTTGTTATTCTTACTTCAATATAAATTCCAGCGATACGATCGTGCTATCAAAATTCGAGGATACACGATAATATCCATATGATCGCGGGTGCGCGAATATTCCATCGATGTCGAAGAATTCGTAAACTTCGCGTGCCGCCGTCATCGCGTCGAAGCGACACTTATTGTTAGCATCGTCGTCGCTAAGAACAAAACAGAAACACTTTTCGAGTCTCGCTTTCACCGTGAGCAAACTTACTCGTTAATTTTCGTCAATGTTGCTCTTCGAAGACGCCGAGGAACTTCAAGTGTAGAAGAACGATGGAAATTAATCTAACGCGACAAATCGCCGAGGTTCCGATCAACATAACTGCCCGGCGGTCAGTGGCGTCGAGATCGGTGGCATCGATCAGTGGCGTCGATTTTTTTTACTTTTTATTACTTGGCGTCGTGAAGCTGCCGCGTCTCTTGATAATGAAAAATATTTCGAGTTTAATTTAATTCTGTAGATAGTGAAACAACCAAATGTTTTCAACTGTTGAACCGATGAAAAGTAGAAAAAGAAATATTTATCGACCTTTTTGACCGACTGTTCGAGAATCTCAACGATCGCGAAATTTCGAAAAGCCGAAGCGTCAGTTCGGTCTCAGTGGCGAAGATTCCTTAACGGGTTTTGAAAAATATCTAGACAGTGTCTTACAGAAAGGCGTTGGATTTATCCCGATAACTTGAATAGTTGTCCCGCAAAGTCCACATGAAAAATGTCGAGAAAAACGGCAAAGGGATGCATGGTTTGTAGTACAAGATGTACTGGACCACAGACCATAAAATACAATAAAAATAGTAATAACAGACGAGATTGAAAAGTCTGTAAATCGAATGTCGACAAGCGCCTGGGGCAGGAATGGCCCCATGTAGAAGTTCCAATACTCAGCCGATGGTGAACAATCGGCTGAGACTTGGCCCAGTAATGGAAGCCAAGCTTCGGTATTGTAGACTTTTCCAAACGTTGGCACATCGATGGCACAGAACAGACCCAACTGTTGTTTGAAGGTTTTAAGAATCAACATTACTGATGCTGCACAATTTAACGGGCTAACGCAGCCCGGGCATAATTCGGCTATAGATTCAGCTTCGGCTATATTTTTTACAGGTTATCATTACAGAAAATATGCGCCAACCGTTGGCCCAGGCTCGGCCGAACTTTAGGGCGATTGTCGATATCCAACCTTTTTTCCGTTGATGAGAAACATAACTTTATCGTCGGCGTTATTCTGACCCATGGTCTAATTAACATTCCTAATTGACGGAAAAAAGGTTGGGTGTCGACGATCGTCCTAACGTTCGGCCGAGGCTAGGCCAACGATTGGCGCATCTTTTCTGTAATACATAGCCGAAGCTGAATCTATAGTCGAATTATTCCCGGGCTGCGTTGGCCCGTTAACTAGTGCAGCATCAGTAATGTTGGTTCTTAGAACCTTCAAACAACAGTTGGGTCTGTTCTGTGCCATCGATGTGCCAACGTTTGGGAAAGTCTACAATATCGAAGCTTGGCTTCCATTACTGGGCCAAGTCTCGGCCGCCCATGTAGAAAATCCAATCCTCGGCCGAGAGTGGACTATCGGCTGAGCCTTGGCCCAGTAGTGGAAGCTTCGATTTACTAGACCTGCCCAAACGTTGGCACGTCGATGGCACAGAACAGGCCCAACTGTTGTTTAAAGGTTCTAAGAATCAACATTACTGATGCTGCACCATTCAACGGGCCAACGCAGCCCGGCAATATTTGACTATACATTCATATTGGCTTCCATTACTGGGCCAAGTCTTGGCAGACTGTCCACCATCGGCTGAGTATTGGAATTTCCACATGGGGTATAACGTAAGCCCACTGCTGGCATGGCCAGATGCATATGTAAAACTTTAAACGCGTTTCTCTCGAAACAGCTTTTTTCCAATTGGCGTGACAAATAACTTCAACAATTTTCACTCGATTTGCTTCAAATTTAAAAGTTATGTTCCTAATTGCATTCCGCAGAGAAGTACGTACGGAATTTCTGATTAATAGAAAACTTTTCATTTTATGAGCTGTTTGATACGAAATTTTTCACTGAATATTCATTCCTACAACTACAACATTCAAATACCTACAACTTTTGAATAAAAGAATATTTTTTAAATTCCGTATGTACTTCTCTAGATATTCTAATGTAGATAGACGAGAATTTTTGTTTTTTGTCCTAGGTCAAAAATGTTGGATACTAAATTTCACGCCGCAGAGCGCGTATAAAAGATAACAAAAGAAAATATTAGTAGTCGGCCATTTTGTACATCGAACAAACTTTATATATATTTTTTTTAACAGCTTGATATTCATACTAGATGTCGACTTAATTTTATGAGTGAATCACTTTTGAATACGAAAAAAAATGTTTAATTCGCACATGATTTGATACCCGTTACTGTGGCCTAACCCCTTAAGGTAGAACGCGAGGGCGCTCTTGATTTTGAAAGATTATGTGCAAATTTTAACCAGACATTGTTCATATCATTATGCAGGTGTCACTATTTAGATTCGGAGATAATGGGTTTTAAAATTGTAACTTTTTACACTGTAGGGTCTGCATTGATATTTAGACAGAGTAATTTTCCGTAAAAAATATCTGTCCCCTATAAGAAGACACATGGCAATAACAGAAACAATATAAAATATTAATGGTTATAACGCAAATATTTTTTTACGATAAAAGTTTTTAACTTTAGGAACACGATAATTATCTTTTTTTCCGAAATATTTTAATAGTGTTCTGCGGTGTTGCATAATGTCTTCTTATTATATGGGACAAATATTTTTTACCGAGAGTTATTCTGTCGTTACTGAACGTTTGTAACAAAACTAAATAGTAAAGACAATCCAAACTTTTTTCACTCGTTCCCCAACTAGTTTGCTATCTAATCATAACTTTTTTTCAAAATTAATAAACACAATAGAATGGCACGACGATTTATGTGACCTGACTTTCGGTTAATGCAGACCCTGCAGTGTTAAAAGTTGCTATTTAAAAACCCATTATCGCGCAATCTAAATAGTCAACTGTTCTGAAAATTCACTCAAACATACATAATGATATGAACAATGTCTGGTTGAAATTTGAACAAAATCGATAGAAATCAAGAGCGCACGCTCGTTTTACCTTCAGGGCTCCTACCGCTGTAAACGTCCAAAATTGAGCGATAGTTTGCGATTTTGTTTTGGTAATGTCAAATTTGATTTGCGAAAAAAAATTTTAAATTTCTATTAATTTACACGAGTATAGCTAGAGACATACCTAACGGATTGTGAAAATATTAATTTTTGCGTAATTGGCAAGTATTAAACCAAAAACTTAATTTTCGACAGAAAAAAAGGACAATCATATGTTAATAACTAATGTTATAACTAACTCATGGAAAATATCGTACGTCTTTCTCTTCGGAATGTTATTTTATACATGTACTCGAAATTTGGAGTGAAAATAATGAAAATTGTTGGAGTTATGCTGGGTGCCGTTTCGAAAAAATTGTGTTCCGAGAAAAACGGGCAATGTCTCGCACACGGGCCAGCCACTGCCACTGCAGACCCATACGGGCCTCCGAACCTTGTTTTACAGGGACGAAACTTTTTTCCCCTTATTCTAGATGGTTCAAAGAATCTTTTAAGTCAAGTAAAAAAAAAGAATGTTTCAAAAATTCTACAGTGGCCCCTACATGACCCCTTAGATCGGAGTACACGGTGATGATTGTTCGTAGCGTCTCTTTGAACGAGGCCGCCACTCCTCCTCCCTCTTTTTTCCACGCAAGGTTCGTCCGCTGACTGCTGGGAGCTTGAATCTCCTATTTGGCAATGAAATTCAAAGAGAGGGCAAGACAATGATTCCTGATTCACGAATCTCCCTCCAATAATGCTTCTAATTTTGCGTCTTCGTACACTTTCGGCCTTTCGCTACGTTCTTTGTCTTCGACGTCAACCTCACCGTTCTTAAATTTTTCAAACCACTCACGATAACTTCTCTCACTTAAGGTAGTACGAGCGCGCAATCTTGTTTTCTATAGATTTTGTTCAATTTTTAACCAAACATTGTTCATATCATCATGCATGTTTGAGTGAAATTTCGGAACTGTCGACTGTTTCGATTGGGAGATAATGGGTTTTAAAATTGCAACGTTTAACACTGCAGGGTCTGCATTGACATTTGGACAGAATCATTTTCCATAAAAAAAGATTTGTACCCTATAATAAGAAGACATATGCCAACACCACAGAACAGTATTGTTCAATATTTCGAGAAAAAAAATAATGATCGTGTTCCAAAAGTTAAAAATGTTGTCATCAAAAAATGTTTGCATTATAAATATTAATATTTTATATTGTTTATGTTATCTTCGTTAACAAATAAAAGTGTTGGTTAATTCATAACTTATTAAAAACTTTGTTCGATTAAAAATTACTTCCAAATAAAAATTTGTGTTGCAGTATTATTTTAAATATGCCGCGCAAACTCAGGACATTGGATACGTGGAACGATGCAGTGTTGCCATATGTCTTCTTATTATAGAGGAAAACATTTTTTACGGAAAATTATTCTGTCAAAATTTCAATGCAGACCCTGCAGTGTTAAAAGTTGCAATTTAAAAACCCATTATCTCCCAATCCAAATAGTCGACTGTTCTGAAATTTCACTCAAACATGCATAATGATATGAACAATGTCTGGTTAAAATTTGAACAAAATCTATAGAAATCAAGATTGCGCGCTCGTACTACCTTGAAGCAGCCTAACCATACGTTTCTACAAGCAATCGATGCGCCTTAGCTGCAGATTTTTTCAAATTAAAGAAGTAAATAAAAAGAGAGAAAACTCGACATTTTCGCTCGAAAAAAATTATGTGATGCTGATACAAAATCGCTAATATTTCAAGGTTATGGTCTTGCCAGATGTCCAACCTTACAATATGACGTTTTACATCTGACAATTTCAACCATAACCTCCTGGTAGGGCCATCTTTTGTCAAACGGGTAAGACTTATTTTTACTCCCAATAAAAGTACAATGTAAGTACCACACAAGTACACTGAAAATGCTGTGCAACGATTTAGCGTGCATGGTTAAGACGAGAAGCTCAGCGAAGTTTGAATATACACGGAACAAAACGATCGGCAGTGCTCGCCTGGCTCGTCATCGATTACGTTTGTTTATTAATCTACGTCGCAATACCATACTGCGATAAATGAATAACGGCCATAGAAAAGCGATATTTCGAGTTCTCAAATGAATTCTCAAGGATTGTTTGCGTTTGATTAAATGTTATTATATTATTTTTTGCATTTATGGTCGTACGTTATTATTTAGTGTGTGGGGTTGCTTTGTTTGTATTACAATGGCGACTTAATTTTAATCTCGTTTGCATGTAGGTACTATTTAGTTGGTGAGTTATTTCCTGGTTTTCGGAAATAATTTGTCTATTGGAACTTTTATGTCGAAATAAATAACTCGTTGGATTATCCAAAAATGTTCATAAAAAAGCTTTTCGCGATCGGTAATTTGATCAGTTGATGAACGTAAGATCGACTGGGAGCTTTAAGAGTGCGACTTTTATAGTATTTTTCATATGCTATACTCTGGTATTCACATCGATATTCATTTATATAGATGGATTTTACACAGTTAGGTTATACTATATTCATGTTTATAGTTAAATCATAAAAACAATATCTTGAAATTGGTTGACTTTTGCATAAAACATTGTTAGGTTATTTGATAGCGGAAAATGTCCTATAACCCTTTGAAGGGATCGTGACCAATAACCAGTAGCCCTGTGTATATATTTATGTCAAAAAGATATGAAATCCCCTTTAAAAACTTGAACAGGTAAAAAAACGCCAAGTAATAAAAAAAAGCCCTCAAACAAATTACCGGTCGTTTCACTATCTACAAATGTTTTTTCAAACCATACTTTTATTTACATTATTACTTTTCCAATTCAAACGTACAAAAGAAGTGAAATAACTTTTTATGCAAAAGCCAAGCAAATTTACTAGAAACGTACACAAAATGTTCAAACCCTAGAAATACTGTTTTTCTTAACAATTTATTTTAAGAAACCATATTACTATTATAATAATAAGTTCGAATCACGATTATATAAAAGTACAACGTATGCATCACACAAGTACTGTATGTATGTATCACTAAAAATGCTGTGCAACGACTTGTCGTGCATGGTTAAGAAAAAAACTCTGCGAAGGATGACGTTTACTCAACAACTTGACTATCAGGTTAAGGAAGACATAAATTGACGCAATTTATTATGTAACTGCAAACCAAGTTTCTGATTCCGCAAAGTACAAATAAAAAAATCAACAGTGTACCCCTAAACCACACGGCTCTTGATATCTCACTTTATTTAAATAATTTGAACAGTTACGTGGTAGTATTCACTTTCTACTCTATTACAGAAGCACCATACATCTCATGAAATCAATTGCGTCGCATAAATTTTCGTGTAACAGACATAGTTTTGGCAGGATGAACATCTCATTTCTAATAATTCTGTATACCTGATGCAGCAACTGATACGATGTTACAATTGGAAATAATCTAAGTAATTGTTGCAAAAGTTACTTATGGAAGCGGTAGGAACGTTTCTCCAAGAAAATCGTGTATCTTCCCGAGCGTTTTTTCTTAACCATGGACGCCAAGTCGTTGCACAGCATTTCCAGTAATACATACATACAGTACTTGCGTGATGCATACATTGTACTTTTATATAATCGTGATTCGAACTTTTTATTATAATAGTAATATGGTTTCTTAAAACAAATTGTTGAGAAAAATAGTATTTCTAGGGTTTGACAATTTTGTGTACGCTTCTAGTAAATTTGCTTAGCTTTTGCATAAAAAGTTATTTCACTTCTTTTGTACGTTTGAATTGGGAAAGTAATAACGTAAATAAAAGTATGGTTTGAAAAAAATCACAAGTATTGCGAGGTTTATTCGAATTTTGTAGATAGTGTAACGACCGATAATTTTTTCGAGGGCATTTTTTATTCCTTGGCGTTTTTTACTTGTTCAAGTTTTTTAAGGCAGGACTCGACTTTGAAACTTTGAAAAAAATTTTTTTTTTTACATTTTTCGAAAGTAAATATGTTCAAGAATGTTCGGTCAAAATTTTATAAAGTTCCAAGCAGTCTAACTATCCTTTTTCGCCTTTCGAACGCACCTACCTGAGCGCGCTATTGTGACCCGCCCGGCGCGCGGCCCGGATCAGCCGTCTACCTGGCTTTGTTCGCTAAGACAGATGTTCCCCTATCGTAGACCGTTATACCTATATATGCTTATTAACCAAAGTACATACCTTTGCTTCTCTATATTACCCTTTCTTTATAATTTTCCCTTTGCTTTATAATTCCGGAGTGGAGAATCATTCGTGATTTGGAGTTCGAACGTGAAGCATCTATCTGTTCGCAATGAATACGAAGAAAGTGTATCGTGCACAGAAAAGTTCTAGTCGTGCATCTAGAACTAGAAAATGTTCTTTTCACGGAAACAGATTTACTGACGAAGGAAGTACGAGCAACACGAGTTCGTCAGCAGCAAAATTGAAAAAATCGAACGATCCGAGTTTTGATGTGAAAGTTGATAATACTGGTGGTTATTCTTTTATTCATTTTTTCTCCGTGTTCTCAATGCTCTCACAGTGGGCAGTGTGTTCTGTTTGCCATGTACAAATGAAATTTTCGCAATATCGGATGCGAGGCTTTGGTTTCAAAGTGTGCGTTACTTGTGGCTGTGGAGACAGGTACATCGATTCGTGTCCGATGATCGGCCATGGATATGAAATAAATCGTCGACTCGTATTTGTGTTTCGTATGCTTGGTATTGGCCTTCAAGGGATACAGTTATTTTGTGGACTGATGGAATTACAGACAACTCTCAATATAAAAATGGATTATGAAATCTTAGACAACATCAAAATCGCGGTCAAAAGTGTATTCGATCTAGTTCAACGCAAGGCGATCGATGAAGAAAAAACGTTAAATGTGGAAAAGGAACTTGGTGAAAATCTGACGGTTTCTGGAGACGGATCCTGGGCAAAAAGAGGTTTTACTTCGCTCACTGGTATCGTGTCTTTAATTGACAAGCAGAGCAAAAAAAATCTTGACGTTGCAGTTATGTCAAGTTATTGCGGAGCATGTGCTCATCGTAAAAAAATCACAGACGCTATTGGTTTCGCTGCGTGGTATGAAAAACATAAAGACAATTGTAGTGCGAATCACGAAGGTAGTGCCGGTAAAATGGAGGTTCAAGGTGTTGTGAAAATGTTTTTAAGATCGGAAGAGAAATATGGAGTGCGATATGGCTTTTATATCGGCGATGGCGACTCGAAATCATTTAAAATGCTGCTTGATACACACCCGTACGGCGAAGACTTCGTCGTGAAAAAGCTGGAGTGTGTGCTACATGTTGCCAAAAGAATTTTCAAACGCGCAAGTGATGCGAAGATAATTTTAACTCAAAGGAGAAAAGCTGGGAGTGCAGAACTGAAGGACGGGGAAAAAAAAACGAAAAAAGTAGCTGCACCGAAGATAGTTGTGAAGAAACCAAAAGTCGTGATTAAAAAAGTGAAGACTGCTGATCTAACTATCAAATTAATGAAAGAGTTATCTAAAAACTACAGTCTCGCAATTCAAAGGAATTCAAATTCAGTAGAAAGCATGCAAAACGAGATCTGGGCCGGCTATTACCACAAAATATCAACAGACTCCAAACCACAGCATACGTACTGTTCAGACGGCTGGTGCAAGTATAAGAAGGCCGAAGCAAACAACGCTTTAAAAAATTATAAACATCCTCCTGCTCTTGCTAGTGACGTACAAGAGGTGCTGAAGCCGATCTACGAAGATCTAACAAAAACGGAATTACTGGAGAGATGTTTGGGTGGAAACACTCAAAATAACAACGAATGTTTCAACTCTACAGTTTGGGCTATGGCACCGAAACATGTCTTTAATGGCAAAAAAATCGTCAAAATTGCGTGCCTCACTGCTGCCTGCGTTTTTAATGAAGGATTCAGCCCAGTTTTAAAAATAATGGAAGTCATGGGCATTACAATCGGCCCAACCGTCATGTCATGCAGTTCGCCACTATGCGCGACCAACATCGCATCGTTCGAGCGAACCGCCGCTCGACTGAGGCTTCTGAGGAGGGCAGAATTTTAAAAAAAAGGCTAAATTGGATGAAAACACCCACCTGGAACACGTCGAAGGCATATTATATGGCCCAGGCATCGCTGATTGAGGGTAAGATAATTCTACGATTTATCACTCACCAAACTTTAAACGCGTTTTTCTCGAAACGACATTTTCAAGTACCGTGGTCGTGATAACTCAAAAAGTACTGAACCGATCCTTATGAAATTTGAAACACATATTCTATATGTGTGTACCAACCGACCTAACTACAATCAACTTAAAATTTTGATTAGAACTATTTTTTTATTGCAAAAAAAGACCCAAAAAACGCATTTTTTTTTCGTATTTTAGCCGCCATTTTGTTAATTTTGCACGTATATAAAATATTCTAGTTAGGTCGGTTTCTGAAGACATACTGAACATGAAACTATTTGATTTTTTTGTTTCAGACCATCCGTCGGGAATATTTCACGACCACGGCAACGGTACCTGCTTTTCGAGGCGTTGACTTTAAACATATTTTACGTGTACAAAAAATGAATAAAATACATAAAAAATTTTTTTTATGTACTTAAAGAGTGTATTTATTGAACAGTTTAAACCCCATATCGATATCTTTAATAGTATTCTCAGAAAAAATTCACGAAAATAGCGTTTTTTTCATGGTTTCAAAGTAGAATCCTGCCTTAAGGTTGGTTTTACGGTAAAAACTATAGCTGAAATCGTAGCTAATTAAACAAAGCATCGAATAAAAAATATCAACATTATTTTATAACTTTAATTAAGGCGTTATACGCAGTTGCAAGGCCAACAAAGTCGTTTTTTCACGAATTTTTTCTGGAAAAGGATTTTATTTGGGCAAAACGAAAAGTATTAGGCAGTGTAGTGGGATCTTTCAGCTTTGGATTGGCATTTTTTATTTTCAAAAATATTCATTAACATTGTCTCCTGGAGGTCCCCGAAAAAAAGGGTCCGGCGGTGAGCAAAGTATCTCCGGTTGGGATGATCTAAAATGAAAAAACCAAAAGGATTCTTTTAGGGGACAGATGAATACAGGTATTGATCGAAGGAATAGTCGAAATTTTTATTTTTGAGAAAATGGTGGCTCCGGAAAAAAACAATTTCGATTTACGACCAATTTTTTTTTCATTAGATCATTTAAAAAAATAGAAACAATTATCCGAAATCTTATTCCTTCGATCAATACCTGAAGAATATATCTGACAAGGTTATGTTAAAATTGCTGACCGTTCGGTTCAGTCGTTTTTTAGATATGTGCTCACCGACTTTGAAAACACCGTTTTGAGAGAAACGTGTTTGAAGTTTCTCGAACGCTCGGAGACGCGCTCCGAGCGTCCTTACAAATACGTGTGTATTTCCGAGAATATTCGCTGAATCGATTTTAAATTTTCAGGGAATATACTCACATATTTGTACATTTCGATAATGCAATAAAAAAATCGATTTTTGAAATTTCTAACTGCGTATAATCCGTTAAACCACAAATAAAAAAGTGACTTCTCCGTGCGGCTCCGGATTGTGAAATTCACATCGTGTCTCTTCCCAATTAGAACCCAGAGTGTAGGCTGCACAACGTCATAGGCAGACGGAGGACTCACATTAGTGCGTGTATATATATATATAGATAAACATATGTTTATGCACAATCGTTTATGGGCAATCCCAGGCCAAATCCCTGAGTTCTTGGACGTCAATCTTGGACGGCATGAAATGTTTGCTGTGAAGTATTTTCGGGAATATAAAACGATAATATAGAACAGAAATAAGCCACAGGACTCCGATACATAAATTAAATGAAAATAAACAAACCATACATTTCTTTCGAGTCACGAGCCTCACATATTGTGTAAGTGAATTCCGGAAAAATGATTGTTCTAATATAGTTTTGCAAAATAAAATTTGAAAAATGTGTTGTATGCTTTCGGAGTCTCGCAACAACCACGAACATTTGTGGAGTGAGGACAAACAAACCCTTCCAGTCCAAGAGTGTAAGGAAATCATAGTCCTATCTACTTAATTTGGATCGCCTTGTAAAATTTTGCGTGGTGTCTATGTAGTTTGTCAGGAACGGAAAGCGTGCCTTTATTACGGTGTCTCATAAACCCGCGCATTCTTAGGCTCATTCATTCAGAATTGTTACTGAGGTTACTCTCAACCCCCCCCCCCCCCCCCCCCCCCCCCACACTGGCGCTTGTTACGCATGATTGAGTTACATATTAGTACTTACGTAGATGTGTACATGACACGCGTTCACCAGCAGTTCCGATGCCGCAAATTTGTGCAGTTCATTATTATGATAGTGCTCGATTCGCAGGAAGAAGCTGTTCAAGCCGGCCATATTACGGAAATCATTAGCTGGAGTTCGGACGCGATGAAGTAAATTGTATTTATGGATTTATCTGAGCTGAGAGAAAAGCATTTATTGGATTTGAGGATACGCCATGCTATAACTTAGTTTTTCCGATGAGATTTACAATTGTATCCCAATTAATATCTTATTCGCTTTGTTGATTGATAATAATATTATATTTCATTGATATTATTATATATTAACTAATTATTTAGTATTTCAAATATTATCATTTCGCCATCGCAATCTTGAGTTTTTTTTAGTTAATGCATCCTTCATTTCCTTTACTTATTGACAAATACATCCAGGGATCATGGGTCGTAGGCCTCCTACTTTAATTTTGTAGATGTAGTGACATTGCAAGCCCGAAAATCAGGCTCTCAGCGTCTTCATTTTTCAAGAGTGCAGTTGTAAGCACCATGCGACAAGATCACGAATTTTCAGAGATGTATCTAGTCACATAGTTTTCCCGATCGGCCGCCTTGAACAAATGTTTGGCGATTTCGAAAAAAAATAATCGAAACATTTTTCGAGTTAGACGATATTACGTACTCAGTGAAGCCGTACATAAACGATCTCTATCTTCGTAGACTTCGTAAGGTGCGTCCAAAGTAGATACAGCTGTCGAGACACCGCAGAACGCCCGAGTGTGATCACTGACGAGGAAACCGCGATGTTATCTTAGCTACGGCATCAATGAAACTTGTGGATAGTAAAAATATCCCAGCATTCCGAAAGTCGTGAATGAGAAAAAAAACGTTCTACCGGTGAGTGGAATAGGATCCCCGGCGGCATTGACACACGGTGTACCAGGTTCGTCTTGATCGTCGGCTACGTTTCGTCTTGTAATGGGAACCTTTAGGCCCAACTTGACAAATACCTTATTAATTATCAGGCTTGCGATCTCTTTGTTTCGCGCAAGTTTAGTTATAAGCCCCGCTTGACGAGCTCCCGACTTTTCGGCGATGTACTCTAGGCCCAAAAATTAAAGTATACGAAAAAAATTCTAAATTTTTAGGTGATTTTCAAAAGGCTATAACTTAGCGAAAAAAGATCGTAGAGCAATAAAAAAGCAAATGTACGCTTAAAGTCTCTAGTTCTAAGACCCGAAGGTTAAATATTTTTATCGTTGACCGTTTCTGAGTAAGCTTAAAGTGATCAGCGGCAAAAAAAAACAAAATTTTCGCGTGCCTTTCAAAAGGTCTACAGGCTTGAATAACTTGTTCTCATCAATTTCACCGTGAAGCTCTTTTAGTTTGATTCTTTCTCTTTAATTTGAGAGGTTCGGCAGCTTTGTACGATGATCTTTCGCTGAGTTAACGTCGTTCAAAGCAAAAATCACCTTTTTGACTTTCATAATTTATTATTCGGGAACTAATGACCGTACAGAAAATAAAAAGAGGGTTTCGAAAACTTCAAAGTATCCTCTATAAGGCGTAATTATTGTTTTTTGATGAACAATTTTTTTCGATGTGAGAACCTTCATTCTAAAAAGGTGAAAAACTGTGTTCTTACGGATTTTTGTTAAACTTGAGATAACTTTACAAATAATAAATGGACTGAGGATACTTTTGGCTTTTTCAACCTCAAAGTATCGTCTCAAGAATTCAAAGTGCTGCGATTTTTCTTTCATTGCAGTCCGAATGATTGAAATGGTCACTTTAGTTAAAAGTTAGTTAGCGGATAAATTTGCATCTTTTATCCATCTTTTACAACTGAAAATGTTTATTTTTACGCAAGAGTCAATATTTTTCATGAAATATGTTAAATGACGAAAAAAAAACTTCAAAAAAACTAAGAAATTCGTAATTTCTTTTTACGTTATTCACAATGCTAAACAATCATCAAAAAAATCATTCGTTTTTCTTATGGCTGATTCCACCTTGTTTTTAATTGTCAATTCAAAAAGTTGTGTACCCCCCAATCAATCGCCGTATTTAGTTCAGCAAATCTCGAATATTCACTGCCACGTCCGGAGACGTTTAGAAAAGAGATATATATATATATATATATATATATATATATATATATATATATTGGGTGACAATTATAAAGTGGCCACCCATTTTTTTAAATTCTTGCGCGAACATTTTGGGACGGCAAATGTCCGCTTTTGAAATGGTTTTTCGAGAACTCTTCGAAAAAAAATATAGCGCCTATGTGGGAAAAGTATATTCCAACAAAAAATAAAAAAAAATTCTGGGTAAAAATAAAAATGGCATTCCGCGCTTAGAGAAGCAAAGTGGACTTGGTTCTGAACACATAGGACCCGGATGAGGGCCTCAAAAAAATGGTACCATTGAGAAAAAGGCCATAAAAAAATCAATATCGAACGATAGTTCAAACGGAACTCCGAGGAACGGCGGAGTTGAAATGGCCAGGAACGGAGTGGGCGTTGGAGCATTCGCCGCTATGTTCTTGACGTGGCTGTCATGAGGTTGCAGAAATCACCGAGAGATGTCGGGTCGTGGCTGACGTTACGATGACAGGCATCCAAGTGGGCGAGTGTAACGTGGAATATGAATGTCGACCGGGCTTCATTTGTTTGCAGGTCCCGCGAAATCGGCGAAGAAAAAATACGAAAGCACCCAAAAGCCCTGGCCATGGAGGCTAGAGTGGGAGGAGGCCGATCTGTGCATTTCAAAGTGGCTACAAAAATGTGGTCAGACCGGGATGGCGCCACATCTCTAAGACCTCGAGCAGGAAGCTGAGTATCGATGTCGTGTAAGAGAAATGGAAGAGGATCGAATACGCATCCCAGCAAGCAGTGCAGTGAGATCGCGCGCAAAAGTTACGCCGTCTCTGGTCTCTTACGCGCCCATCACACAATCATAGTAGCGCGTGTCCGTGAGCGAGCGACGCTCGGACATCTTCGGAAAGAGCCGAGCGCGCCGAAGTTTCCCGACCGCTCCTTCAGCAGCTACACCAATACATGGACGCCGAGCTCTTCATGTGCGGCCAAGCCGAAACGAAGGCTTCAAGGGAAAAAGCAATGTGAGCACGACTCGCGCGTGACGTCACCCGACGGAACGCGCGAGGCTTTTAGATGATTTCGATGCTTATTTATCTCTTGATTCTCTGCGTTATCAATGTATACAAAAAAATGTATCGCGCACCCTGACCGCTTATTTTTTTAGTTTATACGTTAATTTAAATATAATTATGAATCCAAGTTACAACTTATTTATCTTCTAAAAAATTGTTTACGCTTTACGCACACCCGTCCTTATGCAAAATAAATTATAATTAATATTAATTCTCATAGTTTCATCAAGCGATAAAGCATTATCCCCAAAGGCAAGCCAATCAACCATCCGGCCGCGAATCGTCAGTACCAGAAAGTGTATATTCTACAAGCGATGGAATGGTCCCGTTGGTAGCGTTCCTGGCTTCGGTCCGCAGAAGCGCAGGATCGTTCCCCGCGCTCAGTGCTTTTTTTTTAAATTATTATTACTATTAATTCTTGTTTGATTAGTTATTTTTATTAAGTTATCATTATTATTTTTATTAGGTATCTTTTAGTGCCGAAAAATTTATCGCACACTCCGACCGCTTAGTTTATTAGTTTGTACGTTAATTTGAATGTAATAATAAATCTAAATTACAACTTACGTATCTTCTAAAAAATGGTTTGCGCTTTACTCATATCCGTCTCTATGCCAAATAAATTGTAATTCATAAAAGTAAGCGCCCTGTCATTTTCAACTGTCAGTTGAGTCAACGTAAAAGTTCAACGGTTGAATTTGGACAGCTTCTCAACTGTTCATCTTTGAAAGTCGACCATCCTGCGTTTTCTGTGGATGGTTGACTCGATGGTTGACTCGGCGGTTGATTGGATGGTTGACTCGACGCAATATATTTAATGATTAATCAAATTATACTGTCTTGATAATTAAATTGATGATTTGCGGAGAATTGAGTCATCAAACACTTGGTGGGGGGGGGGGGGGGGGGGGGTGTGGAATATCCGCAGCAAATTGTGTGACGGAGTGAGACAACCATTCAGCGAAAACAAAATGGCCGCGGTTAAACAACCGTTGAATCAACTATTAGGATTTTTTTTACGGTCGACTTAATAGTTGTAAAGCTGTCCAAATTCAACCGTTGATTTTTTCGGTTGACTTTGCAGTTGCCAAAATTGCTAGCGCGGAAATATATTTATAGTCGTATTATTATATTCATTCTCGTAAGTTACGATTCGCGGCCGGATGGATGTGGCTTATTTTTGGGCATAATGCTTTATCGCTTGATGATAGTATATGAGAATGAATATAATAATGCGAATATAAATATATTTTCGCTTACTTTTTATGAATTACAATTTATTTCGCATAGGGACGGGTGTGAGTAAAGCGCAAACAATTTCTTAGACGATAAATAAGTTGTAATTTAGATTTATTATTACATTAAAATTAACGTACAAACTAATCAAATAAGCGGTCGGAGTGCGCGATAAAATTTTCGACACTAAAAGATAACTAATTAAAATAATAATGATAACTAATTAAAATAACTAATTAAATAAGAATTAATGGTAATCAGAATTTTAAAAAAAGCACTGAGCGCGGGGAACGATCCCGCACCCCGCGGACCTAAGCCAGGAACGCTAGCAACGGGACCATCTCATCGCTTGTGGAATATGCACTTTCTGGTACTGACGATTCGCGGCCAGATGAATGATTCGCTTGTTTTTGGGGATAATGCTTTATCGCTTGATGAAAGTATGAGAATTAATATAATAATACGAATATAAATATATTTCCGCTTACTTTTATGAATTATAATTTATTTGGCATAAGGATGGGTGTGAGTAGAGTGTAAACAATTTTTTAGAAGACAAATAAGTTGTAATTTGGATTTATTGTTATATTTAAATTACCGTATAAACTAAAAAAATACGCGGTCAGGGTGCCCGATACATTTTTTTGTATACATTGATAACGCAGAGAATCAAGAGCGAAATAAGCATTGAAATCATCTAAAAGCCTCGCGCGTTCCGTCGGGTGACGTCACGCGCGAGTCGTGCTCACATTGCTTTTTCCCTCGAAACCTTCGTTTCGGCTTGGCCGCACATGAACGAGCTCGGCGTCCATGTATTGGTGTAGCTGCCGAAGGCGCGGTCAGGAAACTTCGGCGCGCTCGGCTCTTTCCGACGATGTCCGAGCGTCGCTCGCTCACGAACACGCGCTACTATGATTGTGTGATGGGCGCGTAAGAGGCTAGAGAGGGGGTAACTTTTGCGCGCGATCTGGCTATATATCATTTTGAATCTCTCTCGCACGCAGCCTACTTCTCAAGTATTATGCTGCCTTATGCACAGTTCACTTCCCATTAGTTACTTGTTCCGTCTCTGTCACACGCAGCTCACTTCTCGACGTCTTAGCAATAGTGGCGCCATCCCAGTATGACCACATTTTTGTAGCCACTTTTTTCAAGTCTCTCCATAAGAGATCGGACTCCTCCCACTCTAGCCTCCCTGGCCCTGGCCGTGAGTCAGTAATTAAACGAGCGATTGTCGTGAGACACTCCACGACTGGCCTGACAATTCGAGCCGCGCTGGGTGGATGTACCGTTTGTGAACGCAAAGGAAGCGGTCTTCCCGAAATCGTGTTTAAGGGGTCAATTTAGATAACAAAGAATGCGTGACGATTAAATGTGAATGCGATCTTAAAGATTATGCGGAAGTAAGTTCCCCTTAGAGTTCTACGGGAAGATGAGGCGATTGAGAGCGGGATTTAAGGGGGTGAATTGCAAAACGGGACGCGTGCAAATTTGTTTGTCGAAAACGGATCAGAGGACTTCCTTCAAACGGAGCGAACGTTTCGTTTTTGGGTGTGAGGAAGCTCCTTAGCGAAATGTTGATTATCGATGAGAAATGGTAAGGGGCTTACGCTGAAGAAGCGCACGCGTGAATCTTATTTTGAATCGAAGTAGAGAATTTGTACGAGATAAAGTACATTTATCGACTTGTGCAGTGGCAGTTGAAACTTGAACGAAAACTCGACTTTGGGAAACCGCATTTAAGAGGCCAAATTAAGAAGAACGGCATTACGGCATTCGCGATTTATCGTGGAACGGGTTTAATGGATCCGTGAAAATATGGAATACAATCAATCTACTCTTTTCAGATGCAAAATAGCGACCTAACTTTGCCTCCAGTGCGGGACCTCATTGAAGGTGTCACACAGTAGTACCAAATCCCAAAAGGCCGGCCAAAAGTCAAAACCGTATTTAATTCGGATGAAAGTCTGTGCTCGGGGGTTTTCCAGGTCGCTGAAAACGAATTCGGAGTCAAAGTTCTCTTCGAATCGACGACTTTTAAATCAGGAAACGAATCCGAGTTTGCATGCAAGTGTTTCTGTTGTGGAATAATCCCTACAAACTGAGAATGTCGGGCCGAGCATCGGATTCGTTCACGTTCATAGTCCACAGCAGCAGTAGCAGTCCTCAATGGCTATTTTCGTGTGGAGAGTGGAACATTTTAAAAAATCACCTTTTGGGAACGAATCCGAACAGTCTCAAGGTTATTTCGATAATGAAACAGAAAACAAATTATGAATGGAACGGTTTTCACATTGGATTCGTCTCGATCTGATAAAAAACAGACAGTTGGAACAGGCGTATTTATGAACGTCGAATCTCACGTCAATTTTCGTTCGAATCGACGACTTCTAAATCGGGAAACGAATCCAAGTCTGCATGCAAGTGTTTCTGTTGTCGAATAAACCCTACAAACTGAGAACGCCGCGCCGAGCATCGGATTCGTTCACGTTCATAGTCTACAGCAGCTGTAGGAGTCCTCAATGGCTAGTTTCATGCCGAGGGTGATACATTTTTAAAAATCACCCACTGGGAACGAGTCAGAAAACAATGGATTTGTTTCGATCCGATAAAAAACATACAGTTGGAACAGGCGTATTTATCCACGTCGAATCTCATGTGAATTTTCGTTCGAATCGACGACTTTTAAATTGGGAAACGAATCCGAGTGTGCATGCAAGTGTTTCTGTTGTCGAATAGTCCCTACAAACTGAGAACGCCGCGCCGAGCATCGGATTCGTTCACGTTCACGGTGCACAGCAGCAGTAGTAGTCTTTAACGGCTTTTTTCGTGCCGAGGGTGAAACAATTGGAAAAATCCCCTTCTGGGAACGAATCCGAACAGTCTCAAGGTTATTTCGATAATGAAACACAAAACAGAATATGAATGGACCGGTTTTCACATTGGATTCGTCTCGATCTGATAAAAAACGACAGTTGGAACAGGCGTATTTATCAACGTCGAATCTCACGTCAATTTTCGTTCGAATCAACGACTTCTAAATCGGGAAACAAATCCGAGTCTGCATGCAAGTGTTTCTGTTGTCCAATAATCCCTACAAACAGAGAACGCCGCGCCGAGCATAGGATTCGTTCACGTTCATAGTCCACAGCAGCAGTAGGAGCCCTCAACGGATATTTTCGTGCCGAGGGTGATACATTTTTTAAAATCATCCACTGGGAACGAATCCGAACACTCTCAAGGTTAATTCGATAATGAAACATAAAACAGACTTTAAGTGGACCGTTTTTCATATTGGATTCCTCTCGGTCCGATAAAAAAAAACGGTTGAATCAGGCGTATTTATCAACGTCGAATCTCATGTGAATTTTCGTTCGACTCGACGACTTTTAAATCGGGAAACGAATCCGAGTCTGCATGCAAGTGTTTATGTTGCCGAATAATCCCCACAAACTGAGAACGCCGCGCCGAGCATCGGATTCGTTCACGTTCACAGTCCACAGCAGCAGTAGTAGTCCTCAACGGCTTTTTCGTGCCGAGGGTGAAATATTTTAAAAAATCACCCACTGGGAACGAGTCCGAACAGTCTCAAGGTTATTTCGATAATGAAACACAAAACTGAATTTGAATGGACCGTTCTACATATTCGATTCGTCTCGATTCGGTAAAAAACAAACGGTTGAAACAGGCGGAATTATCAACGTCGAATCTCGTGTGAATTTTCGTTCGAATCGACGACTTTTAAATCGGGAAACGAATCCGAGTCTGCATGCAAGTTTTCTGTTGTCGAATAATCCTTCCAAACTGAGAACGCCGCGCCGAGCATCGGATTCGTTCACGTTCCCGGTCAACATCAGTAGTAGTCCTCAACGGCTTTTTTCGTGCCGAGGGTGAAACATTTTGAAAAATCACTAGTGGAACTATGAACGTGAACGAATCCGATGCTCGGCGCGGCGTTCTCACTTTGTAGGGATTATTCGACAACAGAAACACTTGCATGCAGACTCGGATTCGTTCCCCGATTTAAAAGTTGTCAATTCGAACGATAATTCACATGAGATTCGATGTTGATAAATACGCCTGTTTCAACCGTTTTTTTTATCGGTCCGGAACGAATCCAATATGAAAAACGGTCCATTCATATTCTGTTTTGAGATTCATTATCGAAATAACCTTGAGACTGTTCGGACTCGTTCCCAGTGGGTGATTTTTTGAAAAGTTTCACCTCCGGCACGAAAAAAGCCGTTGAGGACTACTACTGCTGCTGTGGACTGTGAACGTGAACGAATCCGATGCTCGGCGCGACGTTCTCAGTTTGTAGGGATTATTCGACAACAGAAACACTTGCATGCAGACTCGGATTCCTTTCCCGATTGAAAAGTCGCCGATTCGAACGAAAATTCCCATGAGATTCGATGTTGATAAATACGCCTGTTCAACCGTTTGTTTTGTATCGAATCGAGACGAATCCAGTATGTAAAACGGTCCATTTAAAATCTGTTTCGTGTTTCATTATCGAAAAACCTTGAGACTGTTCGGACTCGTTCCCAGTGGGTGATTTTTGAAGATGTATTACCCTCGGCACGAAAATAGCCATTGAGGACAACTACTGCTGCCGTCGACTGCGAACGTGAACGAATCCGATGCTCGGCTCGGCGTTCTCAGGTTGTAGGGATTCTTCGACAATAGAAACACTTGCATGCAGACTCGGATTCGTTTCCCGATTTAAAAGTCGTCGATTCGAACGAAAATTCACATGAGATTCGACGTTGATAAATACGCCTGTTCCTACTGTATGTTTTTTTAATCGGATCGAGACGAATGCAATGTGAAAACCGGTCCATTCATATTCTGTTTTGTGTTTCATTATCGAAATAACCTTGAGACTGTTCGGATTCGTTCTAAGAAGGTGATTTTTAAAAATGTTTCACCCTTGGCACGAGAAAAGCCGTTGAGCACTGCTACTGGTGCTGTGGACTCTGAACGTGAACGAATCCGATGCTCGGCGCGGCGTCCTCACTTTGTAGAGATTATTCGACAACAGAAACACATGCATGCAGAATCGGATTCGTTCCCCGATTTAAAAGTTGTCGATTCGAACTATAGTTCACATGAGATTCGATGTCGATAAATACGCCTGATTCAACCGTTTTTTTTATCGGTCCGAGACGAATCCAGTATGAAAAACGGTCCACTCAAATTCTGTTTTGTGTTTCATTATCGAAATAACCTTGAGACTGTTCGGATTCGTTCCCAGGTGGTGATTTTTAAAAATGGATCACCCTTGGCACGAAAATATCCATTGAGGACTTCTACTGCTGCTGTGGACTGTGAACGTGAACGAATCCGATGCTCGGCGCGGAGTTCTCAGTTTGTAGGGATTTTTCGACAACAGAAACACTTGCATGCAGACTCGGATTCGTTTCCCGATTTAAAAGTCGTCGATTCGAACGAAAATTCACATGAGATTCGACGTTGATAAATGCGCCTGTTCCAACGGTGTTTTTATTTATCGGATCGAAACGAATCCAATGTGAAAACCGGTCCATTCATATTCTGTTTTGTGTTTCATTATCGAAATAACCTTGAGACTGTTCGGACTCGTTCCCAGTGGGTGATTTTTTTAAAGTTTCACCTCCGGCACGAAAAAAGCCATTGAGGACAACTACTGCTGCCATCGACTGTGAACGTGAACGAATCCGATGCTCGGCTCGGCGTTCTCAGTTTGTAGGGATTCTTCGACAATAGAAACACTTGCAAACAGACTCGGATTCGTTTCCCGATTTAAAAGTCATCGATTCGAACGAAAATTCACATGAGATTCGACGTTGATAAATACGCCTGTTTCAACTGTATGTTTTTTTTATCGGATCGCGACGAATCCAATGTGAAAACCGGTCCATTCATATTCTGTTTTGTGTTTCATTATCGAAATACCCTTGAGACTGTTCGGATTCGTTCCAAGAAGGTGATTTTTAAAAATGTTTCACCCTTGGCACGAGAAAAGCCGTTGAGCACTGCTACTGGTGCTGTGGACTCTGAACGTGAACGAATCCGATGCTCGGCGCGGCGTTCTCACTTTGTAGGGATTCTTCGACAATAGAAACACTTGCATGCAGACTCGGATTCGTTTCCCGATTTAAAAGTTGTCGATTCGAACTATAATTCATATGAGATTCGATGTTGATAAATACGCCTGTTCCAACTGTATGTTTTTTTTATCGGATCGAGACGATCCCAATGTGAAAACCGGTCCACTCAAATTTTGTTTTGTGGTTCATTATCGAAATAACCTTGAGACTGTTCGGATTCGTTCCCAGTGGGTGATTTTTAAAAATTTATCACCCTCGGCACGAAAATAACCATTGAGAATTCCTACTGCTGCTGTGGACTATGAACGTGAACGAATCCGATGCTCGGCGCGGCGTTCCCAGTTTGTAGGGACTATTCGACAACAGAAACACTTGCATGCAGACTCGGATTCGTTTCCCGATTTAAAAGTCGTCGATTCGAAGGAAAATTCACATGAGAGTCGACGTTGACAAATACGCCTGGTCCGACTGTATGTTTTTTTTATCGGATCGAGACGAATCGAATGTCAAAACCGGTCCCTCCATATTCTGTTTTGTGTTTCATTATCGAAATAACATTGAGACTGTTCAGATTCTTTCCCAGAAGGTGATTTTAAAAAATGTTTCACCCTCGGCACGAAAAAAGCCGTTGAGCACTACTACTGGTGCTGTGGACTGTGAACGTGAACGAATCCACTGCTCGGCGCGGCGTTCTTAGTTTGTAGGGATTATTCGACAACAGAAACACTTGCATGCAGACTCGGATTCGTTTCCCAATCTAAAAGTCGTCGATTCGAATGAAAATTCACATGAGATTCGACGTTGATAAATACGCCTGTTTCAACGGTTTTTTTTTAATCGCATCGAGACGAATCCAATATGTAAAACGGTCCATTCTAATTCTGTTTCGTGTTTCATTATCGAAATAACCTTGAGACTGTTCGGACTCGTTCCCAGTGGGTGATTTTTAAAAATGTATTACCCTCGGCACGAAAATAGCCATTGAGGACAACTACTGCTGCTATCGACGGTGAACGTGAACGAATCCGATGCTCGGCTCGGCGTTCTCAGTTTGTAGGGATTCTTCGACAATAGAAACACTTGCATGCAGACTCGGATTCGTTTCCGGGATTAAAAGTCGTCGATTCGACCGACAATTCACATGAGATTCGACGTCGATAAATACGCCTGTTCCAACTGTATGTTTTTTTTATCGGATCGAGACGAATCCAATGTGAAATCCGGTCCATTCATATTCTGTTTTGTGTTTCATTGTCGAAATAACCTTAAGACTGTTCGGATTCGTTCCCAGTGGGTGATTTTTAAAAATTTATCACCCTCGGCACGAAAATAACCATTGAGAATTCCTACTGCTGCTGTGGACTATGAACGTGAACGAATCCGATGCTCGGCGCGGCGTTCCCAGTTTGTAGGGACTATTCGACAACAGAAACACTTGCATGCAGACTCGGATTCGTTTCCCGATTTAAAAGTCGTCGATTCGAAGGAAAATTCACATGAGAGTCGACGTTGACAAATACGCCTGGTCCGACTGTATGTTTTTTTTATCGGATCGAGACGAATCGAATGTCAAAACCGGTCCCTCCATATTCTGTTTTGTGTTTCATTATCGAAATAACATTGAGACTGTTCAGATTCTTTCCCAGAAGGTGATTTTTAAAAATGTTTCACCCTCGGCACGAAAAAAGCCGTTGAGCACTACTACTGGTGCTGTGGACTGTGAACGTGAACGAATCCACTGCTCGGCGCGGCGTTCTTAGTTTGTAGGGATTATTCGACAACAGAAACACTTGCATGCAGACTCGGATTCGTTTCCCAATCTAAAAGTCGTCGATTCGAATGAAAATTCACATGAGATTCGACGTTGATAAATACGCCTGTTTCAACGGTTTTTTTTTATCGCATCGAGACGAATCCAATATGTAAAACGGTCCATTCTAATTCTGTTTCGTGTTTCATTATCGAAATAACCTTGAGACTGTTCGGACTCGTTCCCAGTGGGTGATTTTTAAAAATGTATTACCCTCGGCACGAAAATAGCCATTGAGGACAACTACTGCTGCTGTCGACGGTGAACGTGAACGAATCCGATGCTCGGCTCGGCGTTCTCAGTTTGTAGGGATTCTTCGACAATAGAAACACTTGCATGCAGACTCGGATTCGTTTCCGGGATTAAAAGTCGTCGATTCGACCGACAATTCACATGAGATTCGACGTTGATAAATACGCCTGTTCCAACTGTATGTTTTTTTTATCGGATCGAGACGAATCCAATGTGAAATCCGGTCCATTCATATTCTGTTTTGTGTTTCATTATCGAAATAACCTTAAGACTGTTCGGATTTGTTCCAAGAAGGTGATTTTTAAAAATGTTCCACCCTCGGCACGAAAAAAGGCGTTGAGCACTACTACTGGTGCTGTGGACTCTGAACGTGAACGAATCCGATGCTCGGCGCGGCGTGCTCACTTTGTAGGGATTATTCGACAACAGAAACACTTGCATGCAGACTCGGATTCGTTCCCCGATTTAAAAGTTGTCGATTCGAACTATAATTCACATGAGATTCGATGTTGATAAATGGGCCTGTTTCAACCGTTTTTTTTATCGGTCCGAGACGAATCCATTATAAAAAACGGACCACTCAAATTCTGTTTTGTGTTTCATTATCAAAAGAACCTTGAGACTGTTCGGATTCGTTCCCAGTTGGTGATTTTTAAAAATGTATCACCCTCGCCTCGAAAATATCGATTGAGGACTTCTACTGCTCCTGTGGACTGTGAACGTGAACGAATCCGATGCTCGGCGCGGCGTTCTCAGTTTGTAGGGATTTTTCGACAACAGAAACACTTGCATGCAGACTCGGATTCGTTTCCCGGTTTAAAAGTCGTCGATTCGAACGAAAATTCACATGAGATTCGAGGTTGATAACTACGCCTGTTTCAACCGTTGTTTTTATCGGACCGAGACGAATCCAATATGAAAAACGGTCTACTCAAATTTTGTTTTGTGTTTCATTATCGAAATAACCTTGAGACTGTGCGGATTCGTTCCCAGTGGGTGATTTTCAAAAATTTATCACCCTCGGCACGAAAATAACCATTGAGGATTTTTACTGCTGCTGTGGACTATGAACGTGAACGAATCCGATGCTCGGCGCGGCGTTCCCAGTTTGTATGGACTATTCGACAACAGAAACACTTGCATGCAGACTCGGATTCGTTTCCCGATTCAAAAGTCGTCGATTCGAACGAAAATTCACATGAGATTCGACGTTGACAAATACGCCTGTTCCGACTGTATGTTTTTTTATCGGATCAAGACGAATTCAATGTGAAAACCGGTCCATCCATATTCTGTTTTGTGTTTCATTAGCGAAATAACATTGAAACTGTTCGGATTCCTTCCCGGAACGTGATTTTTCAAAATGTTTCACCCTCGGCACGAAAAAAGCCGTTGAGCACTACTACTGGTGCTGTGGACTGTGAACGTGAACGAATCCGATGCTCGGCGCGGCGTTCTTAGTTTGTAGGGATTATTCGACAACAGAAACACTTGCATGCAGAGTCGGATTCGTTTCCCAATCTTAAAGTCGTCGATTCGAACGAAAATTCACATGAGATTCGACGTTGATAAATACGCCTGTTAAAACCGTTTTTTTTTAATGGGACCGAGACGAATCCAATGTGAAAACCGGTCCATTCATATGCGGTTTTCTGTTTCATGATCGAAATAACCTTGAGACTGTTCGGACTCGTCCCCAGTGGGTCATTTTTAAAAATGTATTACCCTCGGCCCGAAAATAGCCATTGAGGACTACTACTGCTGCTGTGGACTGTGAACGTGAACGAATCCGATGCTCGGCTCGGCGTTTTTAGTTTATAGAGATTATTCGACTATAGAAATACTTGCATGCAGACTCGGATTCGTTTCCCGATTTAAAAGTCGTCGATTCGAACGAAAATTCACATGAGATTCGACGTTGATAAATACGCCTGTTCCAACTGTATGTTTTTTTATCGGATCGAGACGAATCCAATGTGAAAACCGGTCCATTCATATTCTGTTTTGTGTTTCATTATCGAAATACCCTTGGGACTGTTCGGATTCGTTCCAAGACGGTGATTTTAAAAAATGTTTCACCCTTGGCACGAGAAAAGCCGTTGAGCACTTCTACTGGTGCTGTGGACTCTGAACGTGAACGAATCCGATGCTCGGCGCGGCGTTCTCACTTTGTAGGGATTATTCGACAATAGAAACACTTGCATGCAGACTCGGATTCGTTCCCCGATTTAAAAGTTGTCGATTCGAACTATAATTCACATGAGATTCGATGTTGATAAATACGCCTGTTTCAACTGTTTTTTTTATCGGTCCGAGACGAATCCATTATGAAAAACGGTCCCCTTAAAATCTGTTTTGTGTTTCATTATCGAAATAACCTTGAGACTGTTCGGATTCGTTCCCAGTTCGTGATTTTTAAAAATGTATCACCTTCGGCACGAAAATATCCATTGAGGATTCCTACTGCTGCTGTGGACTATGAACGTGAACGAATCCAATGCTCGGCGCGGCGTTCTCAGTTTGTAGGGACTATTTCACAACAGAAACACTTGCATGCAGACTCGGATTCGTTTCCCGATTTAAAAGTCGTCGATTCGAAGGAAAATTCACATGAGATTCGACGTTGAGAAATACGCCTGTTCCTACTGTATGTTTTTTTTTATCGGATCAAGACGAATCCAATGTGAAAACGGGTCCATCCATATTCTGTTTTGTGATTCATTATCGAAATAACCTTGAGACTGTTCGGACTCGTTCCCAGTGGGTGATTTTTTTCTAAGTTTCACCTCCAGCACGAAAAAAGCCGTTGAGGACTACTACTGCTGCTGTGAACTGTGAACGTGAACGAATCCGATGCTCGGCGCGACGTTCTCAGTTTGTAGGGATTATTCGACAACAGAAACACCTGCATGCAGACTCAGATTCGTTTCCCGATTGAAAAGTCGCCGATTCTAACGGAAACTCACATGATATTCGACGTTGATAAATCCGCCTGTTTCAACCGTTTGTTTTTTATCGCATCGAGACGAATCCAATATGTAAAACGGTCCATTCAAATTCTGTCTCGTGTTTCATTATCGAAATAACCTTGAGACTGTTCGGACTCGTTCCCAGTGGGTGATTTAAAAAAATGTATTACCCTCGGCACAAAATTAGCCATTGAGGACAACTACTGCTGCTGTCGACTGTGAACGTGAACGAATCCGATGCTCGGCTCGGCGTTCGCAGTTTGTAGGGATTCTTTGACAATAGAAACACTTGCATGCAGACTCGGATTCGTTTCCCCATTTAAAAGTCGTCGATTCGACCGAAAATTCACATGAGATTCGACGTTGATAAATACGCCTGTTCCAACTGTATGTTTTTTTTATCGGATCGAGACGAATCCAATGTGAAAACCGGTCCATTCATATTCTGTTTTGTGTTTCATTATCGAAATAACCTTGAGACTGTTCGGATTCGTTCCCAGTTGGTGATTTTTGAACATGTATCACCCTCGGCACGAAAATATCCCTTGAGGACTTCTACTGCTGCTGTAGACTGTGAACGTGAACGAATCCTATGCTCGGTGCGGCGTTCTCAGTTTGTAGGGATTTTTCGACAACAGAAACACTTGCAAGCAGACTCGGATTCGTTTCCCGATTTGAAAGTCGTCGATTCGAACGAAAATTCACATGAGATTCGACGTTGATAAATGCGCCTGTTCCAACGGTGTTTTTTTTTTTATCGGATCGAAACGAATCCAATGTGAAAACCGGTCCATTCATATTCTGTTTTGTGTTTCATTATCGAAATAACCTTGAGACTGTTCGGACTCGTTCCCAGTGGGTGATTTTTTTCAAAGTTTTCCCTCCGGCACGAAAAAAGCCATTGAGGACATCTCCTGCTGCCGTCGACTGTGAACGTGAACGAATCCGATGCTCGGCGCGGCGTGCTCACTTTGTAGGGATTATTCGACAACAGAAACATTTGCATGCAGACTCGGATTCGTTCCCCGGTTTAAAAGTTGTCGATTCGAACTATAATTCACATGAGATTCGATGTTGATAAATACGCCTGTTTCAACCGTTTTTTTTATCGGTCCGAGACGAATCCATTATGAAAAACGGTCCACTCAAATTCTGTTTTGTGTTTCATTATCGAAATAACCTTGAGACTGTTCGGATTCGTCCCCAGTTGGTGATTTTAAAAAATGTATCACCCTCGGCACGAAAATATCCATTGAGGACTTCTACTGCTGTTGTGGACTGTGAACGTGAACGAATCCGATGCTCGGCGCGGCGTTCTCACTTTGTAGGGATTTTCCGACAACAGAAACACTTGCATGCAGACTCGGATTCGTTTCCCGATTTAAAAGTCGTCGATTCGAACGAAAATTCACATGAGATTCGCTGTTGATAAATACGCCAGTTTCAACCGTTTTTTTTATCGGACCGAGACGAATCCAATATGAAAATCGGTCCATTCAAATTTTGTTTTGTGTTTCATTATCGAAATAACCTTGAGACTGTTCGGATTCGTTCCTAGTGGGTGATTTTTAAAAATTTATCACCTTCGGCACGAAAATAACCATTGAGAATTCCTACTGCTGCTGTGGACTATGAACATGAACGAATCCGATGCTCGGCGCGGCGTTCCCAGTTTGTAGGGACTATTTGACAACAGAAACACTTGCATGCAGACTCGGATTCGTTCCCCGATTTAAAAGTCGTCGATTCGAAGGAAAATTCACATGAGATTCGACGTTGACAAATACGCCTGTTCCGACTGTATGTTTTTTTTATCGGATCGAGACGAATCGAATGTGAAAACCGGTCCATCCATATTCTGTTTTGTGTTTCATTATCGAAATAACATTCAGACTGTTCAGATTCCTTCCCAGAAGGTGATTTTTAAAAATGTTTCACCCTTGGCACGAAGAAAGCCGGTGAGCACTACTACTGGTGCTGTGGACTGTGAACGTGAACGAATCCGATGCTCGGCCCGGCGTTCTTAGTTTGTAGGGATTATTCGACAACAGAAACACTTGCATGCAGACTCGGATTCGTTTCCCAATCTAAAAGTCGTCGATTCGAACGAAAATTCACATGATATTCGACGTTGAGAAATACGCCTGTTTCAACGGTTTTTTTTATCGCATCGAGACGAATCCAATATGTAAAACGGTCCATTCAAATTCTGTTTCGTGTTTCATTATCGAAATAACCTTGAGACTGTTCGGACTCGTTCCCAGTGGGTGATTTTTAAAAATGTATTACCCTCGGCACGAAAATCGCCATTGAGGACAACTACTGCTGCTGTCGACGGTGAACGTGAACGAATCCGATGCTCGGCTCGGCGTTCTCAGTTTGTAGGGATTCTTCGACAATAGAAACACTTGCATGCAGACTCGGATTCGTTTCCCGGTTTAAAAGTCGTCGATTCGACCGACAATTCACATGAGATTCGACGTTGATAAATACGCCTGTTCCAACTGTATGTTTTTTTTTATCGGATCGAGACGAATCCAATGGGAAATCCGGTCCATTCATATTCTGTTTTGTGTTTCATTATCGAAATAACCTTGAGACTGTTCGGATTCGTTCCAAGACGGTGATTTTTAAAAATGTTCCACCCTTTAAAAGAAGGTGATTTTTAAAAATGTTCCACCCGAAAAAAGCCGTTGAGCACTACTACTGGTGCTGTGGACTCTGAACGTGAACGAATCCGATGCTCGGCGCGGCGTGCTCACTTTGTAGGGATTATTCGACAACAGAAACACTTGCATGCAGACTCGGATTCGTTCCCCGATTTAAAAGTTGTCGATTCGAACTATAATTCACATGAGATTCGATGTTGATAAATGGGCCTGTTTCAACCGTTTTTTTTATCGGTCCGAGACGAATCCATTATGAAAAACGGTCCACTCAAATTCTGTTTTGTGTTTCATTATCGAAATAACCTTGAGACTGTTCAGATTCCTTCCCAGAACGTGATTTTTCAAAATGTTTCACCCTCGGCACGAAAAAAGCCGTTGAGCACTACTACTGGTCCTGTGGACTGTGAACGTGAACGAATCCGATGCTCGGCTCGGCGTTTTCAGTTTATAGAGATTATTCGACTATAGAAATACTTGCATGCAGACTCGGATTCGTTTCCCGATTTAAAAGTCGTCGATTCGAACGAAAATTCACATGAGATTCGACGTTGATAAATACGCCTGTTCCAACTGTATGTTTTTTTATCGGATCAAGACGAATCCAATGTGAAAACCGGTCCATTCATATTCTGTTTTGTGTTTCATCATCGAAAGAACCTTGAGACTGTTCGGACTCGTTCCCAGAAGGTGATTTTGAAAAATGTTTCACTCTCGGCACGAAAGTAGCCGTTGAGGACTGCTACTGCTGCTGTGGACTATGAACGTCAACGAATCCGATGGTCGGCCCGGCGTTCTCAGTTTGTAGGGATTATTCCACAACAGATACACTTGCATGCATACTCGGATTCGTTTCCTGATTCAAAAGTCGTCGATTCGAAGAGAACTTTGACTCCGAATTCATATTCAGCGACCTGAAAAACCCCCAAGTACAGACTTTCATCCGAACTGAATACGTTTTTGACTTTTGGCCGGCTTTTTGGGATTTGGGACCACTGTGTGATACCTTCAATGAGGTCCTGGACTCGAGGCAAAGTTAGGTCGCTATTTTGCATCTGAAAAGAGTAGATTGATTCTATTCCACATTTTCACAAACCCATTGAACCTGTTCCACGATAAGTCGCGAATGCCGTAATGCCTTTCTTCTTAATTTGGCCCCTTAAATGCGGTTTTCCAACGTCGAGTTTGCGTTCAAGTTTCAACTGCCACTGCACGAGTCGATAAATGTACTTTATCTCGTACAAATTCTCTACTTCGATTCAAATCAAGATTCACGCGTGCGCTTCTTCAGCGTGAACCCCTTTACATTTCTCGTCGATAATCAACATCTCGCCAAGGAGCTTCTTCACACCCAAAAACGAAACGTTCGCCCCGTTTGAAGGAAGTCCTCTGATCCGTTTTCGACAAACAAATTTGCATGCGTCCCGTTTTGCAATTCAACCCCTTAAATCCCGCTCTCAATCGCCTCCACGTGCCGTAAAACTGTAAGGTGAACTCACGTCCTCTTAATCTTTAAGACCGCATTCACATTTAATCGTCACGCATTCTTTGTTATCTTAATTGACCCCTTAAACACGATTTCGGGAAGCCCGCTTTCTTTGCGTTCACAAACGGTACATCTACCCAGCGAGGCTCGAATCATTAGGTTCGACATTCATATTCTACGTTAAACTCGCACACTCGGACGCCTGTCATCGTAACGTCAGCCACGACCCGACATCTCTCGGTGACTTCTGCAACCTCATGACAGCCACGTCAAGAACATAGCGGCAAATGCTCCAACGCCCACTCCGTTCCTGGCCATTCCAACTCCGCCGTTCCTCGGACTTCAGTTTGAACTATCATTCGATATTGATTTGTTAATGGCCTTTTTCTCAATGGTACCATTTTTTTTGAGGCCCTTATCCGGGTCCTACGTGTTCAGAATCAAGTCCACTTTGATTCTTTAAGCACGGAATGCCATTTTTATTTTTACTCAGAATTCTCTTTTATTTTTTGTTGGAATATACTTTTCCCACATAGGCGCTATATTTTTTTCCGAAGAGTTCTCGAAAAACCATTTCAAAAGCGCACCTTTGCCGTCCTAAAATGGCTGCGCATGAATTAAAAAAAATGGGTGGCCACTTTATAATTGTCACCCTGTATATATTGTCGTATATATTTCTATAGAGTTATAAGCGTCGAGCGGTAAACGCTTTACTCTGATTACTACCCTAAAGAGTCGCGAGTTCTCTTCGGGATACGAAGCTGAAGCTGATGAGGAATTGACGAGCCGTAGAGCCGCATCTTCTTTTAAAATTTAAAAACACATACACACACCACATGCGGAATCTGAAACCCCACAATCCGAGGATAAGGGAGGCGAGGGATCAGAGCAGAAGTGGCAGACAGCGAGAAAAAAGAAAAGATCGCACAAGATATCCGAGAAGCAGCCCCAGAAGAAGCCGTAGAAACCTCGCGAACGGCCGACTCTGCCCAACGCTCTCGTCATGCACAAAAAGGGTGACTTGAGCTATGCGGAGATCTTGAGTCGTATAAAGAAGGATCCGGCGCTCAAGGATGCAGGTAAATGCGTCCAAAAGGTGCGCAGTACGAACGCGGGAGATCTGCTGATCGTTCTGAAAAAGGAGAGCTCAGCCAAAGCACCGGAATTGCGAAACCAATTCGAAGGCGTTCACGGCGAATCAGAAGCGGTCCAGAGTAATGTCCAGGAAGTTGATCTGGAGATCAAAGACCTGGAAGAGCACGCGACGAAGGAGGAGATATCGGCGGCCCTGTAGAGAGTCTTGGGTCCGGACTTCTTGGTCCAGCATATACGCGGGCTCTCCAGGCTCTCCAGGTACTCCAAAAACGATGCAAATGAGAGTACTCCAGCTCAACCTCAACCATTGTGAAGCCGCACAGGACCTGCTCATGCAGACTGTGCGCGAGCTGAAGCCTGACTTGGCGATACTCTCGGAACCATATGGGCATCTAGACACGCAACCCGGGGAATCTGACGCAAGTGGGAAGGCCGCAATTTGGTCCTGCGGAAAGCTTCCATTTCAGGATCTTGAGAGTCGGATGGAAACTGGTTTCGTGAGAATAAAATCCAAAGGAGTTCATTTTTATAGTTGTTACGCAACGATCTATAGTTGTTACTGACGACTGATGAGTTTGAGAATTTTCTCTACAACTTAGTCGCAGACGCTCAACAACGCTTCCCGGTAGCCATAGCCAGAGAATACAACGCGTGGGCTGTGGAATGGGGTAGTAAAGTGACGAACAGGAAGGGCCAAGCCCTGCTTAAGGCTATGTCCTTATTGGATGTAGTACTACTTAATGCAGGTATAAAGCCCACTTTTGTTGAAGGTGAAGCCTCCTCTATAGTGGACCTCACTTTTGTGAGTAGTAGCCTGGCGAGAAGAAACCAGTGCCACTGGGTAATCGGTGATATCTACACTCACAGTGATCATCAAGCCATTCTCTGGGAGATTCGCGGTGACTCTAGCAGAACAGCGAAGGCACCGAAGACAAACGAGAAGGGCTGGAAGGTGAAAATGTTTGACGCGGACTTGGTTCGTGAAACTTTTGATACCAGCCCCCTCGCAGCGGAAAGTGAAACCGAGAAGGTCGAGGTGGTCTTGCAGAGGGTCATCGAAGCATGCGCTGCCACAATGCCACGGTAAAGTGATGTCGACTTCCAACCGGCGGTACACTGATGGAGCGACCAAATTGCCGGCCTCCGAAGGGAGTGTCATTGAACTCGCCGCCTAGCGCAACGAGCTCGAGGCAAACGCTCATTCCCCGATTTGGAAGAACAGCACAGGAAGGTGCGCTTGAAGCTTAAAAAGGCTATCAAGCAGAGTAAAGCGGGAAGCTGGGGCGTGCTGCTCAGCGAGATGGAAGCTGCCCCCTGGAGCAGGCCGTACAAAGTAGTAATGACTCGGCTGAAAAGCCAGCCAATGCCATCGCCTGTGGACGCAACCCTGCTGGAAAAGATTGTTACACATCTGTTCCCTGAGCAACCCGAGGAGGACTACCAGCTCGAGGAGGACGTCGATGAGGATATCCCAGCCATTCCTGAAGAGGAGCTTCTTACGGCGATTGCCAGGGTGGGCGACAATAAAGCCCCCGGCATGGATAGGATACCCAATATCGCACTGAAGGCAGCGACCAAGTTGGCACCGGCAATATTCCTGGGCATGTACAATGCGTGTCTCAAGGAAGGAATCTTCCCGGACAAGTGGAAGTGGCAGAAGCTAGTGCTCCTCCCGAAAGGGAAGAAGCCACCGGACGAACCTTCATCCTATCGTCCGCTCTGTATGCTGGATACCGCTGGAAAGATCTTCGAACACATCATCCCTAACAGGATTGAGAAGGTCGTGGACCCTCTCCTGGCGGAGGGCCAGTTTGGCTTCAGAAAGGAGCGCTCTACTCTGGATGCCATTAACACAGTGGTGAAGCAGGCGCAGGAGTCGACTCCGGGGAAACGATGGACAAAAGGATCCAAGAAGTACTGCGCAGTTGTCACTCTCAACGTCAAAAACGCTTCCAACTCGGCGATATGGAAGTGTATCATGGATGCCCTAAAAACATTAGGTGTACCATGGTACCTACGGAGAATAGTGGCGAGTTACCTATGTAATAGGTGGCTCATGTACGACACACAGGATGGGCCAAAGACGTATGGGGGGACTGGATGAGTTCCTCAGGGTACTTGGACCGCTTCTGTGGATCATCATGAACAATGATCTGCTGCTATTACAATTCCCGAAAGGAGTGTACATCGTAGCGTTCGCAGATGACGCGGCGCTGATTGTCATCGCCAAATTCCCGGAGCAAATCACCGCACTCTTCGCCGAAGCTTTCGCCAAGATAACGCTATCAACGTTATCGCGAGAATTCTGCCCATTGAGGTACTCGCCGAGGAGCGTAGATCGATGTACCAGCAGAAGGGAGCTAGAAACCCCGGTTATGCAAGGAAAAAAGCGAGAGCAAGCAGTTTTAACCAGTGACAGACGATGTGGAATGCCTCTACCAAGGGGAGGTGGACTCACCGACTAATCCCGAAGGTGGAGATATGCGTGAACCGTCCACACGGGGAGCTTAACTATTATCTCACTCAAGTGATCTCAGGACACGACTGTTTCCGGGCTTATCTCTATAAGTTTAATTATGAAGCTTCCCCGGTCTGCGCAGCATGTCTGGCAGTCGATGAGAACCCTGAACATGCATTGATCAAATGCCCACGTTTCAGTGACTCCCGCGCGATAGTCGAGAATTAGCTGGAGACACACATCACCCCGGACAACCTGGTGGAATTGATGCTGAATTCAGTAGACGTATGGACAGCGTTATCAGCGTATGCTGCCGCAGTAATGAAGGAGTTGCGACGTGCAGAACGCGCGAGGAAGAAGACGACGCCGGAAGACCGGGCAGTCATAGATGAAATAAGCGACACGAACCCCTTAACCACTCATATCATGTCGAGTGGAACGGGGGATGTAAGGTCGTCTGACAACACTGCAGGAAGAGCTACGGCTAAGGCCTCTCCCGCGATGTAATACCTAGCGGTCGTCCCGCGGGAGAATTTGTAAGGCCGCAAAGGAACGGGGGTTTTTAGTCGGTGCAAGTCCGACACACGGCAACTATTTGCTACGATGCGGAGGCATTTTCCCACTAAACCTCTTAAACACACACACACACACACACACACACACACACACACACACACACACACGCGCGCGCGCACGCACGCACGCACCACATGGGGAGTCTGAAACCCCTACGTGGTGCATCTCCAGGTGGTGGACAGGGGGAGGCCCTCTATATAAATATGGACATAGATGTAGAAATATCTATATAGATATAGATATACATATAGAGATATCTATCTGGATATAGATATGGATATAGAGATGTCTATATAGACATACAGGGTAGGAGGCAATTAAAATACCTCCCGTGGACCAAACAGACACGAGGAACAAACCTCGACAACAAATGACTATGGGAAGTCCAATAAAGGATGTACCGATTAGGGTGTAGGGGCACGGAACTCCAGTACCGGCGCCTCCAGTAAGTGAGCAAGCGGGCTCCTGGGCGTCGTCATCGAACGACCGCAGTACCATGGAGGTGGGCCACTTGGCCTCTATGGCGCACAATGTTCCAAGTGAAGGAAAGGAAGAGAAGTGGGGAGAACAGCTCTATATGCTAGATAGCCAAATCACTAGCCTTCTGGATTTCATCAAGGACAAGTCGAAAGTCCACGGTGAAATCCGATAGCTCGCCAGCTTCATGAGCACTTGGTACAAACGGGTGCTCAGTTTGGAGGAAAAAGCAGATAAGACGGTGGCGGGCATAGCACCGGCACCAACGAACGCTGCCTCGACACAGACGAAAACCTTCGCCTATGCGATGACCACGCCACAAACCGGACAACGTCCGGAAAGCGCGGAGAAGAAGAAGCGCACTCCGCCTCCGACAGAAGACCGCAAGCCCAAGAGGAAGAAGAAAATACGAGAGAAACCACCTGCGGAACCTCCCAAAGATAACGGGAACTTTACCAAGGAGGCCGCCAGTGTTGACTGGAAGCAAGTGCAACGGAAACCGCGAAGGAAGCAGCGCAAGGAGCCTCCACTCCCTAATGCACTGATCATCAAGCGGAACGGAGATCTGAGCTATGCTGAGATCCTATCTAAGATGAAGAAGGACGAAAAATTAAAGGAGGTGGGACAAAGTGCCTCGAAAATATGTCGAACGATGGGGGGGTGACATCATCCTTGTCTTCGATAAAGCAAGCCAAGACAAAACCGCCGAGTTTTCTGCGGCTATCGAGACTGCCCTCGGCGAAGAAGCGGCAATAAAAAGCAGGGTGCCCCTCACTACGATCGAAACCGAAGATACGAGCAAGCAGGAGATCTGCGAAGCCCTCCAGGACGTCCTAGACGAGAACGCCTTGGTGGAAGCTGAAGCTGTCAAATCTACCCGGAACGCGTACAGTGGCACCCGAACAGCGACGGTGACACTACCTGCCTCGGTCGCGAAAAAGGCCGCGAAAAGGAAAAGGAAATACAGGGAAAGTTCGAGTTGGCTGGGCAGTCTGTCGAATCCGAGAGATAGTAAAACCAACAAAATGTTTCAAGTGCTGGCACGATGGGCATCTGTCGAGCAGTTGCAAAAGCACGGTGGACAGATCGAAGTGCTGCATTAAGTGCGGCGGCGAAGGTCACAAGGCCGAAAAGTGCGCTGCACAGCCCCGCTGTGCTCTGTGTAGAGGCAAAGAGGATGATGATGCTTGCAAGCATGCGGCAGGACGCTTCAAATGTCGAGCTACCAGACGGATGAGCGTCTGGTAGGCCGCTTCCAGACGCACAAGGCCGTCTTCCAGGCTCTTTGAGCCTGGAAGACGGCTTTGTTACGGCAAAAATAAACGGCGCTCACGTCTTCAGCTGCTACATGCCACCGAGCATGACGCTGGAGAACTTTGAAGAAAGTCTGGACCGGCTGCTAAAATACGGTAAAATATCCAAGGACCGGACTCCACATGCGATTGCGGGTGACTTTAATGCCTGGGCACTGGACTGGGGCAGTACAAAGACAGACAAAAGAGGTCAGCAACTCTTGGAAGCACGGTCCGTACTGAACCTAGTTCTGCTCAACGATGGCAAGGTATGGACGTACTGCAACGGAGATGCATCCTCGATGATAGACCTCACCTTCATCAGTGGTGGAGTCGCTAACGGCGATACACGCTGGCAGGTATCGGAAATCTTTACACATAGTGACCATCGCGCCATCACATGGGAAGCGTCCAGGCAGCAGTGCAAGCTTGTCATACTTCAGGAACCTGTTGTCAAGGTTCCTTCCTATTATCCTTTCCAGATAGGATGGCACGTTCAGCTTATCCAGCGCGGAGCAGATATCACTTCACCTGGCTGTAACATGACAAGAGTACAAAATGACTGGGGGCGTACCTCAAGACTCAGTGCTCGGTCCACTTCTGTGGAACATAATGTACGACGACTGTTGAAACTGACACCGCCACATGGAGTAGAGGTAGTCGACTTTGCCGATGACGCCGCAGTGGTTATCGTTGCGAAATACCTTGAAGAAGGGAACAGGATGTTCGAAGAGACATTCACCCAGATCCAGCACTGGATGGGTACAGCTGGCTTGAAACTAGCTGAGCACAAGACAGAGGCCGTGCTGATCACCAGCAGGAAAAAGATAAAGACGATAGAGCTGACTGTGGGACATCACACAATTACGTCGCAACCCAGTATAAAATACCTGGGTCTGATGATTGATACGCGACTCAGCTTCAAGGAGCACGTAGAGTACGTCGTTGGCAAGGCGGGAAAGGTTGGAACGGCGTTAGCGCGACTGATGCCAAGCATAGGCGGGCCGAGGCAGGCGAGAAGGAAGCTACATCAGTGGTCACTTCGGTCCTGACCTATGGTATTGCCATTTGGGGCAATGCATTGACTACCGAGAAGTACCGACGAAAGACGGCAGTGGTCTACCGGCTCAGCGCCTTAAGGGTTTCCTGTGCGTTCCGCACAGTATCGGAAGATGGAGTGTGCATACACGCGGGAATGCCACCTATAGAGGTCCTGGCCGAAGAGAGAAGATCCGTATACCACCAGAGAAAGTCACCGTCAGGACTCCAAGATAAGGACAGAGATGAAATCGGGAAACGCAGCCTACAACGCTGGCAGCAGAAGTGGGATGCATCCGTGAAGGGGAGATGGACGTACCGCCTAATTCCCCAGATAGATGGTTGGCTGAACCGCAAACACGGGGAGGTCAACTACTACCTGACGCAGATGCTTTCATGCCACGGCTGCTTCAGAGCATACCTGCATAGGTTTGGTCACGATGAGTCTGCGGACTGTCCAAGTGGATGTAGAGTATCAGAGGATGCTGAACACGCATTCTTCCAGTGCGCACGATACCAAGAAAAAAGAGAGGAACTGGAGTAGGTACTAGTGGAAGCACTAACTCCAGAGACCTTGGTGGGACTCATGATGAAAACAGAAGAGAACTGGGCAGCGATTAGTAGTTTCGCTACGGCGGTGCTGAAGACACTGCGCCAAGAAGAAAATAAGAGAAGTAGCGAGATAGCGACGATAGTCCCTGATGATTGAAAAAAGAGGAAGAAAGCCAGTCGGCACCATCGGAGAAAGAGCTACGGCTGGGAACACTCTCGCGAAGTAATGCTTGACGGCGGTCCCGTGGGAGTAGAATAGGTCAGTGAGAAAGAGGTTCAGGGTTTAAGTTGGTACGGTAAGTTTGCGAGTCCAACACGCGGGTTGTAAACGCAACCTACGGTGCATAAAGCATTTCCCCCCTCTTTAAAAAAAGCACCCACACACGCACGCACGCACACACAGACACACACACGCACACGCACGCACGCACGCACGCACACGCACACGCACACACACACACACACACACACACACACACACACACACGCACGCAAACACGCACGCACACCCACCCACCCACACACACACACACACACCACACGGGGAGTCTGAAACCCCTAGGTGGCGCGTCCCCAGGCGGCGGATAGGGAGAAACCCTCGTATATAAATATAGACATAGATGTACAAATATCTATATGGATATAGATATACATATAGAGATATCTATCTGGATATAGATATGGATATTGAAATGTCTATATAGATATACAGGGCAGGAGGCAATTAAAGTACCTCCCGTGGACCAACAGACACGGGGAACAAACCTCGATAGCAAATGATTATGGGAAGTCCAATAAAGGATATACCGATTAGGGTGCAGGGGCATGGAACCCCAGTACCGGCGCCTTCAGGGAGTGACCAAGCGGGCTCCCGGGCGTCGTCATCGAACAACCGCAGTACCACGGAGGTGGGCCACTTGGCCTCCATGCCGCACAATGATTCAAGTGGAGAAAAGAAAGAGACAGGTGGAAACCGAAAGGAGATTTTGAAGTTGATGGAGAGGCACGGAAAGACGCTGGAGAGCCTAGCCTCTTTTATCCAGCAGAAGAAAAACCTCCACAAGGAGATCCAGCGGTGGGTTCCTATGCTTACCAGTACTTGGAAATGTATGGAGGACCTCGTAACGTAGAGTGCAAAGCCACAGGCGGCAACGTTGACTAGAGGAACGCAAACCACGCCGACCATAAGCCAAGCGAAATCGATTGTCCCTAACAAGGAGAGGAACGATGAAGGCATGGACGTGGGCGGTACCTCGACGCAAGTAAGCAAGGCGAAGAGGAAAAAGCGGGTTACACCGATGTCGACCGACGGAAAGGAGCCGAAGGAGAAGCAGCTGGTGGAGCCATTGGCTGGTCAATCCGAGGATAAGGGCGAGAGATCAGAGCAGAAGTGGCAGACTGCGCGAAAGAAGAAAAGATCGCACAAGATATCCGAGAAGCAGCCTCAGAAGAAGGCGCAGAAACCTCGCGAACGGCCGACTCTGCCCAACGCTCTCGTCATCCACAAAAAGGGTGACTTGAGCTATGCGGAGATCTTGAATCGTATAAAGAAGGATCCGGCGCTCAAAGATGCAGGTGAATGCGTCCAAAAGGTACGCAGAACGAATGCGGGAGATCTGCTGATTGTTCTGAATAAGGAGAGCTCAGCCAAAGCAACGGAATTGCGAAACCAATTCGAAGGTGTTCTTGGTGAATCAGCAACGGTCCAGAATAAAGTCCAGGAAGTTGATCTGGAGATCAAGGACCTGGAAGAGGACGCGACGAAGGAGGAGATATCGGCGGCCCTGCAGAGAGTCTTGGGACCGGACTATTCAGTCACGGAATACTCTCTTAAGTCTCTGCGTAAAGCATATGGCAGGACTCGGACCGCGGTAATACGACTCATGGTGCCTGCTGCCCGGAAACTTCTGGATACAGGAATCATCCGTGTCGGCTGGTGTAATTGCAGAATCCGAGAGGTGGTGAGAACACTAAAGTGTTTCAAGTGCTGGAAATTTGGACACTTATCACGGAACTGCAAGAGTGACGTCGACCGGGCTGAAGACTGCATCAAGTGCGGTAACACTGGCCACAAAGTTGCCGAATGCACAGCAAGCGCAAAGTGTGTCATATGTGCAGAAGCGAGAGATGGGGCACCCACAGCCCACATCGCAGGTAGCAGCCGATGTCCAGCGTATACGCGGGCTCTCCAGGCTCTCCAGGCACTCCAAAAACGATGCAAATGAGAGTACTCCAGCTCAACCTCAACCATTGTGAAGCAGCACAGGACCTGCTTATGCAGACTGTGCGCGAGCTGAAGCCTGACTTGGCGATACTCTCGGAACCATATAGACATCTAGACACGCAACCTTGGGAATATAAAGTAAGTGGGAAGGCCGCAATTTGGTTCTGCGGAAAGCTTCCATTTCAGGATCTTCCGAGTCGGATGGAAACTGGTTTTGTGAGAATAAAAGCCAAAGGAGTTCATTTCTACAGTTGTTACGCACCGCCTAGCCTGACGACTGATGAGTTTGAGAATTTTCTCGACAACTTAGTCGCAGACGCTAAACAACGCTTCCCGGTAGCCATAGTCGGAGATTACAACGCGTGGGCTGTGGAATGGGGTAGTAAAGTGACGAACAGGAAGGGCCAAGCTCTGCTTGAGGCTAGGTCCTTATTGGATGTAGTACTACTTAATGCAGGTACAAAGCCCACTTTTGTTAAAGGTGAAGCCTCCTCTATAGTGGACCTCACTTTTGTGAGTAGTAGCCTGGCCAGAGGAAACCAGTGCCACTGGGTAGTCAGTGATATCTACTGAGACGTACAGGTTCGTCTCAGAAATAAATAACCCCACCACGCGGTCAGAATAACTGATTACGGGAGAGAGAAGGGGTAAGCGAGAGACAGATTGACATAAAAACAAGGTCAAATAGCTCGGACCCACAGAAAAACCAGTAAAATCCGGACAAACTCACTAATTGAATTAAGGGAAGACGGAAGAGAAGGGGAAAGAGAGACCGGTAAAACCCGAAGAAACCCACTAATCAAATTAAGGGAAGATGGAAGAGAACGGGAAAGAAAAACCCGTAAACACCAGATAAACCGACTAATCGAATTAAGGGAATACGGAAGAGAAGGGGAAACGAAAAGGCGGTAAAATATGCGTATAAAAGGACGGGAATTTTTGGGGAAAAGCACTCCTTCTTTGGCTGGGAAGTCGATCGGTACCAAGCACATTAATACTGACCCTCGGGGAAGGAAAGTGTGGAAGGCGGAAAATCGAAAGAGCAGCTAAAAGGTGGAGTCGCTAGAGTCATAAAGTACTCTCAATTACCTAAAAACCTTGGCCGTACTCAGCCGTCGTTAATACTGACCGCAAGGGAAGGAACGCGTGGTGGATGGAGGGTCAAGGGGAAAGAAATTGAGAAGGGTTGAAAGATTAACAAAAAACAAAATATTAAAGAAAAAAATACTTGAGAGTAAGAACATAACATAGGCATAAGCACAAATTAAGATTATAAACAAAAGAATGGCAGTTATCGAAAATCAAACACAAAAATCGCATTAGGCGACAATAAGAGATGGGGAGGTGACTAGGCAAGCGAATCTGTTCAGACACACGGACAAACACACACAAAGACACTATCATTAAGAGCAAAATCGAAATTGGTATCAGGAACATAGAAAGGACGAGGAGATAGCTCGCGAAATTCTATAATAAAAAAAAAAGGGTTGCCGAGACTCGGAGAGTCTCGACACCGTAGACCGGTACGTGGCGACATCTCCCGGCGCGATAGATAAGCGAGCAATTATCGACGCGTGATAATCGATCGCGATCCAGTAGATTGATCGGGAGAGCGCACCGATAGCGACGATACGGTGAGTAGGGAAGGGGCAGTAGTAGCGTCATAGGGCGATAGGGCACGCTGACCAAGCGTCCCGACCCACCGCGCCACGAGCGGGAGCGCGTCGTAACGCTATACACTCTAGGAGTCTGACGTATAGGGAGAAGGACAGCGCCACGAGCGGGAGCGCGTCACAACTGAACGCGCCGTAGAGAAAGGGAGGACAGCGCCACGAGCGGGAGCGCGTCATAACTTAACGCGCCGTGCAAAAAGAGAGAGGGACAGCGCCACGAGCGGGAGCGCGTCATAACTTAACGCGCCGTGCAGAAAGAGAGAGGGACAGCGCCACGAGCGGGAGCGCGTCATAACTTAACGCGCCGTGCAGAAAGAGAGAGGGACAGCGCCGCAAGCGAGAGCACCGAACAACTAAATACGTTCAAAGCATAGAGAGAAGCAAGAAAGAGGGGGAACTTATATCGATCGATGATAAGCGTAGACACTAAGCACACTTATCACGCGAGATAACAACATCACCGACCGAGTAGGGCGTTGCGAGAAATACGAAACGGCATGCTATACTTATAGAAAGCGTTCTTTTATTATATCATCTCAACGAAAACGTACAAAGCAGTTTTTTTTATTGTTATTTTTATTTTTATATCGAGCCAAACTTATTGAATAAATTTCGTTTGTTGCAAAATACCAAAACACCTGAGTCTCAATTAATTTCTTCCCTGTTCGAGTCCCGAACCAATAAATTTAAATGTAACGAACTTAGACCCGTTACACTACACTCACAGTGATCATCAAGCGATTCTCTGGGAGATTCGCGGTGACTTCAGCAGAACAGCGAAGGCACCGAAGACAAACGGGAAGGGCTGGAAAGCGAAAATGTTTGACGCGGACTTGTTTCGTGAAACTTTTGACACCAGCCCCCTCGCAGCGGAAAGTGCAACCGAGAAGGTCGAGGTGGTCATGCAGAGGGTCACCGAAGCATGCGATACCACAATGCCACGGAAACGTAATGTGGACTTCCGGCCGGCGGTACACTGGTGGAGCGAACAAATTGCCGGCCTCCGAAGGGAGTGTCATCGAACTCGCCACCTAGTGCAACGAGCTCGAGGCAAACGCTCGTTCCCCGATTTGGAAGAACAGCACAGGAAGGCGCGCTTGAAGCTTAAAAAGCTATCAAGCAGAGTAAAGCTGAAAGCTGGGGCGAACTGCTCAGCGAGGTGGATGATGCTCCCTGGGGCAGGCCGTACAAAGTAGTAATGACTCGGCTGAAAAGCCAGCCAATGCCATCGCTTGTGGACACAGCCCTGCTGGAAAAAATTGTTACACATCTGTTCCCTGAGCAACGCGAGGAGGACTTTCAGCTCGAGGAGGACGTCGATGAGGACATCCCAGCCATTACTGAAGAAGAGCTTCTTACGCCGATTGCCAGGGTGGGCAACAATAAAGCCCCCGGCATTGATGGGATACCCAACATCGCACTCAAGGCAGCGATCAAGTTGGCACCGGCAATATTCCTGGGCATGTACAATGCGTGTCTCAAGGAGGGAATCTTCCCGGACAAGTGGAAGTGGCAGAAGCTAGTGCTTTTCCCGAAAGGGAAGAAGCCACCGGACGAACCTTCATCCTATCGTCCGCTCTGTATGCTGGATTCCGCCGGAAAGATCTTCGAGCGCATCATCCATAACAGGATTGAGAAGGTCGTGGACCCTCTACTGGCGGAGGGCCAGTTTGGCATCAGAAAGGAACGCTCTACTCTGGATGCCATTAATACAGTGGTGAAGCAGGCGCAGGAGTCGACTGCGGGGAAACGATAGGCAAGAGAGTCCAAGAAGTACTGCGCAGTTGTCGCTCTCGACGTCAAAAACGTTTTCAACTCGGCGATATGGAAGTGTATCATGGATGCCCTAAAAATATTAGGTGTACCATGGTACCTACGGAGAATAGTGGCGAGTTACCTATGTAATAGGTGGCTCATGTACGATACAGAGGATGGACCGAAGACGTATAGGGTGACTGGAGGAGTTCCTCAGGGCTCTGTACTTGGACCGCTTCTGTGGATCATCATGTACAATGATCTGCTGCTATTACAATTGCCGAAAGGAGTGTCCATCGTAGCGTTCCTAGATGACGCGGCGCTGATTGTCATCGCCAAATTCCTGGAGCAAATCACCGCACTCTTCGGTGAAGCTTTCGCCAAGATAAAGGAATGGATTTCTTCTGTTGGACTGCATCTTGCAGCCCACAAAACAGATGTACTCCTCGTATCCAGCAGGAAGGTGATGGAAACGGTGACGCTCAGGGTTGGAAACGCCGAAATCACATCCCAACCGTTCATTCGGTACCTGGGTGTGATTCTCGAAGCGAGGCTGGACTTCAAAGAGCAAACCGAGCAGATCAGCAGAAAGGCCGCTGTGGTGGCTACCACACTGGCGCGACTCATGCCTGACGTTGGTGGCCCCAGACAGAAGAGGAGGAAACTGCTGTCATCAGTGACGACCTCAGTGCTCACCTATGGCATACCCATATGCGCTGATGCACTGAAAATCCAGGCGTACCGCAGGAAGGCTGCAGCAACGTATCGCGTCAGCGCCTTGAGGGTAGCCTGTGCGTTTCGCACTGTCTCCGAGGACGCTATCAATGTTATCGCGGGAATGCTGCCCATTGAGGTGCTTGCCGAGGAGCGTAGATCGATGTACCAGCGCAAGGGAGCTAGAAACCCCAGTTATGCAAGGAAAGAAGCGAGAGCAACCAGTCTCAACCAGTGGCAGACGATGTGGGATGCTTCTTCCAAGGGAAGGTGGACACATCGACTAATCCCGAAGGTGGAGATATGGGTGAACCGTCTACACGGGGAGCTCAACTATTATCTCACTCAAGTGATCTCAGGATCTGTTTCCGGGCTCATCTCTATAAGTTTAATTATGAAGATTGCCCGGACTACCCAGCATGTGTAGCAGTCGAGGAGAACGCTGAACATGCATTGTTCCAATGCCCACGTTTTAGTGCCTCCCGCGCGATAGTCGAGGATCAGCTGGAGACACGCATCACCCCGGACAACCTGGTTGACTTGATGCTGAAGTCAGCAGACGCATGGACAGCGATATCGGCTTATGCTGCCGCAGTGATGAAGGAGTTGCGGCGTGCAGAACGTGCGAGGAAGAAGACGACGCCGGAAGACCAGGCAGTCATAGATTAAATCAGCGACACGAACCCCTAAACCACTCATACCATCTCTAGTGGAACGGGGGATGTAAGGTCGTCTGACAACACTGCAGGAAAAGCTACGGCTAAGGCCTCTCCCGCGATGTAATACCTAGCGGTCGTCCCGCGGTACAATTTGTAAGGCCACAGAGGAATGGGGGTTTTTAGTCGGTGCAAGCCCGACACACGGCAATTATTTGCTACGGTGCGGAGGCATTTTCCTGCTAAACCTCTTAAAAAAAACACACACACACACACATACCTTCGTGCTCCATCTTCAACTCCTTGCTAAGCTGCGGCTTCGGCTTCTCTGATAAGACACTTGCCTGGTTCCATTCCTATTTAACTGGTAGAACTCAAGCCGTAGCCGAAAACAATGCTGCATCTTCTGATTGGATGAGTACTTTATATGGGGTTCCACAGGCCTCCGTCCTTGGCCCTTCTACTATTCTCCCTATTTACTAATGACATCGCTCATAACCTGCTTCACAGCCAACACATGATTCTTGCTGACAATACACAGATCTATCTGAGTTGCTTCCCATATAAGTTAGAGACCAGTATCGTACAAATAACACGCGACGCTATCTTAACTAGCAGTCATGTTTCTGAAGATGGAAGGCAACTCAACCTAAACAAGTCTACAGTCGCGATTTAAGCTAGCAGAACCCTCGTACATAAGATAAATTTGGAACTGATAACTTCTATTACTATAAATGGAATCGCTCTTCCTTATGTATGAGATTTTTTAAATCTTGGTGTCATTGTGTCCTCAACCCTATCTTGGAAGAACCATGTAGTCTCTAAATCTCTCGGAAAGTGAATTTTTCTTTATATAAACTCAAATCTCACCGTAATTCTCTATCAGGTGAGCTCAGGATCATGGTGAGGGGCCATTCATAAAACACGTGACGCAGTGAGGGGGTGGGGGGTTACGCAAATCGTCACACTTTGTCACAGGGGGGCGGGAGGGGGGTCGAGCAAAAGTCACGAGACGCTATAAGCATATTAAATCTGGAAAAGGGTAATACTGAGACGTTGAAAATTTTCTGTACTGCCCACCCAAAGTTCCGCCTACGAGGAAGTCGCAACTTCTCTGATATCGATTGAAATTCACCTGAAGCATTCTCGGGAACACATTGCATTCTAGGTGCATCGTGATAAAAGATTATCAAATTATTTATTATTGATGTTACATAACATAAAGAATATATTTCTTACTACGGGGGTCCTCTAATAATCACGTGAGGTTTTTTAGGCCACTTTTAGAGCCCCCCCTCGCCAATGGAGATATGTGGTGAGGTTTTTGGCTACACCCCCCCCCCCCCCAGCAACACGTGTATTTTCTTAATAAGAAATGTCAGACAGAAGTGTCAGAGAGTGCGGTATCGTATTATGAAAAACGAAATAATAGTACACTCGTGCTGTCGCCGAAAAACCCCGTAATCGGAAAAAATTAGAAGATGGCCCGTTTTTTAACATACCATTCGGGAGGTGCCGCGGGTGCTAAATCCAAGTTTGCCCAAAAATCGGGGTGTAGAAGTTTTTTAGGGGATGAAGGGTTTTTTCGGGGGGGGGGGGGGGGTGAGAGTTGATCAATGCCAAACTACAACCCCTACGAGGTCGGCGCCGTGAGACAAAATGTTCAGAAAAATCCGGGCTTTATTTTTGTCCACAGCGTCAAAGTCAGGGAAGCTCATTTTGGGGGTGAAAAAGTGGGCTGAAATTTTGAAAGGTTAGTTTCAATTCAATAACTTTTTGGGAAAAATTCGTATAATTTTTGTGTAAATGGAAATCTTGTAGCCCTTGAAAAGACGCGTCGATCGAGTATTTGATCATCCCTCTCCGATAAAATATTCACCCCTAAAAAAATTGTTGAAATATTTTTAAAAATTCGTTTATTGTATAACTAAAAAACAATTGAATTTTCGAGTATGGTTGAAATGTATGAAATGTAGAAAATAATCTTCTTTATATTGTCGTTTCTATGGACCACCCTTGAATTCTGCTTTTTCCAATGCCTCTCGGGGGTTGAAAATTCAATATTAAATTCTGGGAAAACTGTTGACCGTATGAATTCACCGCCGTGAAACGATTTGTAGCCTGAATCTTCCGCTACATTCTTGTCCACAGCGCCAAACTCGTATCTCTTTATTTTCGATTTCTAAAAGTGGGGGAACGTAGCAAAAATCAATATTTTGAGAATAACTGTTCGAGAAATTTGTTTCGAACTCCATTGAAATGAAAAAGTTGTAGCTGTCAAAAATACGCGTTGATTGTGTATAAAATAATCTCTTAACTTCAAAAGTACCTCCTCCCATAACGAATGACGAAATACTCTGAAAGTTTTGTTTTCGTGATTACTCAAAAACGGTTAATTTTACCGGTGCCGTTTGAATGTACGAAATGTAGGGATTGATATTCTCTACATTTTCGTTTATATAAATAATCCTCGAATTTTGCCATATTTTCATCCGTTAACGAAAATAAAAATATTTTTATCTTTTGCCGGAAAAGTTTTGACTGTATGAACATTTTTTTTGTCTCACGGCGCCGAGCTCCTAGGGTTTTCTGTTTAGCATCAATCCAACCCCATCCCCCTTCATCGCCAAAAAAACCCTACGCCCTAATTTTTAGGAGAACTTGGATTTAGCACCCCCGGAACCTACAAAATCACCTGTCAAAAAACTAGCCTTCTTTTAATTTTTTCTGATTTCAATAAACAGCACGACTGTACTGAGTATATTGTCAGTATATTTAAATAGCAACATCCGCGCAATAACACAAAAAAATACACGTGATATACACGTGAGATACATGTCACAACACCCCCTACCCACCCCCTACCCCTACCGTGATCAATCGTGATGTTAACCACCCCCCTCCCCTATTTGAGCCTTACGTAGTTAAGGGGTTAGGTCACTCTAGGGGCCGAAAAGATAGGCTTTTTGGGGATTTTTTTTCTTCAGAAAATCTACAAAATAAATCGAGATTACGAAAACAGGTGTTTATCATACATATCAGTGACTGCATACAATAATTTTTTTGAAGCGATTTATTTCAAAATGGCGGCTGTGTAACGTTTATCTCAAAACTGCATTTTTTAAGTTGGCCGGAAACATAACTCGGCCAATTTTCAACCGATTCACTAGAAATGTTGAATATATCTTGAAAAATACATTGTTAATGGAAGTACGTAGGATTTTTTTATATTGCATAGTTAATTTGTCATTAACAATTATCTGACGAAATCTTTCACTTTCCAAAAATTTGCCTAAAAAATCATCAGATAATTTTTAATAACAAATGAACTATGCAATCTAGAAAAAAATCCTACGATCTTCCATAAACAATGTATTTTTCCAGATATATTCAACATTTTCCGTTATGGGTTATGTTTCCGGCAAACTTAAAAAATGCAGTTTTGAGATAAACGCTGCACAGCCGCCAATTTGAAATTAATCGCTTCAAAAAAATGATTGTATACAGTCACTGATATGTATGATAAACTCCCTTTTTGTAATCTGGATTTATTTTGTAGTTTTTCTGAAAAAAAATCCCCAAAAAGCCTATTTTTTCGGCCTCTAGAGTAGCCTAAGGCCTTAATGGACGACCCCACGTATAAATTGTACGTTTTTGTATATTACATATATATTTACCTAAAGTAAACAATATAAATTGTTCGTTCTGCAATAGCTTATTAAAATGGTTTTAGTATTTTACTTGCTTCTTTTTGTTGAAAAAAAAGAGAGCAGAAGGGGGGGCGGGCTCGGTGTCACGTAATTTTCAGGAGCGGCCGGGGGGGGGGGGGGGGGCTGCTAAAAATGTACGATAGAAAACGAAAAAAAAATTATTTCGTTTTGGTTCGTGTTTCTGATTCCTGTTTTTCATAAAAATCTGCAGATTATTATGATGGGAATCGTATCGGATGATGATGAGTTTATAATATCGAGCTCAAATCCGAATTAATAGCGAATGAATGATACCACCCCATTGCGTAGGATTGCGATATACGACATGTGTTGTTTATATGTGTGATTCTATTCGTATATGCTATGTATGATTGTACCTTTCGTTTTCGTTGTTTGTTATAAATGTATATGCACGAATGTATTACGTCGTATAGCGTAGTCCTAAAACAGCATGTATGGTTTCCTTTCGTGTTTCTGATTCGCATATTGCGCAATCAGGATCTTATTTGCGTGAACAAAATTTTATCATGTTCTATATAAATACTGTATGAAGAATACTTTTATGCAGTTGAATTTGGCATTCTTCATAGGATTATTATGAAGTTGAATCATATATCTATGAATAGTAAATATAGTATGAATATGCCAATGAAAATTGAGGCAGTTGGGCCTGTATTATATGAATTACTATTAGTATTTCATTGAGAATGTATGTACTACGTAATAAAGAATACAGTATGACATGTCAATGAAAATGAATCATTTTGAATGCGATACGTCTCATTACAGTTCAGGCTGTATTATTAATTACTAGTAGTATTTCATTGCGAATGTATGTACTACGTAATAAAGTATACAGTATGATATTTCAATGAAAATGAATCATTTTGAATGCGATACCTCTCATTGCAGTTCAGGCTGTATTATTAATTACTAGTAGTATTTCATTGCGAATGTATGTACTACGTAATAAAGGATACAGTATGATATTTCAATGAAATTGAATCATTTTGAATGTCATGCGTCTAATTGCAGTCGAAGCATGCGAATTTTCATATTTTAAAAGAACACGAATAAAGTATTTTATACATATTGCTCGGCCAACCGGTGCGATGGTCTAGTGGTTAGCGCGCCACTAAACCAGCGGACTGGGAGGTCCCGGGTTCGAATCCCAGTCGCGTACATTTCGTCGTGAAATGTTTTTCTTCGGCATTTCGCGGCGAAATAAGACTAGTTCCACGACTGGGGGGGGGGGGGGGGCGAACTCGATGACCGGCTGTATTGGTATAGGTTTTCCGCAGTTTCCCTATGCCCATGGCAGGAATGTCATGATGAATATAAAACAGAGGGGGAGGTCGGCAGTGGCCGCAAGAGGGGGAACAGGGAGAAAGATGGAGAAAAAAGGAGTAAACAGTAGAGGAAAGAACGGTCATAATGATGGGAAAGAATAGGTAACAAATGCGAACTGCGTGTACCTAAGGAAAAAACCAATTAAAAAAATTACATATTGCTCGGCCCTGCAAAATGAAAGGTACACAGAGTAGAGTCAAGCACAGTTTTATACACTGCTTTTAGTTATATATCCACAGTGGAATCGATGAATCATTTTTGTAACGCAAATCGATAAAAGGATCTAACCTACGTTAAAAACCAATAGGTTTTCATATTATATATATATATATATATATATATATATATATATATATATATATATGTATATGTATATGTATATGTATATATAAATATCTCATCGCCATCGTGTACAAAAGTAAAAATTGCCGAAAATACCGGGCTGACTTTATATATTCACTCTTGATTATATCTAGTCAACTAAATTTCAATTGGAAAAATAACTTTTTTTGATGTTGTGCGCTGCTATTGATTACTTGAATAGATGTATACTGAACGAGGCTCAATAATTTTGCTAACAGTAAAAGTGTTTACTATTTTCTATTCAATTTTATAATTTTTTATAGCATCTTTTGTTGTCCCTATCACATCTTTTTCATAAAACTCCATTTTTCATATAGAATATGATGCGAGTTTTAAGTGCGGGATAAGTTCAATTTGATTCATAGTGCATAGGAAATGTCAGCAGCATAATCGTATCTTTATTGTTCGAAAAAAGAAAAAAAATGTAATGATACGAAAACGATAGAATCATGTCCTACAATGAGACGAAGACGAAATAATTCAATTGGTACCTTAATGACAAAGAAATCATATAAAACTAGACCGTGGCTACGGTATGCATCTGATAGAATTCAACGGATCGCATAGAAATCTATTTCAATTCATAAAGTAGCAATGGCGAACTTCACATTTATAACACGGAGCATTGGTTTATATTCGAAACGAACCAATATTTATGCACCACCACGGGAGAGCGAGATAGGTCTAAAAGGATATCATGAGAATTTTGCATTATTCCTATGATGGTTGATAATATTCAATCGGACATTTTTAGCAGGGGGGCACCGGCACCCGTCACGAAATGTCACAGAGGGGAGGGGGGTCGAATATTGATAAAATTTGCGTCACGTGTTTTATGGACGGCCCCTGATGAGCATGATCTTGAGTTCACCTGATGGAGAATTGCGGTGACATTTGAGTCACTTATTTTCCCGCTTATTGATTATTGCTGTGTGGTATACAGGGTGGATCAATAACTTTTAGCACCTTGGGTATCTTCGAACCTATAAGGTTTACAGAAATATTTGCTAAAATGAAATTGCACAGTACGAAAGGGGCCGTCCCATACAGCTAATACTTTTCTTGCAGGTGGAGGTACTACGGACATTTGAAGGTCAACTCCATTTTTTTAAATGGATCGGTATGTTTTTTTTCTGTATTATAAAAGAGGAACTTAAAACGAGTTCAACGACCTCTAACATAAGGTCATCGAAGGTCATAGAAAGTACAGAAAGGCGTTGGCATTCGCCATACATAAGAAGGATATCGACTTGCTCTTCAAACGAATACATTGTACTCGATTGGCCGATTTATCGATACTAATCTTATCATGTTTATCTTGTCCTGCAAACTTATTAAAGTGTCCTTGAAACAGTGTTTATTTTCATTGAAGTAAACCGTAAGTATTATCGCATTTCTGTACTTTCTGTACCTGTCTAAGAAATGTGTAAACATACATAATAACGTACGGATTGATATTGATGGTCGTCATTTTGAACACTTATTATAAACGTAGTAATTTTATTTACTACTGAACCTGTAAGTATTATCAGTAGAATAGCTGTAGCGGTTCTGACCCAAGGGGAGGTGGTGTGTCAAGAGTGGTGAAGCCAAGGGGGCGCCACCGTCGAGGGGAGGTCGCCGGGCGCGTGTGACGTCACAGAGAGGCCTATGCGGCGGGGGGTCATGTGGTCCGTGGAGCGACTGGCGGCGGGGGGGGGGGGGATCCGCCGTCGATCTGTGTGCGTGTGTGTGTGTTTGCATGCGTGCGTGCGTGCGTGCATACGTGCGTACGTGCGTGTGCATACGTGCATGTGCGCGCGCGCGCGCGTGTGTGTGTGTGTGTGTGTGTGTTACGTAGAGGGCTAAGAAAAGGTGCATGAATTTATCCAGATGTTCTTTTTTTCTTACGTTGAGCGCCAGGGACCGTCATACCCTATCGCTTCGCATGTGTAACTCGAGCCTCATCATTCCATAGGTTCACACTTGAAAACCCATAAAATTTTATGACAGCATGCGACGAAGACAGTGATCCGGGGGAAAAAATGCATTTCCATTTTACAGGGCTTTAGTATTTCATCTCTGAATGATAATATATATAGAGAGTGCAACGTCGCCTGATCATTTTCGGTGAGATATTCGTAGTTCACACAGCTCATGACGCCCCGGTTCAATCGATTTATTCGCTGCTGGTCCACTATGATTTCACGCACATAATGGACTCCCTTATCTGAGGCATCACCCAATCCACTATCAAATGATTCCGTATCACTGTCCATCTCGGCCAGTTCCATGTCATCATGTGCAAGCACTTCAATGTCCGCGCACTCATCATCGTCATCATCGGCGATATCAATAACGTCTTCGTCTACCCCAACTTCCACTTCGTCGTCATGGGCGATATTCACGACAACCTCCATCTCATCATCGACGAGATCGATCACTTCAATTTGGTTCGACATTTTTCTTAACTGATTTTCCGTTTTCCGACTCTTCCACAAGGACACCTCGGAGGTTGAAGACTGGAATGGCGAAAACTGCTGTTCCGATCCTTCTTCGGATTTCGATTTTTGGATCCTCATAGGCTTATAGTAGGGTGGGGGCTTATTGTAGAAAAAAACCTTGCAAGATAGTGCATCCCGGCCAGGGGATAAACGAAAAGTTTTTTTTTCTTTAACTATCCCTGTAGGGGTAGGCATCTGCTGTCCAGAAAAGTGTGCACTCATAGAGGTGAAAGCTGGCCAGGCTCGCAATCATTGACTTTCGCGATCTCTACAGAACCGCGTCTAGGTCATGGAGACTGAACTGGCGTATTATAAAGAGCATCTTAGAGTTTTTAATATATATTGCCACGTGTTCCAGTATGTATGAAGTCCAGCCTGTCACGAATCATAGCGCTCTTCGCAGAGCAACATCAAACCTATTCAAGTGACACTTGAGGCTATACAGTTTTTACCAAATCAGCCATATTCTAAAAACAATTTTTTTTGTTCGTCGACGTTCAATGCCAGCCTCCGAGCATCGGGAACATTTTGAAAAAATAACATTTCGCTCAAGTAACGTCTTGGCTATCCAAAACACATACGAAAACGAGGTATTTATTACAAAACGATCAACTTTGTGGATCTATGGCCGGAGAATTTTTTTTTAGGCTTCGACCACTGATCCCACTGGATGCACCATTTGAGCATAGATGCACTCGCGGTCTGGAATACTCACAAAAATACTTTTCTTTTTTGCTCCCGTTGAACCCCGATCGGCTCGTTTTGCGTGTGTATTTATTTTTCATGCTTTCCACGTTGAAAGATATCAGCGTGATATGGAAAAACTCTGGTGGAGGTGATTCTATTACATTTGCCGAGCTAGAAGGGAACGACAAAAATATTTTCTGATAGGAGACCATTTTTAATCGTCGGCAGCGCTCAAAAGTGGCCACATTCTGAATGAAGCAGTGAGTTCACATATCTCTCTGGCAAGACTTTTCAACTCGTTAATATGGAGAACAACAATGAACCATCAGAAGAAATCTTGCACAACCAAGCCACGCTCTTAAGTTCGATCGACGACTTTGCTGCGTGGGAGATACAGATCGTAAGTTCGATCGATTGAAGTATTTCATGTACAGGCATTCTATATGCATGGGTGCAGGACACAGCGGTGATGGGTTAATGTGGCGAGAACTCGACTTGAACGCGTGATGGTCTATACTTTAACTTCTGCTCGATGAATTTCAACAACGTGGAAGTGGTTGAGCTTTACAAAAGATACGTAATCTTACAATAAATGTAAATAAGTATAAATCAATACGCGTTAAATGTTCTATCTCATTGAAACGGGAAATAATGATTATGAGCGCTGCGATTAATGTGCAATCAAGAGATAATGCACGTTTCGCATGGGTGACAGTTACAGCCTTATACCCAGCTGAACGAAACAGTGACCACGGATCTTCTTACATGCAATATTCAACGGTTTTGAATCTATCGAATATTAGATTCCCAATAACTATAGGTCAAATTAAAAAAAAAAAAATTGTGCTTCAAAACAATTTATCCATTAATGTGTGTACCACCGAAGAAGACATTGCTCCGATACGCATGGCTCAACATAAAAAGAAGAAAAGCATATCAATTTGCTATACATACAAGATACCGAAGATAACAATGTATGACATATCACATAGATAAAGAACCTGTCAAGCCTCGTGAGCGCAGAACAGAGACAACCATTAAAAAATATATGTATTCCATCGGTGTATGAAGTTAACACAATTACTATATCGTCATATGTGCTAGACGAATTAAACAACAATCTATTATTTCGCCGGTGTCGGCATTACTTTAGATCAACGGATAAACTGCAATCACATGAGATCGATTATGGAGCAATAAAGCACTGCGCCATCCGACTATCAAATGATACTAATAAGTGGCTTCAAATCATCAACTCCAATTGGAAAGCAACACATCCATTCACTGTAAATGCCTACTTGGCGTGTTTTTTTAAACTAATTATAGAGAGAAGATGAGAGTGTGCAAAGACTGATGCGAAGAACGTAGCAGAGGATATATATCAATATCATGAAGTATTTACTATTGATTACCACATGTGTTTTTCATATGATGAATCACTATCATAGTATCGATCACATCACAGCGCCGATTTCATATCATAGTTTGTGACAGAACTGGAAAAACTAGTGCTGCACATAAAATATATTTTCTACGAAAGTTAATGCTCGTCATGAGTTACTTCTAATACCTTCACGCTATGGCAATAATTGTCCATTCAGTCATCATCAACTACTAGAGGTAGAAGTTGAATTACTCAAGATACAATGGCGTATGCCCCACATAATATTAGATGAGATCAATAAATTATCATTACATCGACCATTGGAAAGTGGGCGATACTGGAATGTGGGTTTTCGCTCTTGGGATCTATACGACTGTCCATCGCTTCAAAGCACGACGAAACATTCATGGACCTTAAAAGCTGCCTCCCAACTAGAGAAACCAAAATATGTAATTGGTGCGGTGCAGACTGGTAAAAAAGATAATGTATGGCAAAGGACATTATATTATTCACCGACTGCAAACTGACAAGTGCTAAACTTTATGTCAATTCAGGATTCTTTTCTCAAGATGACTCGAATATGGACTTCAAAAAAGTTTCGACATTTTGTTCAATAGGTACTTTCGATTTTGTAAATACCATTATGACTGCAATAGTGATCGTTCTTTACTAACCATCGCTGAGTCTTAATGTAACGACCCTCTCACGGTTAATGATTGATCGCATCAGAAATATGTATTTGTTGGCTGAATCATAAAGATTCATGCAAATAAAATAAATGTAACATTATGTACTTTTTATTCTCCTCACCCCGTACTTAGTTATGTCAGCATCACCAGCTATCGGATTGTGCAACTGAAAACAATATTACTTTCGAATGTGAAACTGATTTTTTTTGTATGGAATTTGATTGAAAATAAATTAATATAATCGCCCAATGATAATCGAAGACATTCATCGGTATACGTTCGTTAGACGTTCGTGAGCCGTTTGTTGGAAGTTTGCGAGGCATTCGAAGATTTTCGATAGTCGTTCATGAAACGTTCCAGAGACTTCCGAAGACATTCATACGATGTTTGAAGCCATTTAAGAGACGTTCGAAAACATTCATAAGGCGTTTGAAGACACGCATGAGGGGTTCAAAAAGTTTCAAGAGCCTTTCTACGACGTTCATGAGACGTTTGAAGATGTTCGTGAGACATTCAAGAGACTCTCGAAAACGTTCATAAGACGTTTGAAGACATTCATGAGAGATGCGAAGACCTTCGGAGACTTTCGAAGACGTTCAAGAGATCTGTGACGATATTTATAATACGTTTAAAGACATTGGCGAGGGGTTCGAAGTCGTTTAAGAGACTTTAAAAGACATTTACAAGGGGTTTGAAGACGTTCAAGAAACTTTCGAATACGTTCAAGAGACTTTCGACGACATTCATAATACGTTTGAAGACATTCATGAGGGGTTCGAAGACGCTTAAGAGAGGCTTTCAAAGACATTCACGAGGGGTTTGTTCAAAGACATTCATAATACGTTTGAAGACATTCAAGAGACTTTCGACGACATTCATAAGACGTTTGAAGAGATGCATGAGGCCTTCAAAGAGTTTCAAGAGACTTTCTACCACGATCATGAGACGTTTGAAGATTTTCGTGAGTTATTCAAAAAACTTTCGAAAACGTTCATAAGAAGTTTGAAGACATTCATGAGAGGTGCGAAGACCTTCAGTGACGTTCGAAGACATTCAAGAGATCTTTAACGATATTCATAATACGTTTGAGACATCGATGAGGGGGTTCGACGACGTTTTAGAGACTTTCAAAGACATTCACGAGGGGTTTGAAGACGTTCAAGAAACTTTCGAATACGTTCAAGAGACTTTCGACAACATTCATAATACGTTTGATTACATTCATGAGGGATTCGAAGACGCTTGAGAGACTTTCAAAAACGTTCACGAGGGGTTCGAAGACGTTTAAGAGACGTTCGACGGCGTACATAATATGTTTGAAGACATTCATGTGGGGTTCGAAGATGCTTAAGAGACTTTCAAAGACATTCACGAGAGGTGCGAAGACATTCAGAAACTTTCGAAGACATTCAAGAGTTCTTTGACAATATTCATAATACGTTTGAAGACATCGATGAGAGGATCGACGATGTTTTAGAGACTTTCAAAGACATTCACGGAGGGTTTGAAGACGGTCAAGAAACTTTCGAATACGTTCAAGAGACTTTCGACGACATTCATAATACGTTTGATTACATTCATGAGGGATTCGAAGACGCTTGAGAGACTTTCAAAGACGTTCACGAGGTGTTCGAAGACGTTTAAGAGACTTTCGACGGCGTCCATAATATGTTTGAAGACATTCATGTGGGGTTCGAAGACGCTTAAGAGACTTTCAAATACATTCACGGGAGGTTTGAAGACATTCAAGAGGCTTTCGAAGACGTTCAGAAATCTTCGACGACATGCATAATACGATCTTCGACGACATCCATAAATCGAAGACATTCATGACGTTTGAGTTTCGCTGTCATACATTCCCAACAATTCGCTGTTATACATTACAAACTCAAACGTCATGAATGTCTTCGGTTTATGGATGTCGTCGAAGATCGTATTATGCATGTCGTCGAAGATTTCTGAACGTCTTCGAAAGCCTCTTGAATGTCTTCAAACCTCCCGTGAATGTATTTGAAAGTCTCTTAAGCGTCTTCGAACCCCACATGAATGTCTTCAAACGTATCATGAATGTCGTCGAAAGTCTCTTGAACGTCTTCGAACCTCTCGTGAAGGTCTTTGAAAATCTCTCAAGCGTCTTCGAACCCCTCATGAATGTCTTCAAACGTATTATGAATGTGGCCGAAAGTCTCTCGAACGTATTCGAAAGTTTCTCGAACGCCTTCAAATCCTTCGTGAATGTCTTTGAAAGTCTCTAAAACATCGTCGATCCTCTCATCGATGTCTTCAAACGTATTATGAATATTGTCAAAGAACTCTTGAATGTCTTCGAAAGTTTCTGAATGTCTTCGCACATCTCGTGAATGTCTTTAAAAGTCTCTTAAGCGTCTTCGAACCCCACATGAATGTCTTCAAACATATTATGTACGCCGTCGAAAGTCTCTTAAACGTCTTCGAACCCCTCGTGAACATCTTTGAAAGTCTCTCAAGCGTCTTCGAATCCCTCATGAATGTAATCAAACGTATTATGAATGTGGCCGAAAGTCTCTCGAACGTATTCGAAAGTTTCTCGAACGCCTTCAAACCCTTCGTGAATGTCTTCGAAAGTCTCTAAAACATCGTCGATCCTCTCATCGATGTCTTCAAACGTATTATGAATATTGTCAAAGAACTCTTGAATGTCTTCGAAAGTTTCTGAATGTCTTCGCACCTCTCGTAAATGTCTTTAAAAGTCTCTTAAGCGTCTTCGAACCCCACATGAATGTCTTCAAACATATTATGTACGCCGTCGAAAGTCTCTTAAACGTCTTCGAACCCCTCGTGAACGTCTTTGAAAGTCTCTCAAGCGTCTTCGAATCCCTCATGAATGTAATCAAACGTATTATGAATGTGGCCGAAAGTCTCTCGAACGTATTCGAAAGTTTCTTGAACGTCTTCAAACCCTCCGTGAATGTCTTTGAAAGTCTCTAAAACATCATCGATCCTCTCATCGATGTCTTCAAACGTATTATGAATATTGTCAAAGAACTCATGAATGTCGTCGAAAGTCTCTTGAACGTCTTCGAACCTCTCGTGAAGGTCTTTGAAAGTCTCTCAAGCGTCTTCGAACCCATCACGAATGTCTTCAAACGTATTATGAATGTGGCCGAAAGTCTCTCGACCGTATTCGAAAGTTTCTCGAACGCCTTCAAACCCTTCGTGAATGTCTTCGAAAGTCTCTAAAACATCGTCGATCCTCTCATCGATGTCTTCAAACGTATTATGAATATTGTCAAAGAACTCTTGAATGTCTTCGAAAGTTTCTGAATGTCTTCGCACCTCTCGTGAATGTCTTTAAAAGTCTCTTAAGCGTCTTCGAACCCCACATGAATGTCTTCAAACATATTATGTGCGCCGTCGAAAGTCTCTTAAACGTCTTCGAACACCTCGTGAACGTCTTTGAAAGTCTCTCAAGCGTCTTCGAATCCCTCATGAATGTAATCAAACGTATTATGAATGTCGTCGAAAGTCTCTTGAACGTATTCGAAAGTTTCTTGACCGTCTTCAAACCCTCCGTGAATGGCTTTGAAAGTCTTTAAAACATCGTCGATCCTCTCATCGATGTCTTCAATCGTATTATGAATATTGTCAAAGAACTCTTGAATGTCTTCGAAAGTTTCTGAATGTCTTCGCACCTCTCGTGAATGTCTTTGAAAGTCTCTTAAGCATCTTCGAACCCCACATGAATGTCTTCAAACATATTATGTACGCCGTCGAAAGTCTCTTAAACGTCTTCGAACCCCTCGTGAACGTTTTTGAAAGTCTCTCAAGCGTCTTCGAATCCCTCATGAATGTAATCAAACGTATTATGAATGTCGTCGAAAGTCTCTTGAACGTATTCGAAAGTTTCTTGAACGTCTTCGAACCCCTCGTGAATGTCTTTGAAAGTCTCTAAAACGTCGTGGAACCCCCTCATCGATGTCTCAAACGTATTATGAATATCGTTAAAGATCTCTTGAATGTCTTCGAACGTCACTGAAGGTCTTCGCACCTCTCATGAATGTCTTCAAACTTCTTATGAACGTTTACGAAAGTTTTTTGAATAACTCACGAACATCTTCAAACGTCTCATGATCGTCGTAGAAAGTCTCTTGAAACTCTTTGAAGGCCTCATGCATCTCTTCAAACGTCTTATGATTGTCGTCGAAAGTCTCTTGAATGTCTTCAAACGTATTATGAATGTCTTTGGACAAACCCCTCGTGAATGTCTTTGAAAGCCTCTCTTAAGCGTCTTCGAACCCCTCATGAATGTCTTCAAACGTATTATGAATGTCGTCGAAAGTATCTTGAACGTATTTGAAAGTTTCTTGAACGTCTTCAAACCCCTTGTAAATGTCTTTCAAAGTCTCTTAAACGACTTCGAACCCCTCACCAATGTCTTTAAACGTATTATAAATATCGTCACAGACCTCTTGAACGTCTTTGAAAGTCTCCGAAGGTCTTCGCACCTCTCATGAATGTCTTCAAACGTCTTATGAACGTTTTCGAGAGTCTCTTGAATGTCTCACGAACATCTTCAAACGTCTCATGAACGTCGTAGAAAGGCTCTTGAAACTTTTTGAACCCCTCATGCGTGTATTCAAACGCCTTATGAATGTTATCGAACGTCTCTTAAATGGCTTCGAACATCGTATGAATGTCTTCGGAAGTCTCTGGAACGTTTCATGAACGGCTATCGAAAATCTTCGAATGCCTCGCAAACTTCCAACAAACGGCTCACGAACGTCTAACGAACGTATACCGATGAATGTCTTCGATTATCATTGGGCGATTATATTAATTTATTTTCAATCAAATTCCATACAAAAAAAATGAGTTTCACGTTCGAAAGTAATATTGTTTTCAGTTGCACAATCCGATAGCTGGTGATGCTGACATAACTAAGTACGGGGTGAGGAGAATAAAAAGTAAATAATGTTACATTTATTTTATTTGCATGAATCTTTATGATTCAGCCACCAATTACATATTTCTGATGCGATCAATCATTAACCGTGAGAGGGTCGTTACATTAAGACTCAGCGATGGTTAGTAAAGAACGATCACTATTGCAGTCATAATGGTATTTACAAAATCGAGAGTACCTATTGAACAAAATGTCGAAACTTTTTTATGTCCATATTCGAGTCATCTTGAGAAAAGAATCCTGAATTGACATAAAGTTTAGCACTTGTCAGTTTGCAGTCGGTGAATAATATAATGTCCTTTGCCATACATTATCTTTTTTACCAGTCTGCACCGCACCAATTACATATTTTGGTTTCTCTAGTTGGGAGGCAGCTTTTACGGTCCATGAATGTTTCGTTGTGCTTTGAAGCGATGGACAGTCGTATAGATCCCAAGAGCGAAAACCCACATTCCAGTATCGCCCACTTTCCAATGGTCGATGTAATGATAATTTATTGATCTCATCTAATATTATGTGGGGCATACGCCATTGCATCTTGAGTAATTCAACTTCTACCTCTAGTAGTTGATGATGACTGAAAGGACAATTATTGCCATAGCGTGAAGGTATTAGAAGTAACTCATGACGAGCATTAATTTTCGTAGAAAATATATTTTATGTGCAGCACTAGTTTTTCCAGTTCTGTCACAAACTATGATATGAAATCGGCGCTGTGATGTGATCGATACTATGATAGTGATTCATCATATGAAAAACACTTGTGGTAATCAATAGTAAATACTTCATGATATTGATATATATCCTCTGCTACGTTCTTCGCATCAGTCTTTGCACACTCTCATCTTCTCTCTATAATTAGTTTAAAAAAACACTCCAAGTAGGCATTTACAGTGAATGGATGTGTTGCTTTCCAATTGGAGTTGATGATTTGAAGCCACTTATTAGTATCATTTGATAGTCGGATGGCGCAGTGCTTTATTGCTCCATAATCGATCTCATGTGATTGCAGTTTATCCGTTGATCTAAAGTAATGCCGACACCGGCGAAATAATAGATTGTTGTTTAATTCGTCTAGCACGTATGACGATATAGTAATTGTGTTAACTTCATACACCGATGGAAAACATATATTTTTTAATGGTTGTCTCTGTTCTGCGCTCACGAGGCTTGACAGGTTCTTTATCTATGTGATATGTCATACATTGTTATCTTCGATATCTTGTATGTATAGCAAATTGATATCCTTTTCTTCTTTTTATGTTGAGCCATGCGTATCGGAGCAATGTCTTCTTCGGTGGTACACACATTAATGGATAAATTGTTTTGAAGCACAATTTTTTTTTAAATTTGCCCTATAGTTATTGGGAATCTAATATTCGATAGATTCAATACCGTTGAATAATGCATGTAAGAAGATCCGTGGTCACTGTTTCGTTCAGCTGGGTATAAAGCTGTAACTGTCACCCATGCGAAACGTGCATTATCTCTTGATTGCACATTAATCGCAGCCCTCATAATCATTATTTCCCGTGGCAATGAGATATAACATTTAACGCGTATTGATTTATACTTATTTACATTTATTGTAAGATTACGTATCTTTTGTAAAGCTCAACCACTTCCACGTTGTTGAAATTCATCGAGCAGAAGTTAAAGTATAGACCATCACGCGTTCAAGTCGAGTTCTCGCCACATTAACCCATCACCGCTGTGTCCTGCACCCATGCATATAGAATGCCTGTACATGAAATACTTCAATCCTTCCCGATTCGGTATTTGGCCTATCAATGACTATTGATGTTTGGTTGATAATAGTTGGCGCTTAATTCGGCTTTGCGATTTCAGTACTTCGATGAACTCGACGATCTGTATCTGCCACGCAGCAAAGTCGTCGATCGAACTTAAGAGCGTGGCTTTGTTGTGCAAGATTTCTTCTGATGGTTCATTGTTGTTCTCCATATTAACGAGTTGAAAAGTCTTGCCAGAGAGATATGTGAACTCACTGCTTCATTCAAAGTGTGGCCACTTTTGAGCGCTGCCGACGATTAAAAATGGTCTCCTATCAGAAAATATTTTTGTCGTTCCCTTCTAGCTCGGAAAATGTAATAGAATCACCTCCACCAGAGTTTTTCCATATCACGCTGATATCTTTTAACGTGGAAAGCATGAAAAATAAATATACACGCAGAACGAGCCGATCGGGGTTCAACGGGAGCAAAAAAAGAAAAGTATTTTTGTGAGTATTCCAGACCGCGAGTGCATCTATGCTCAAATGGTGCATGCAGTGGGATCAGTGGTCGAAGCCTAAAAAAAAATTCTCCGGCCATAGATCCACAAAGTTGATCGTTTTGTAATAAATACCTCGTTTTCGTATGTGTTTTGGACAGCCAAGACGTTACTTGAGCGGAATGTTATTTTTTCAAAATGTTCCCGATGCTCGGAGGCTGGCATTGAACGTCGACGAACAAAAAAAATTGTCTTTAGAATATGGCTGATTTGGTAAAAACTGTATAGCCTCAAGTGTCACTTGAATAGGTTTGATGTTGCTCTGCGAAGAGCGCTATGATTCGTGACAGGCTGGACTTCATACATACTGGAACACGTGGCAATATATATTAAAAACTCTAAGATGCTCTTTATAATACGCCAGTTCAGTCTCCATGACCTAGACGCGGTTCTGTAGAGATCGCGAAAGTCAATGATTGGCGAGCCTGGCCAGCTTTCACCTCTATGAGTGCACACTTTTCTGGACAGCAGATGCCTACCCCTACATGGATAGTTAAAGAAAAAAAAACTTTTCGTTTACCCCGTGGCCAGGATGCACTATCTTGCAAGGTTTTTTTCTACAATAAGCCCCCACCCTACTATAAGCCTATGAGGATCCAAAAATCGAAATCCGAAGAAGGATCGGAACAGCAGTTTTCGCCATTCCAGTCTTCAACCTCCGAGGTGTCTTTGTGGAAGAGTCGGAAAACGGAAAATCAGTTAAGAAAAATGTCGAACCAAATTGAAGTGATCGATCTCGTCGATGATGAGATGGAGGTTGTCGTGAATATCGCCCATGACGACGAAGTGGAAGTTGGGGTAGACGAAGACGTTATTGATATCGCCGATGATGACGATGATGAGTGCGCGGACATTGAAGTGCTTGCACATGATGACATGGAACTGGCCGAGATGGACAGTGATACGGAATCATTTGATAGTGGATTGGGTGATGCCTCAGATAAGGGAGTCCATTATGTGCGTGAAATCATAGTGGACCAGCAGCGAATAAATCGATTGAACCGGGGCGTCATGGGCTGTGTGAACTACGAATATCTCACCGAAAATGATCGGGCGACGTTGCACTCTCTATATATATTATCATTCAGAGATGAAATACTAAAGCCCTGTAAAATGGAAATGCATTTTTTCCCCCGGATCACTGTCTTCGTCGCATGCTGTCATAAAATTTTATGGGTTTTCAAGTGTGAACCTATGGAATGATGAGGCTCGAGTTACACATGCGAAGCGATAGGGTATGACGGTCCCTGGCGCTCAACGTAAGAAAAAAAGAACATCTGGATAAATTCATGCACCTTTTCTTAGCCCTCTACGTAACACACACACACACACACACACACGCGCGCGCGCACATGCACGCACGCACGCACGCACGCACGCACGCACGCACGCACGCACGCACGCACGCAAACACACACACACACACACACACACACACACACACACACACACACACACACACACACACACACACACAGATCGACGGCGGATCCCCCCCCCCCCACCACCAGTCGCTCCACGGACCACATGACCCCCCGCCACATAGGCCTGTCTGTGACGTCACACGCGCCCGGCGACCTCCCCTCGACGGTGGCGCCACCTTGGCTTCACCACTCTTGGCACACCACCTCCCCTTGGGTCAGAACCGCTACAGCTATTCTACTATTATCGCCTTTCTGTATTTTTTATGACCTTCAATGACCTTATGTTATAGGTTGTTAAACTCGTTTTAAGCTCCTCTTTCATGATACAGAACAAAAACATACCGACCAATTAAAAAACATGGAGTTGACCTTCAAATGTCCGAAGTACCTCCACCTGCAAAGAAACTATTATCGCTATCGGATGGCCCCTTACGTACCGTGCAATTTCATTTTAGCAAATATTTCTGTGAACCTTATAGTTTCGAAGATATCCAAGTTATTGATCCACCCTGTATAACGATGTATCTGACGAAGAGAAGTATAAACTCCTGAGATTAATCAATAGCTCATCTAGCATCAATATATCAATAGCATGAGATTTACTTTTTACTTAAGGGGGGATAAACTCACTACAACACACCTTACAGACGTCAGATGGGTCCGATAAGGTTACGATCACGAAGGCTTTACTTCGTTGGCATGGTGGTTTAATATATTACACGGTTTATCCCTTGGCTATCTTCATAACCTCAGCACTCCATCGAAATTGCGTGATCGCGGCACGCGTCTGGCTAACTTCACCGTTTTTCACGTACCGTCTCATCGCACTGTAACCGTTCGTAACTTGTTCGTCATGATTGATATCAATGAAAAAATTGCCAACACGAACAATACAGCCGATGCCTGGTTCAGTACAGGCTAACTGACTGTGGGCAACTAGTGTTGGCAAAACGTTGAAATAATGGTTCTGGCATTTCTCAACCGATCCTCTTTTCAAAGCCCGGTATTTACCATAACGCCAATGTTGGAGTAGTTCCGGTTAACGATCGAGAGCCGACTCTTGGGGTAGACTACTGGAGCCAACCATGGACCAGTACTGTTCGCCATCAATTGCCCCAGGGTCATATCTAATCCCGGCATTCAGTATTATACCAATGTCGCACCCGTATCGGCTACCACCTGAGAGCCGACTGTTGAGCTAGACTACTGGAGCCGATCATGGTTCAATACTGTCCGCCATTAATTTCCCTACGTTCATTTCTGAGACCGGGCTACAGTAATGAGCCAATGTCGGACCAGTGTCGGCTAACGATGGAGAATCGACCATTGGCGTGGATTGCTCGAACGGACCATGGGCCAGTAACATCAGTGGCGGACTAAGGGGGGGAGGGGAGGGTGCGGTCTGTCCCGGGCCTCTGGTTCTGGGGGCCTCCAAATATCGAGAAGTCATTTTTTAGTCAAATTCCAACCAAGGCCGAAATATATTCGGTAAGGGGCAGTTTGGAGTTGAAGGCCCCGTACGTATGCAAAATATAAACATAGGTAGGTAGGTACTAATTCACCTATTGTCAGGGGACCTGTTACGGTTCTCGGGTGAGACTTCTCACTTCTCGCATTTTCATCTCACATGAGTTTAGTCACGCTATTACGGATCGGTCGGGTGAAAATGTCAGATCACTAGGATCTTACGGCTAGTGATCTCACATTTTCACGACACCGTAGAAGGGGTATACTAGCACGCCTATCAACCCCAGCCCAATACGAAAGACGTGCGCATCGACAAAAACAACCTCAGTAGTAAAGGTAGTTTATAGGGAGACGACTGTGACGTCATCCTGGGTGAGGTGTATACGTGATGTCTGGCGGGCCAGACCGTCTCGGTGCGGCCGTATGGGGAATTGGTGGTGGGGGCTCAGTTTTGAGGGATCGGTGGTGGGGGTAGCGGCGGCTAGAGGCGGTATGTGCGGGGGTGTGCGGGGGGTAGCGGAGGGGTAGGTATGTGAGGTTACTACTATACCGACGGTGATCGCAGCGATGATTGTCAGGTGATTCGCTTTCGCAGATATGGTGGGTAAAATAGGTTTCGGTGCGCTGCGCATGGTAGGGATGGTCTCATACCGTGGATGGGTTAGGGGGATGGTTGAACAAAAAAGAAATTATTTTCGACAAGACATCAATGTTTTTATTCAACAGCATACGGCCTGGTACATGCGTTGGTGAGTTGCGTAGAAAATGATTACGTGGAATACATTTCAAAAAGGTTTATTATCGTGAGGGAAGTACATTTCTCTTGCCAGGTTTATAGAGGTGAAGCGCTAAGCAGCTTGCACGAATTAAAACTGGGGAGACACATGATAACCGCCCGTTGTATGAGGCAACTGCTTATGATGGTGGGGATGATAAGACTGCAGTGGTGGGAGGTCAGTGTACCCGCAGCCAACAGGTTTTTCCCCGTTGCGTAGATGAGCCTAGGACCGGATTGAGAGAGGGAAAGGGTTACATGAAAAATGACTCATTGTTTGTACAGGTGTGTAAGATGGAGCTCGTTGTGGTGTAGAGTAGGGAAGACGATGGTTCAACAACCCAGGGCCTAGGACGTGTGAAGAGTGGTGGCCATTGCCTGTATTACGTGAAATATGTTTACGATTTCAATAGTTTAACACGACGCTTTTAAAACTGGAGTATTGCAGAGCGGACGAAAGAGACGAGCGACCGATTCAATACGAGAACGTGTACATTTTCGGGCGCTTACGGCATGGTTAGGAAGTATTTATAACCTACTTCCTCGTCGGCCCTATGGCCATTGGGTGGGCCTCTAATAACATCATCAATAATTTACAATTCTTAGAGGGAACATCCTGTTGTCACAAAAGATATTGTAAACTGTAGACAATTATTCGAAAATATATGCAATACCACACCCGAAGTTGCATATATTAAACATATTTTGAGACAATACGGTAATAACCAATACCGCGACACGATTGTTTGGAAAACGAAAAACCCCTATTTTCGAGGGTTCGTTTCACCCCTTAAAACAGTTTTTCCGCCGATAAAGAAAAATACGTATCGCAAACCACATCAGACCAGAAAATTGGAGTATATCAAATCGACCAAACACACCGCACCAGTCACACCAGCTTACGGATTCGTGACAACGAGAGAATCGGGACGCATCTCACTACCAATCTTAAAACACCTACATCAACAAACGATAGTTGGTTTGGTTTTCCCCGTCAAAATCAACAAGATGGACGAGCGGGGTGTTTTGTCCGCACCGGTATACATACCCGTGTGACGTAACTTTGAACATCACAGATACCATCCGACGTGTGTCAGTTGTTAAATTACGTTGTCGCGGGAATCAATCCTGAAGAAAGTGGTGGTGAATATAAAGTCAAGGGATAACCCATGTTTCGCGTGGTCAGTGGTCGCTGTTCTTTACCCGGTGAAAAAGAATGTGGACAGAGTAACTTCGTATCCACACTACTCAATCGTACTGCAGCTTCAAGGCATTGTTTTTCCTATCACTCTCGATCGAATAAAGCCATTTCAATAGCAAAACAACGTTTCTATTAATGTATTTACAACGGAAAAGAAAAGCATCATTCCGATTCGAATATGCGACCAATAGCTGGTCCAACACATCAATTTATTGTACGTGGAGGATTCCTCGGACTGCAGTGTGGGACAGTTTGTATAGATAAAAAATTTATCACGACTCGTGAGCGCGCAGCCGAGCAAAACAGCCGGCAAAAAACACATCAGCGATCGGTGAGTAAAAAGGAGCCTACTCGGGAATATACATATGAATAATTATGTACTTCGATAATATAATTTCTTCCATTATTATGTTATAGGTGTTTGCACTACTTTTACACGAAGGCTGCATTGGGATCGCACGAGATGGATTGTGGAAAATCAAACGATTGTGCCATTCAACTACCTGATGAAACGGACAAATGACTAACATTCGAACACTTTCAACGAAAAGAGCGACTTCCATTTGTGATTTATGCTAATCTTGAGTGCGTTTGGGCAAAGGTTGTCATAAAAAATATACAGCAACAGCACGAAGTGTTTAACATCGCGTACTAATTACATTGTTCGTATGACCATTCGTTATCGGGATACTACTCCCATTGCGATGCCGATTGCATCCCATGATTTGTTGAGAACCTTAAAGATGTAGCTTTGCGCATCAACGATATTTTACGGGATAATGTTCCCATGGTACTTCTAACTCCGGTTGAGTGGGCAAAATTTCGAAGCGCTACTCACTGGCATATATGTGAGAAACCATTTGCCGAAGACGACATACGTGTTCGTGATCATTGCCATCTGACCAGACGTCATAGAGGTCCCACACACTTTAATTACAATTCGAAGTAAAAGCAGTTTTTTCATACCCGTAGTTTTTCATAATTTGTCCGGCTATGGTGCGCAGTTCATCATTAAGGAACTAACCACAGCATTTGAAGGGAAAACCACCGTGGTGCCCATAAACAAGGAGGAATACATTTCTTTCACAAAAACAGTTCGAACGGCAGATAAATCACATAAGATTCAATTACGCTCCATCGATGCATACACATTTCTCAATGCAAGTCTGGATAACTGGCCTCATTTTTGACAGTGGACACATTCAAAATGTCACGGTCGCAATTTCATGTCATGCCTGTCGACAATTTCATCCTATTAACTTGAAAGGGTGTCTTCCTCAATGAGTATAGCGATAGTTGAAACAGACTGGGAAACTATCACATACCGCTACGAGACACATTTTACAGTACTTTGACTGGTGACATTGTCAGTGAGAACGAATACGCGAGAATGTATGGGAGCGGTTTTCTATTCAAACCTTAAGGGAATATAGTGACTTGTACATGAAGGCCGATATTTTTGTTACTGGCCGATGTTTTGGAAAACTTTCGCAATAGCTGTATCAAGAGTTACAGGCTCGACCCCGCTTATTACTGTACTCTCCCCGGTTTCACATGGGATGCAATGTTGAAACATATATCCGCTAACTTCGAATTATTCACCGACGTTGACCGATTTGTTAAATGGGGTATACGCGGCGGTCCGAGTCAGTGCTCAAATAGGTATGCGTGAGTCAATAACAAATACGTGGCATTGTTCGATCCATCATGGTCCTCATCGTACTTGATGTATTTCGATGTAAATAATTCGTATGGATAGGAAATCCGTCAACCATCCACCTATGGTGATTGTCGATGGGTCAATGACTTGTCGACATTCAATTTATCATTGATCGCGCTAGATTCACTGGCCGGTTACATGCTTGAGGTTGACTTAGAGTATCCGGAATGTCTACGCGATGCACATACGGACTTCCCATTTTGTTCAACACATGGTAAAACACCTGGTCGGCAACACAAAAAACTGCTTGCAACCGTGCACAACAGGGGACGGTATGTTATTCATTATCGCAATCTACAGCAGCGTGTACGCCACGCTCTCAAAATCATTAAAAATCATAGAATACTTCAATTCTCCCAAGAAAGCATGGCTTTGAAAAAAGCTCTATAAATTGATGAATAATGCGTTGTTTGGGAAAACTATGGAAAATGTCCGCAACCATGTAGGCGTTAAGCGTTTAACATGGTGGGTGGGCAGGTACGGTGCAGAGGCAATCATTTCCAAATCAAATTTTCATAGCCGGAGTATTTTTTCAGAAAACCATATTGCTGTCGAATTACGCAAGCTCGAGGTGCAATTCAATAATCCAATGTATGTGGGTATGTCCATTCTCGACATATCGAAGGCATGATAATATGGCTTTGATTATGAGTACATGATGTCTCTGTATAAAGACAAATGTACAGCTTTATACACCGATACGGGTAGTTTCATGTACAACAGTGAGTGTGAGGATGTGTATGACTACATGAAGTGTAATATCCATCGTTTCGATATGAGCGAGTATCCGGGGAGCAATGGGTATGATATACCGCTTGCCAACGAAAAAGTTCCCGGACTTATGAAAGACGAAAATAATGGTCGAATAATGACGGAATTCGTAGGGCTCAGAGCAAAAATGTATGCAGTCCGAGTCAGTGGTAAAGACGTTACGAAGAAAGTGAAGCGCGTTAAAAGTAACATCGAGGCAAGAACGATCACCTTCGAGGACTATACGAAATGCTTATATGATCAGATCGAAATGACTGGCCTGCAATCATGTATACGATCGAAGTTGCATGAATGGGTACACCATCAACAAGACAAAAATTGCTCTAAGACCGCACGATGACAAACGGCATATCGTACCCGGAACCGCGAAAACGCTACCATGAGTGTCTTATAGAATACAATCGTGGTATGTATTCTTATAAACGGTAAATAATCTTGTAAAATAATTGTAGAAAGTTCTGTAAATAAGCAGTCCTGTAAATATCGGGGTTTGTAATTAACCGTGTCGGTCTGTTATGTGTAATATATTGGTTTATAGATTTTTCAACTGAGAAACTGAAGAAGAGCTCATTGTAGTTTGGTAAATAACCTAATTTTTCCTACACCTTTCTGACACTCTTCTGTGTGAGAGGTAGAGAGAGAGAGAGAGAGAGAGAGAAAGAAAGAAAGAGAGCGAGAGAGAGAGAGAGAGAGAGAGAGGTTTCAAAGGATGAGAAGCAAAAGAGAAAGCTACCTGAGCTGGAAAACACTTGCTGCGGTGAAGAGAACGGTGGACGCTTTGTGAGAGAAAGACCAACTATTGTCATCTGGTAGGAGCAGAGAAAAAGAGAGCGAGAGAAGAGTCATCAAATTTAAAACATTTACATTGTTCGCTACAAATCAGATTTGCTTATCCAGCTATTGTGAGTGTTATCGAAACCCAGACGCATTACTAACATTCGATTACCACGCTGCTGCAATACTTTTCCAATGAGATAAATATCGGGATATTGAACTTTAAGTAGCTCCGGATCGTACAAATCACCTGCAATGGCTTCATCGTTATAGCCCGTCAGGTGAAATGCTACACACTTCGTGATTTTCTCTCGATATATGGTAAATATTTCAGCTGTCTATTTCTGTGTGTAATCCTTTCAGAAAACACTCCTAAATTTACTGATTCTCAACTCACTTTATCGCAAAACTTTACTTTCATGATGATGCTTTTTTTAATGGACTCTTGTAAAAAGCACGTTGTAGCAGCTACTTCTCATTTTCAACGTTGACGCTCCTCGATTTCACCTGAGTTATGGTATAGTGTACATAATCATTATAGCCGCCTACTATGTTCTAAAGAATATCGATCCATGTATAATCAGTACGTAGCCTAAATTGCATTCACACCTTATTTCTCAATTCACGATTGAGATGCTCGCAAATTAATGCTTTTAAATTGGTATACGTTGAATATATGTGAATATTGTACTTTTTCATTAGGACTTTGAAGTGACCATTATAAAACTATTTTCCCTAATCAACCTGCCGTTCTGCGGTATGCACCCCTTCACAAGTGTCGACTTCATTGCGGTTGCTGCATCTTTACCATTCTTACCTCGCAGGGGTACGGTGCGTGCAAGTTTTGAGACAGTATCGATGAAGGTGAGGTGAAATTTATGTTTGGAGTTTATATATGCGTACGACGGCATAACCACAAGATCAGCTTGATTTTGTTCGTCCAAGCCACGGATGGTCACAAGTAAAAGTCTAGTATCGTCGAGTTCATCGACGCTTCGTACAACGATTGAGATTTTTATTTTATTTTACGTACTTAGAGTAACGCCACCGACTATGTCCTGTCGATGTTGCCGAATCTGTGCTGCCCCAAGTTATGGTGACCATCTGCGGTAGTTCTAAACCCAATCCCCGGTCTGTCTGGAGGACCTTGCTTACTGAAAGAAGTGTACTCTTATTCAATTTGCATCCAAACACAAAGATGCTCATGCTCAGAGCGTGTAGAATTTCAGACGATCAGCAAAAAAATAATTTTTGTTTCACGCAATTCCTCAATTATTGATATAACTTAATTCGAATGTCCAGAACTTCCGACTGCTTGTGATACTCGAGCAATCGTTTGTACTCGTTCGTACCAACAAGTATATCGTTTATTCCACCGATCAATCGCTTTTGCCCGTTCCGATCAGCGAGTATATCATTTGTACTGGCAATTAATCGGTTATACCAGTGCGTACGAATGTGTACATCATTTGTACCACCGAGCAAACGCTTGAACCCGTTCGTACTAGCGAGTAAACCGTTTGTGCCACCGAGCAATGTTTTCTACCCATTCGTGTCGACGAGTATATCATTTGTTCCACCGAGAAAACGTTTGCACCCGTTCGTATCGACAAGTACATCGTTTGTACCACCGAGCAATCTTTTGTACCCGTACGAATCGACGAGTATATCGTTTGTACAGCCGTGTCATTGTTTGCACCTGTGCGTACAGACGAAAATATCGTTTGTACCATCGAGCAATCGTATGTAACCGTTCGTATCGACGATTTGGTCCACCTAGCAATCGTTTGTAGCCATTCGTATCGAGGAGTATATCGTTTATGCCGCTCGTATAGATGAGTACATCGTTTGTACCACCGAGCAATCTTTTTTACTCGTTCGTATCGACGAGTATATCGTTTGTACCACCGTGTCATCGCTTCTACCACCGTGTAATGGTTTGTGCCCGTGCGTACGGATGAAAAAATATCGTTTGTACCACCGAGCAGTCGTTTGTGTCGCTCGTATCGACGAGTATAATGTTTGTGCCACCGAGCAATTTTTTGTACCCGTTCGCATCGACGAGTATATCGTTTGTTCCACCGAGAAATCGTTTGTACCCGTTCGTATCGACGAGTAAATCGTTTGTACCACCGAGCAATCTTTTGTACCCGTTCGCATCGACGAGTATATCGTTTGTATCACCGTGTCATCGTTTGCACCCGTGCGTACGGGCGAGAATATCGTTTGTACCCCCAAGCAATCGTTTGTAACCGTTCGTATCGACGAGTATATCGTTTATTCCACCGACCAATCGGTTGCACCCACTCGTATCGATGAGTATATCGTTTGTGCCGCTCGTATAGACGAGTATATCGTTTGTACCGCCTAGCAATCTTTTTACCCGATCGTATCGATGAGTATATCGTTTGTACCGCCGTGTAATCGTTTGTACTCGTGTGTACGGACGAGAATATCGTTTGTACCACCAAGCAATCGTTTGTAACTGTTCGTATTGACGAGTATATCGTTTGTTTCACCGTGTGATCGTTTGCAGCCGTACGTACGGACGAGAATATCGTTCGTACCACCGAACAATCGTTTGTAACCATTCTCATCGACGGGTATATCGTGTGTTCTACCGGGCAATCGTGGATTCGAAAACCTTCAGGAGACTTTCGAAGACGTTCGTGAGACGTCCAAGAGGTGTTTAAGAGACTTTCGAAGATCCTCGCGGGACGATAGAAGGTTTTCATGACGTTTGAGTTTGTTTGGGTTTGTTTGAGTGGGTCGTTTGGGAACGTCTGAGTTTTGTTTCAATTGTTCGGGTTTGTTTTGATCGATTTGGTTTGTTTGGGTTTGTTTCGATTGTTTTGGTTTGTTTGGGATTAAGTATCTCAAACAAACCAAATCGATCAAAACAAACCCGAACAATTGAAACAAAACTCAGACGTTCCCAAACGGCCCACTCAAACAAACCCAAACAAACTCAAACGTCATGAAAACCTTCTATCGTCCCGCGAGGATCTTCGAAAGTCTCTTAAACACCTCTTGGACGTCTCACGAACGTCTTCGAAAGTCTCCTGAAGGTTTTCGAATCCACGATTGCCCGGTGGAACACACGATATACCCGTCGATGAGAATGGTTACAAACGATTGTTCGGTGGTACGAACGATATTCTCGTCCGTACGTACGGCTGCAAACGATCACACGGTGAAACAAACGATATACTCGTCAATACGAACAGTTACAAACGATTGCTTGGTGGTACAAACGATATTCTCGTCCGTACACACGAGTACAAACGATTACACGGCGGTACAAACGATATACTCATCGATACGATCGGGTAAAAAGATTGCTAGGCGGTACAAACGATATACTCGTCTATACGAGCGGCACAAACGATATACTCATCGATACGAGTGGGTGCAACCGATTGGTCGGTGGAATAAACGATATACTCGTCGATACGAACGGTTACAAACGATTGCTTGGGGGTACAAACGATATTCTCGCCCGTACGCACGGGTGCAAACGATGACACGGTGATACAAACGATATACTCGTCGATGCGAACGGGTACAAAAGATTGCTCGGTGGTACAAACGATTTACTCGTCGATACGAACGGGTACAAACGATTTCTCGGTGGAACAAACGATATACTCGTCGATGCGAACGGGTACAAAAAATTGCTCGGTGGCACAAACATTATACTCGTCGATACGAGCGACACAAACGACTGCTCGGTGGTACAAACGATATTTTTTCATCCGTACGCACGGGCACAAACCATTACACGGTGGTAGAAGCGATGACACGGTGGTACAAACGATATACTCGTCGATACGAACGAGTAAAAAAGATTGCTCGGTGGTACAAACGATGTACTCATCTATACGAGCGGCATAAACGATATACTCCTCGATACGAATGGCTACAAACGATTGCTAGGTGGACCAAATCGTCGATACGAACGGTTACATACGATTGCTCGATGGTACAAACGATATTTTCGTCTGTACGCACAGGTGCAAACAATGACACGGCTGTACAAACGATATACTCGTCGATTCGTACGGGTACAAAAGATTGCTCGGTGGTACAAACGATGTACTTGTCGATACGAACGGGTGCAAACGTTTTCTCGGTGGAACAAACGTTATACTCGTCGACACGAATGGGTAGAAAACATTGCTCGGTGGCACAAACGGTGTACTCGCTAGTACGAACGGGTTCAAGCGTTTGCTCGGTGGTACAAATGATGTACACATTCGTACGCACTGGTATAACCGATTAATTGCCAGTACAAATGATATACTCGCTGATCGGAACGGGCAAAAGCGATTGATCGGTGGAATAAACGATATACTTGTTGGTACGAACGAGTACAAACGATTGCTCGAGTATCACAAGCAGTCGGAAGTTCTGGACATTCGAATTAAGTTATATCAATAATTGAGGAATTGCGTGAAACAAAAATTATTTTTTTGCTGATCGTCTGAAATTCTACACGCTCTGAGCATGAGCATCTTTGTGTTTGGATACAAATTGAATAAGAGTACACTTCTTTCAGTAAGCAAGGTCCTCCAGACAGACCGGGGATTGGGTTTAGAACTACCGCAGATGGTCACCATAACTTGGGGCAGCACAGATTCGGCAACATCGACAGGACATAGTCGGTGGCGTTACTCTAAGTACGTAAAATAAAATAAAAATCTCAATCGTTGTACGAAGCGTCGATGAACTCGACGATACTAGACTTTTACTTGTGACCATCCGTGGCTTGGACGAACAAAATCAAGCTGATCTTGTGGTTATGCCGTCGTACGCATATATAAACTCCAAACATAAATTTCACCTCACCTTCATCGATACTGTCTCAAAACTTGCACGCACCGTACCCCTGCGAGGTAAGAATGGTAAAGATGCAGCAACCGCAATGAAGTCGACACTTGTGAAGGGGTGCATACCGCAGAACGGCAGGTTGATTAGGGAAAATAGTTTTATAATGGTCACTTCAAAGTCCTAATGAAAAAGTACAATATTCACATATATTCAACGTATACCAATTTAAAAGCATTAATTTGCGAGCATCTCAATCGTGAATTGAGAAATAAGGTGTGAATGCAATTTAGGCTACGTACTGATTATACATGGATCGATATTCTTTAGAACATAGTAGGCGGCTATAATGATTATGTACACTATACCATAACTCAGGTGAAATCGAGGAGCGTCAACGTTGAAAATGAGAAGTAGCTGCTACAACGTGCTTTTTACAAGAGTCCATTAAAAAAAGCATCATCATGAAAGTAAAGTTTTGCGATAAAGTGAGTTGAGAATCAGTAAATTTAGGAGTGTTTTCTGAAAGGATTACACACAGAAATAGACAGCTGAAATATTTACCATATATCGAGAGAAAATCACGAAGTGTGTAGCATTTCACCTGACGGGCTATAACGATGAAGCCATTGCAGGTGATTTGTACGATCCGGAGCTACTTAAAGTTCAATATCCCGATATTTATCTCATTGGAAAAGTATTGCAGCAGCGTGGTAATCGAATGTTAGTAATGCGTCTGGGTTTCGATAACACTCACAATAGCTGGATAAGCAAATCTGATTTGTAGCGAACAATGTAAATGTTTTAAATTTGATGACTCTTCTCTCGCTCTCTTTTTCTCTGCTCCTACCAGATGACAATAGTTGGTCTTTCTCTCACAAAGCGTCCACCGTTCTCTTCACCGCAGCAAGTGTTTTCCAGCTCAGGTAGCTTTCTCTTTTGCTTCTCATCCTTTGAAACCTCTCTCTCTCTCTCTCTCTCTCTCTCTCTCTCTCTCGCTCTCTTTCTTTCTTTCTCTCTCTCTCTCTCTCTCTCTCTACCTCTCACACAGAAGAGTGTCAGAAAGGTGTAGGAAAAATTAGGTTATTTACCAAACTACAATGAGCTCTTCTTCAGTTTCTCAGTTGAAAAATCTATAAACCAATATATTACACATAACAGACCGACACGGTTAATTACAAACCCCGATATTTACAGGACTGCTTATTTACAGAACTTTCTACAATTATTTTACAAGATTATTTACCGTTTATAAGAATACATACCACGATTGTATTCTATAAGACACTCATGGTAGCGTTTTCGCGGTTCCGGGTACGATATGCCGTTTGTCATCGTGCGGTCTTAGAGCAATTTTTGTCTTGTTGATGGTGTACCCATTCATGCAACTTCGATCGTATACATGATTGCAGGCCAGTCATTTCGATCTGATCATATAAGCATTTCGTATAGTCCTCGAAGGTGATCGTTCTTGCCTCGATGTTACTTTTAACGCGCTTCACTTTCTTCGTACCGTCTTTACCACTGACTCGGACTGCATACATTTTTGCTCTGAGCCCTACGAATTCCGTCATTATTCGACCATTATTTTCGTCTTTCATAAGTCCGGGAACTTTTTCGTTGGCAAGAGGTATATCATACCCATTGCTCCCCGGATACTCGCTCATATCGAAACGATGGATATTACACTTCATGTAGTCATACACATCCTCACACTCACTGTTGTACATGAAACTATCCGTATCGGTGTATAAAGCTGTACATTTGTCTTTATACAGAGACATCATGTACTCATAATCAACGCCATATTATCATGCCTTCGATATGTCGAGAATGGACATACCCACATACATTGGATTATTGAATTGCACCTCGAGCTTGCGTAATTCGACAGCAATATGGTTTTCTGAAAAAATACTCCGGCTATGAAAATTTGATTTGGAAATGATTGCCTCTGCACCGTACCTGCCCACCCACCATGTTAAAAGCTTAACGCCTACATGGTTGCGGACATTTTCCATAGTTTTCCCAAACAACGCATTATTCATCAATTTATAGAGCTTTTTTCAAAGCCATGCTTTCTTGGGAGAATTGAAGTATTCTATGATTTTTAATGATTTTGAGAGCGTGGCGTACACGCTGCTGTAGATTGCGATAATGAATAACATACCGTCCCCTGTTGTGCACGGTTGCAAGTAGTTTTTTGTGTTGCCGACCAGGTGTTTTACCATGTGTTGAACAAAATGGGAAGTCCGTATGTGCATCGCGTAGACATTCCGGATACTCTAAGTCAACCTCAAGCTTGTAACCGGCCAGTGAATCTAGCGCGATCAATGATAAATTGAATGTCGACAAGTCATTGACCCATCGACAATCACCATAGGTCGATGGTTGACGGATTTCCTATCCATACGAATTATTTACATCGAAATACATCAAGTACGATGAGGACCATGATGGATCGAACAATGCCACGTATTTGTTATTGACTCACGCATACCTATTTGAGCACTGACTCGGACCGCCGCGTATACCCCGTTTAACAAATCGGTCAACGTCGGTGAATAATTCGAAGTTAGCGGATATATGTTTCAACATTGCATCCCATGTGAAACCGGGGAGAGTACAGTAATAAGCGGGGTCGAGCCTGTAACTCTTGATACAGCTATTGCGGAAGTTTTCCAAAACATCGGCCAGTAACAAAAATATCGGCCTTCATGCTCACAAGTCACTATATTCCCTTAAGGTTTGAATAGAAAACCGCTCCCATACATTCTCGCGTATTCGTTCTCACTGACAATGTCACCAGTCAAAGTACTGTAAAATGTGTCTCGTAGCGGTATGTGATAGTTTCCCAGTCTGTTTCAACTATCGCTATACTCATTGAGGAAGACACCCTTTCAAGTTAATAGGATGAAATTGTCGACAGGCATGACATGAAATTGCGACCGTGACATTTTGAATGTGTCCACTGTCAAAAATGAGGCCAGTTATCCAGACTTGCATTGAGAAATGTGTATGCATCGATGGAGCGTAATTGAATCTTATGTGATTTATCTGCCGTTCGAACTGTTTTTGTGAAAGAAATGTATTCCTCCTTGTTTATGGGCACCACGGTGGTTTTCCCTTCAAATGCTGTGGTTAGTTCCTTAATGATGAACTGCGCACCATAGCCGGACAAATTATGAAAAACTTCGGGTATGAAAAAACTGCTTTTACTTCGAATTGTAATTAAAGTGTGTGGGACCTCTATGACGTCTGGTCAGATGGCAATGATCACGAACACGTATGTCGTCTTCGGCAAATGGTTTCTCACATATATGCCAGTGAGTAGCGCTTCGAAATTTTGCCCACTCAACCGGAGTTAGAAGTACCATGGGAACATTATCCCGTAAAATATCGTTGATGCGCAAAGCTACATCTTTAAGGTTCTCAACAAATCATGGGATGCAATCGGCATCGCAATGGGAGTAGTATCCCGATAACGAATGGTCATACGAACAATGTAATTAGTACGCGATGTTAAACACTTCGTGCTGTTGCTGTATATTTTTTATGACAACCTTTGCCCAAACGCACTCAAGATTAGCATAAATCACAAATGGAAGTCGCTCTTTTCGTTGAAAGTGTTCGAATGTTAGTCATTTGTCCGTTTCATCAGGTAGTTGAATGGCACAATCGTTTGATTTTCCACAATCCATCTCGTGCGATCCCAATGCAGCCTTCGTGTAAAAGTAGTGCAAACACCTATAACATAATAATGGAAGAAATTATATTATCGAAGTACATAATTATTCATATGTATATTCCCGAGTAGGCTCCTTTTTACTCACCGATCGCTGATGTGTTTTTTGCCGGCTGTTGTGCTCGGCTGCGCGCTCACGAGTCGTGATAAATTTTTTATCTATACAAACTGTCCCACACTGCAGTCCGAGGAATCCTCCACGTACAATAAATTGATGTGTTGGACCAGCTATTGGTCGCATATTCGAATCGGAATGATGCTTTTCTTTTCCGTTGTAAATACATTAATAGAAACGTTGTTTTGCTATTGAAATGGCTTTATTCGATCGAGAGTGATAGGAAAAACAATGCCTTGAAGCTGCAGTACGATTGAGTAGTGTGGATACGAAGTTACTCTGTCCACATTCTTTTTCACCGGGTAAAGAACAGCGACCACTGACCACGCGAAACATGGGTTATCCCTTGACTTTATATTCACCACCACTTTCTTCAGGATTGATTCCCGCGACAACGTAATTTAACAACTGACACACGTCGGATGGTATCTGTGATGTTCAAAGTTACGTCACACGGGTATGTATACCGGTGCGGACAAAACACCCCGCTCGTCCATCTTGTTGATTTTGACGGGGAAAACCAAACCAACTATCGTTTGTTGATGTAGGTGTTTTAAGATTGGTAGTGAGATGCGTCCCGATTCTCTCGTTGTCACGAATCCGTAAGCTGGTGTGACTGGTGCGGTGTGTTTGGTCGATTTGATATACTCCAATTTTCTGGTCTGATGTGGTTTGCGATACGTATTTTTCTTTATCGGCGGAAAAACTGTTTTAAGGGGTGAAACGAACCCTCGAAAATAGGGGTTTTTCGTTTTCCAAACAATCGTGTCGCGGTATTGGTTATTACCGTATTGTCTCAAAATATGTTTAATATATGCAACTTCGGGTGTGGTATTGCATATATTTTCGAATAATTGTCTACAGTTTACAATATCTTTTGTGACAACAGGATGTTCCCTCTAAGAATTGTAAATTATTGATGATGTTATTAGAGGCCCACCCAATGGCCATAGGGCCGACGAGGAAGTAGGTTATAAATACTTCCTAACCATGCCGTAAGCGCCCGAAAATGTACACGTTCTCGTATTGAATCGGTCGCTCGTCTCTTTCGTCCGCTCTGCAATACTCCAGTTTTAAAAGCGTCGTGTTAAACTATTGAAATCGTAAACATATTTCACGTAATACAGGCAATGGCCACCACTCTTCACACGTCCTAGGCCCTGGGTTGTTGAACCATCGTCTTCCCTACTCTACACCACAACGAGCTCCATCTTACACACCTGTACAAACAATGAGTCATTTTTCATGTAACCCTTTCCCTCTCTCAATCCGGTCCTAGGCTCATCTACGCAACGGGGAAAAACCTGTTGGCTGCGGGTACACTGACCTCCCACCACTGCAGTCTTATCATCCCCACCATCATAAGCAGTTGCCTCATACAACGGGCGGTTATCATGTGTCTCCCCAGTTTTAATTCGTGCAAGCTGCTTAGCGCTTCACCTCTATAAACCTGGCAAGAGAAATGTACTTCCCTCACGATAATAAACCTTTTTGACATGTATTCCACGTAATCATTTTCTACGCAACTCACCAACGCATGTACCAGGCCGTATGCTGTTGAATAAAAACATTGATGTCTTGTCGAAAATAATTTCTTTTTTGTTCAACCATCCCCCTAACCCATCCACGGTATGAGACCATCCCTACCATGCGCAGCGCACCGAAACCTATTTTACCCACCATATCTGCGAAAGCGAATCACCTGACAATCATCGCTGCGATCACCGTCGGTATAGTAGTAACCTCACATACCTACCCCTCCGCTACCCCCGCACACCCCCGCACATACCGCCTCTAGCCGCCGCTACCCCCACCACCGATCCCCCAAAACTGAGCCCCCACCACCAATTCCCCATACGGCCGCACCGAGACGGTCTGGCCCGCCAGACATCACGTATACACCTCACCCAGGATGACGTCACAGTCGTCTCCCTATAAACTACCTTTACTACTAACCTCAGTAGAGGAGCTAGGCCGGTTCTAACCCAGGGATCTCAGGGGGAAGCGGGGCGGGGGAGTCGAGCGCGGGGAAGCCGGGGTATGCATGGTGGAGGGGGGCGATCCTGCATGCGACAGCCCAGTGCGGGGTTGCGGCGGAGGGAAAGGGGAGGGGTGTTAGAGAGTGGGGAGGCTAGTTTTTGGTGACGATGTCTTCCAGGCGATAGCTGGACCCGCGGGCGAGAGGGGGAAGCCGCTGTCGACTTTGTGGGGGAGGGGGCATCATAGAGTCGCGGGTCCTTGAAAACCCATAAAATCTGATAGTTATTATCAACATTATAGATGTAAGCGGAGCATTTTTGTCTAGACTATTCACAGGAGTTTATATATATAATAATAAAAAAAACAACTTAGACAAATGGGGGTGCGCGCGTGTGTGTGTGTGTGTGTGCTGCAACGTTTCAACCACCTCGTCCGAAAGTCTCAAATTTTACAACTCTTTTTTTTTTTCTTCCGTCGAGCGCCAGGGACCGTCATACCCTATCGCTTCGCATGTGCAACTCGAGCCTCATCATTCCATAGGTCCACACTTGAAACCCCATAAAATTTTACGACAGCATGCGACGAAGACAGTGATCCGGGGAAAAAAATGCATTTCCATTTTACAGGGCTTTAGTTTTTCATCTCTGAATGATAATATATACAAAGAGGGCAACGTCAAACTTTGATGCCGACACTTGAGATCATGCAGATCTGGACAAGTTAGCCCCATGGTTAAGGATTGTTTTTCTTCGTTAACACCACTCTCCAAGCTATTAGATTTTTTTTATTGCTCCGCTATTCAGAGCATATATGATAACGGGGTGTTTATTTAAAAAAAAAACTATAAACTTTCGGAGATCTATGGATAAAGACCTTTTTTAGGCTTCGACCGTGGACCACTTGAGCGCCGATGGAGAGCCCACGAATTTTTTTTTTTCACTACACGCATCTCGACTGAGACGCTCTTTTATTTTTTCCGGCAATCCAATGCGATATTAGAAAATTCTCGTGGGTTGGTGATATTTTCCGAGATGGTAGGGAAAGACGAAAAATGTCTAAAGGGGAAAACCATTTTTAATGATCTGCTGCGCTCAAAAGTGTTCGCACTTTGGATCGAGCAGTCAGGTAGTGAACATCATCTCTTTTGGGAAGCCTCGTTTCATCAAATATGGAGGGCAACGCGGAGAAGTCAGAACAAATCTTGCACGACCAAGCCGCGCTCCTAAGTTCATTCGAAGATTTTGCTGTGTGGGAACAACGGTGCGTTGAGTTTATCGAAGAATTGGAAACGCAAAGCCGGATTAAGCGCCCGCGACTATCAATTGGACTTCAACAGTCATTGATAGCCCAAATAGCGCGGCTGGAAGGGTTGAGGAATTCTGTGCGTAATCATTTTATACACACGGGTGCAGGACACGGTCATCATGGGCTAATCTGGCGAGAGATTGACACATCCTTCAATAGTCGAATATTGACCGGTTCCGTAATCAATCGCAACCACATCGAACCACGGCAATTTCTCAACGATGCTCGCGACCTAGTGCTTCAACATGTGCAAAACACTATCTGCAAACACAACAGTATCAAAGTTAATGCAGTTAATGCAAGTTCAATGGTGAATTCGCGAGTGGAGACAAACATGCTAATAAAAGTGTCAACACGCGAAACTGTGAACTCTTTAACACAAGCGATTTGAATGAGTGGTACCAGCAACGCGTTATGGAGCCCACTTTAACCTTACTCGACGAATTTCAAGAACGAGATAGTGGCTGGGCTTTGCGGAAAATACTTAACCTCACGATAAATGTGAATAAATATAACCCAATGTCATATATGCAGGAAACCATTCGCGCAAGACGATATACGCGTTCGAGATCATTGCCATCTGACTGGACGCTATAGAGGCCCTGCCCATTCTAATTGCAATTTAAACTACAAATAGTCATTCTTCATTCCAGTAGTTTTTCACAATTTATCGGGTTACGATGCACATTTTATCATCAAGGAAGTAGCCACAGCATTCGAAGGAATGATCGATGTGCTTCCAATCACAAAAGAGAAATACATCTCCTTCACGAAGCACATTCAAATCACAGACGATTCTAAACAGAAAATCCAATTGCGCTTCATCGATTCATACAAATTCCTCAATACCAGTCTCGACAAATTAGCCTCATTTTTGACCGAGGACAAACTCAAAATTTTACGCATGCAATTTTCAACTCTATCGACGGACAATTTCTATTTGCTGACACGAAAAGGGGTCTTCCCTTATGAGTATATTGACAACGTGAGCAGGTTGGACGACACATCCTTACCACCACGTGACGCATTTTATAGTTCCCTGACAGATGCTACAGTATCGGAGAGCGAGTACGCACATGCGGAGAACGTTTGGGAGCGGTTCTCCATTCGAACGCTGGGTGACTATAGCGATTTGTACTTGAAGACAGATGTCTTGTTATTAGCTGATAATATTGAAAACTTTCGGAACACGTGCATTGAGAGCTATGGCCTCGATCCCGCGTATTGCCGGGGTATACCTGGTACGTACACATTGCCGGGGTATACCTGGGATGCAATGTTAAAACACTCGAATGTCAAGTTTGAATTACTAACTGACATCGACATGGTTTTATTCGTTGAGCGGGGTATACGCGATGGTCTCAGTCAATGCTCAAACCCATATGCACACGCTAATAATAAGTACATGGAGTCGTTTGATCCATCGAAAGAATCATCATACTTGATGTATTTTGACGTCAACAATTTGTATGGATGGGCAATATGTCAACCCTTGCCATACGCAGATTTTTGATAAGTCAACGACGTGTCCAAGTTTGATCCATTATCCATCGCGCTAGATTCACCTACAGGCTACATCCTTGAGGTCGACTTGGAATATCCCCAATCTCTACATGATGCGCACAAAGACCTACCGTTTTGCCCAATACACGAAAAACCACCGAGTAAGCAGCAGGAAAAGCTACTAGCAACCGTCTGCGATAAAAAACGCTACATCATACACTACAGAAATTTACAACAATGTTTACGTCATGGACTTTGCCTCACGAAAATCCATAGGGTATTACAATTCACACAATTCCCATGGCTACGTTCATATATCGAGTTAAATACTCAGTTTCGAACGCTGGCCAAAAACGCTTTTGAAAAGAATTTATTCAAATTGATGAATAATGCGGTGTTTGGCAGAACGATGGAGAATGTGCGCAATCATGTAGATGTAAAGCTTTTGACAAAATGGGAAGGCAGGTATGGCGCGGAGGCAATGATTGCGAAGCCAAACTTCCACAGCCGAAGCGTTTTTTTCCGAAAACCTCGTCGCCGTAGAATTGCGCAATGTCGAGGTGAAGTTCAACAAGCCGATATATGTGGGTATGTGCATACTCGACATATCCAAAACGTGCTTGTATGGATTTCATCACGAGTATATGGTACCATTGTATCGAAATAAATGTAAAGTGATGTATACCGATACAGATAGCCTCATATATGCCATTGAGAGCGAAGATGTATATGCAGACATGAAGTGCGACATTGAAAAATTTGATACGAGCGACTATTCAGCGGACAATAGGTATGATATACCGCTTGTCAACAAAAAGGTACCCGGTCTCATGAAAGACGAATGCAATGGCGCAATTATGACCGAGTTCATTGGACTTCGATCGAAAATGTATGCGACACGTGTCGAGGGTAAGAACGATGCTAAAAAAGTTAAAGGTGTCAAGAGCAGTGTTGTGGCTAGGACAATCACGTTTGACCATTATGACCGATGCTTGAAGGAGGACATTGAAATGATGCGTAGTCAAACGTGTATTCGATCGAAGTTGCACAAGGTCTACACCATTCGTGAGACGAAAATCGCTCTAAGTCCTCATGATGATAAGCGGTATATCATACCTGGGACCTCCGATACCCTACCATGGGGGCATTACAGAATACCGTCGTGAAAAGTGTTGTAATTTTTTTTCCACAACCTTGATGTAAAATTGTGTATATTTTTGTGAATATTGATGTATAAAACTCGTGAAAATGATGTATATATTTTCTTCACTCGATGTTAAAATGATGTTTGTTGTATATATTTAATTGTGCAAGAATGAATTAATTTTTTTCCGTAAATGAAGAAGCGGACTTTTTATAATCACATGTGTTTATTCACTCTATCCATCTCCTCACGTTCCACGAAAAAGGGCGACGGCGACAAGGGGGAAAGCGAGCCTGCTGTGGAGTCGGTCGGAGGCCTTGGAGGGATGCGGGGACGACCAGCAGGTCAAGAGTCATAAAACATACATATTGTTCCATTTTCTTTATTATCGACTACAAATCGGATTTACTTATCCAACTATTGTGGCTATTGTCGAAACCTAACCACTTTACAAACATTCGATTACCGCGCTTCTTCAATACCGCTTCAATGAGATAGATATCGGGGTGCTTGACACTGAGAAGCTCTTGTTCGTAGAAACCACCGGCGATCGGTTCATCTTTATGGTCCTTCAAGTGATACGTCACGGGATGAGTTTTTTTCACACGATAGATTGTAAATATTTCTGTTGTCCAGTTTGGGGTGTAACCCTATTCGAAAGCAGTCTTAAATTTGCTGATTCGCACTTTATCACCAACAGTGAATTTCGGCGATCTTTTTATTGGAGGCTTATTGAAAATCTGCTGCAATTGCTTCTTATTTTCCGCGTTGACATTTCTCGGCTTCATCTTAATGGTGCGGTGTACAGAATCGTTGTACTCGGCAATTAGATTATCAAGAATATCGATGTACTTATAATTACCACGAAGACTAAATTGCATCCACATCTTGTTCTTCAATGTACGATTGAAACGCTCGCAAATGGATGCCTTCAAGTTGCTATATGTTGAACACATGTGAATATTGTACTTTTTCATGATGGCCTTAAAGTCACAATTGTAGAATTCTTTTCCCCGATCAACGTGTAAGTTCTGCGGTATGCGTCCCTTAACGAGGATCGACTTCATTGCTGCTGCTGCATCTTTGCCATTCTTACTCAGCATTGGCACGGCCCAGGCGAATTTCGAGAAAGTATCGATGACGGTGAGGAGAAATTTGTGGTTGGAGTTTTGACGAGCGTATGATGACATATCGACGAGGTCGGCTTGCCAGGTTTCGTCCAAGCCACGGATGTCCATATGTCGACACGGATAGTTTCGTCGAGCAGGCTTATGTAGCTCCAGCACGAGAGCGCCCCTTTTTTTCGTTCATTTTCCAGTCCACTCAGGCGTGCATCCAATTCAGCAATGACGTTTGAATTACGAATCACCAAATCTTGTAGAGCTTTGACATCGGCGTGTCGTCGCAATGTCCCGTATCGTAGCTTCAAGTCCATGAACCAACAACTGACTACTCTCATTCATTTCTTTGCGTATGTTCTTAATGATAGTTCGAGATTTCTTTTGTAAAGCACTTAGAGTGATGGCGTCATCTTCTCCTTCCGGATTTGCAATGTTACACAATCGTTTCTGCTCCAAGTCATAATGACCATCTGCGGTAATTCTAAAGCCAATCCTGGGTCGACCTGGAGGACTTTGCTTACTGTGGAGTACACTCCTACTTGAATGACGTCCAAACACATCGACACTCATGATGAGAATGCGTAAATTCTCCGATGTCGAGTTAATAAATGATTTCAGCTTCGCGCAATTCCTCAATAATCGATATAATTTCATTCGCATGTGATGAATTCCCGGCTGCTTGGGATGCCAGAAGTAAGCGAAGACGATCCACTAGCTCGTTTGGGTTATCCCAATAAATATAGTCCAATTGGGTGTTTTTTCTAGCTAGCTTATACTTTGGCATACCCTGTTCCACATGATGATCGACTATATTTGCGATATATGTGTTAAATTTGTGGCTGGTGTTACGTCGTATAGCCTCACTAGGCTTATACAAATTTTTGTGCGCATTCGTCGAGATTACAATCTTTTCGTAGTTTTTCAAATCATCCGGTGTGAGGGTTTCGACATTAGGCACTTTTCTAAACAACAGCTCCGTTAATCCAACAGTTTTCGCATAACTCGCATCTCCCACACGAATGTGTTGACAGTCGAAAATTATCGGAGAATTGCCAATCATTAATTTGTTGTTAGCGAGATTTCTTACACCGTATAATACATCCAAGCTTGCCTTTCTATTTGTTTGTAATAACAGGAGATATTCGCTGATCAGCTCATCGACATTTTGCGAGTCATCGTCATCCTCATATATCAATTTAAACGAATCTTGTGTTTCACTCTTCAAGGAATCATGTGCCGCATTTTGATTTTTCACACTATTTAACGCTTCTTCTTTTTCTTCTTCAACATTATCACCCACTTTTTCATCCTTAATTTCCTCCTTCACCGCTACCACCTCACCGTTTTTATACGACACCAATTTCTCCAATGGCCCCACTATAGGCTTAAAGACATCCTGCATTCTCTGCTGATCGTTATCTTTCCCAATTTTCATCATTCGATGCTTTCGTCTGATTGCATCGCTCGCCTTGGCAATTTCACGCAGTACATCCTTTTCACGCAACAATTGTTCGCTCTTCATGTTGTCACTACCACGGCATGCGCAATACTGTCTCTTCAACTACCAGCGATGAGTCATTTATCAATATTGAGAAAATAATCAAAACCTTGTCTATATCGACCTCCGTTAATATCGCTATCCTTGTCAATCGTGATAAATGCATACTTGTCAGAATTCCAGCATTTCACGCACATGTTTTTAAAGAACGTATAAGTCATATCCGTATTAACATGGTCATTGTACACGTGCTTGAGATTCATATCGTCCTGCTTGAAAAGCACCACGAAATTTGCATTATCTCTCACAAGATGTTTGGGAATACGAGTGTACGTCTGACAAAGATAAAAACTGTCAACAATCTCGTGTCGTCCCATGGAAAAGAAGGCCCGAACATTATCCTGCTTTTCGCATGCTATGTCATCAAAGATGAATATAGAGTTGGATCGTGCATCACTTGGTGCTATCACTTGTTCATGCGCCTTGAATGGATGATATTCAACTCCACTCACAGGTTCGAGTAATTGTTCGAGCAACTTATACTTTGGCTGCTTGAGCGATTTGGAATACAAGTAAATGTTCTCAAATCTCAAACCATTCGGATGGGTGATGAGAGTGAGCAACGCGTTGGTTTTCCCACAATTCGATGAACCGCAAAACAGTGCACGTATGCTATCCGGCAATAAATTCCCATGGCGTTTTTGTTTCTTTTTCCCTCCACGGTCTTCGACAAACTCGTCGAAATTTATCACGGGAAGTCCGCCTCCGATAGTTTGCTTCTTGGACGTCATCTCACACACGACTAAGGGCGAAATCATATAAATAGGCTTCTTATAGGTACTATCCGTCAGTCGCGTATTGTCTTTAGACATGATTGTGCATGGGAAGAGTGGTAAAGGTTTGGTCAACCGCCTAATCAACAAACTCCCCGTTGAACTACATTTGCCTGGATATCAGTATTGTGGACCAGGCACAAAGTTGGCCAAGCGCCTTGCTCGTGGTGATCCGGGCATTAATCCATTGGATACGGCTTGCAAACAACACGATATTGCGTATTCGAAAAATCCGGATAATCTTGAGGCGAGACATTTGGCGGATAAAGTGTTGGCTGAACAGGCTAGGCAACGTGTTACCGCGAGAGACGCTAGTATCGGTGAAAAAGCCAGTGCTTGGAGTGTGGCAAATATTATGAAGACAAAGAGAAAATTTGGCATGGGAATGAAGGCCCGCAATGGTGGCGTTTGTTTGAAAACGATAATTGGCGCTGCAAAGAAGACAATGATTCAAAGTAATGATCCGCATAAGATTATCAAATCAGCTCTAAAGGGTGCTCGTGCAGCGGTAAAGTTACAAGGTGGTAAAGTGCGCACACCTCGCGTTCTACCTGTACCCCATAAAATTGGTGGTTTATTACCCTTCCTCGTGCCCATTTTTGCGGGTCTTAGCGCTGCGGGTGCTTTGTCGGGTGGTGCGGCTAGTATATTTAAAGCTGTAAATGCTGCTCAAGCAGCTAAGCGTGAATTGGATGAAAGTAAGCGTCATAATCGAACAATTGAAGCAATTGCATTAGGTCGGGGTCTACATCTGAAACCATATAAGCAGGGATTGGGCCTTCATATTAAGCCAAAAAACTAGAAGTAACGCTACCACACCAACCCCTCACCGACCGCGACCTACTCAAATATGCAAAAATCCTAAAGATTCCACATTTTCGTGGAGTTTACATGCGCGATACATTGCCAGCGAGCGGATTTTTCAAATGTGAAGCAGCAATTGTAAATTTGGATGAAAATGTCGGTCCTGGAACACACTGGATCGCTTACAAAAAGACCGGATCGAAAGTCATGTACTTTGATAGTTTCGGCGATCTTCCACCACCATCCGAGCTCATGAGATATTTCCGTGTCGGTAGCGTTCATTATAATTATACTAGATATCAGGAATATGATACGATTGAATGTGGACATTTGTGCCTCAAGTTTCTTTGTCGGCAGCTGCAGCACAAAGGCAAATATACACTATATATAGGAGGGAAATGATGTGGAGAATTCAGTTGTCAATTTACCAGCATCATGGATGAAAGTTTAACATTAACCATATCTGGCTCATCGTCCATACTTGAGGCGCAATACTTTCCCCCCATCGAACTCTCGCCACACAAAAATTATACCCTCGGTCTCGTGGAATTGTTAACCTTCAACTCTATTCCAAATATCGACGTTGACCACGATAAACTTTACGTGGGAGATGAGGTGTTAACGATACCTACGGGCAGTTATGAAATAGAGGATATTGAGATGTTTGTACAAGCAGAGCTCGCGCGTAAAAACATCAGCATCAGCATTAAACCCAACAATAACACGCTACGCAGTGAGATCGAGTGTGATCATGATGTCAATTTTGAGCCAAAAGATTCTATTGGCCATCTTCTAGGCTTCACCGCATGCAATTTGGAAGCCAATAAAAGACACGAATCCGATCTTCCTGTAGCCATTCTCAAAGTGAACGCCTTACGCGTTGAGTGCAATATTACCGCTGGCGCCTATATTAACGGACAAAAAGTACACACAATTCACGAATTTTTTCCATCTGTGCCACCGGGCTATAAGATCATTGAAGTTCCCTCCCACGTAATTTATCTGCCAATCACGAGCCGAACGATTGACACGATACAGCTTCGCATAGTGGATCAAGACGGTGATTTGGTAAATTTCCGCGGTGAAGTAATCACCATACGCCTGCATATAAAGTCGTGATGGGCATTGTTTTCAACAGATCTTCCAATAACAATAAACGGTCATGGATAAAAACAATCAGTCGTCGGCCAGCGCCCAAAGAGCTAACGCCTCAAAACGTGCTACTCTTGAAGAGTTTGGGTCTCAAAGTGCGTGGCGAAAGCGTATAAAAAATTATTTAGTCTGTGCTCTGTGCATCTGTTGCGTGAAATGGAAGAAGAAATTGTAAACATTCAAACGCCTGTGGTCTTTGATGAATCCATCATCCATTGTGAGATTCACGCTCATCAGCCATATGCATCTTCAACCTTCAATAACAGCGATGAAATCCGTATTGCCATCCAACATCAAGACCTCTCTATCTTGCCAAGCAAGAGTTCGCTTCACATATGTGGAAAATTATCCAAGCATGATGGGGCGCCAACCACTGCTACAAGTCTCGTCAACAATGCCATTTGTCATTTGTTTGAGGAAGTGCGATATGAGCTGAACGCCATAGAAATCGATCGTAATAAGAATGTCGGCATTACGAGTGTAATTAAGGGATATTCATCTCTCTCACCGGCCAAAAGTTCTGTGCTCGAGAACACTGGATGGCTCGATGTCGAAGAGACCAAGCAGGTTGTAGATGTATCGGGAAACTTTGATGTGTGCATTCCGCTCAGCATGCTCCTCGCATTTGCCGAAGATTATCGGAAAGTTGTCGTAAATGCCAAGCACGAGTTGATTCTTACGAGATCAAAGACCGACGCCATTGTACCATTGTACAAACAGCGCCCGAAGACTACAAACTTGTATTGCATAAAATAGAATGGCTCGTGCCGTATGTGACAGTCTCAGATCAGCGAAAAATTCAACTGTTAAAGTTTCTCGCCAAAGACGCACCAATCTCCATGAGTTTCCGAACATGGGAACTGTATGAATATGCATTGCTGCCTGCCACCTCCAAGCACGTGTGGTCTGTGAAAACTTCGAATCAGCTGGAGAAGCCACGATATGTCATACTCGCGTTGAAGACGGAACGAAAAAATAAGAAACAACACAATGCGAGCCACTTTGATAATTGTAACCTGAGCGACGTCAAACTATACCTCAACTCGCAATGTTATCCAATTTGGAAATTTGAATTTGAACATTGATCAAAATCAATATGCTCTTCTCTACGAGATGCATGCAAACTTTCAACCGACCTATTACAACAAAGAGGCTGAACCATGGCTGAGTAGGATGGAATTTTTAGAAAAAGCCCCCCTCGTTGTCATTGACTGCTCAAAACAAAACGATTCGCTCAAGTCCGGTCCTGTTGATGTGCGCCTTGAGTTTGAATTGAAAAACAATATTCCACCGCAAACTTCAGCGTACTGCATGATCCTCCATAATCGTATTGTCGAGTACAATCCAATCAGTGGTTGGGTTAAAAAATTGGTATAAAGTCATGCCAATGATCCGCGCCCTCTTCAGTCAACATGGAGCTTATCGTCGACGTGCAAGGGTTCAAGAGACCCGTCAACGAATTTGTCCTAAAGGAGATGTCCATCGTCAAACTGCATGAGAAGAACGCTGAACCGCTGACATTCTTCTTCGATGCACCATTCGCCTGGGACGCTTTACCGGTCAAGTACAAAATGACAAACAAGTGGCTGGAACGCAATTATCATGGAATACGATGGGAACACAGTGGCATACCATACGAGGCAGCTAGAACGACAATTCGAGGAATCTTGGAAGGAGCTCTTACGATCTATGCCAAGGGATTCGAGAAGTGCTCATGGCTATCGAGATTCACGGATCCAGCAACAAAAGTCATCGATCTGGAGACTCTGGACTGTCCATCGCTGCAGAAGTTGCTGAAAATCGCCAACGTTAAATGTCCCCATCATTCCTTCAATATAAAATACAATTGCGCCAAAGCGAATGTAAAGTCGTTGAAAAGCTGGCTCTCTGTGTACGAAGCGTTGTGTGAGCGAGGGAATTTTTTTTCAATGAATAAAAACATTTTTAACAAATATCGTTCTTCATTTATTTCCTATATCTTCGGCGAATACAGTTTGACGAACATTTTTTTTTTACATTATATTTGATGAAAAAGTTTTTTGTACATTTTTACATAGCATCAAGCGTCGAAAACTCTACGATGATGATGACTGTGATGCAAACAGTCCTTGCACTCTACGATGGTGATGATGCTGGCTGCTGTTGAATTCGTTGTTTCCACCGGGCCTTCACGAGCGTTCTTTTCCACCATACTCAGACTCGATGGAACTCGACGCTATTGTATTTTCCACCAATGTACTTCATGTAGAGTTGACCATTGCGCGCCAGTTGCAGCATACTCTCGAACATTTTCAGATCTTGATCGAAGGCCTTTACCAGCCGTGCTGGCAAGAAGACGGCAAACTCATTTGCAACGTCCACGATGTAGCGTTTTCCAAACTTGGTCTGTACAGCTCTCATGTCCGTGATTTGATAATCCGAATGGACGTGGAGTTCTGACAGCTTCTTCGTTGGGAGGAATTCCGCTATCAGGCTGACTTTGTTGATATTTGAGAGATCCATTTTCACTCTTTTTCAAAGTTCTTTTCGGAGAAGTTGATGGTGCGGTGGAATAGTGCAGTCTTAGCTTGGTCCATGAAATCATAAGCTTCCTCGTAACCCCTCCACTCAGATTTTAAAAACTTCTCCCCACTTATCCAAGCATAGGCATGTGTAACAGGTTCAAACACGTTCGAAAAACCCCGCACGTAGAGAATTTCCCCCCTCGCAACACTTTTCACAGTCCCGACGTTGGGGTGGGGGACCATCAATGTGATCCTTCAATTGTGGCGTATTATAATGCTCCATGCATGGAAGATACGATATCACTTCACTATCGTTCCGATGATGCTCCGGCAAACGATCCCACAGTAAACCCATAAAGTTACCCCAATACTTTAGGAGCAAGGCCTTTGGAACCTGTTCGAGCTCGTTTTTGGTCAAGTCCAGGGGGTGCTTGGCCGGATGCACTGCGTACATACTCGCACATGTGAACATCTTGACGTAATCTTGTGGAATGAAACCTCGACGGGTTGAAACTTGTTTCGGAATAACGCTGCAGCTGCATGCAATAAATAAAGCATTTTATGGGCTTTGAAGAGCAACCTTTCGTATGGGAACTATCGTTATCTCACTCTCGAAAATTTTCCTAGCCATAAATGGAAGTTTCCCACACACACACACACACACACACACACACACACACACACACACACACACACACACACACACACACACGCACGCACGCACGCACGCGCACCCATTTGTCTAAGTTGTTTTATATATATATATATAAACTCCTGTGAATAGTCTAGACAAAAATGCTCCGCTTACATTTATAAAATGTTGATAATAAACTATCAGATTTTATGGGTTTTCAAGGACCGGCGACTCTATGATGCCCCCTCCCCCACAGAGTCGACAGCGGCTTCCTCCTCTCGCCCGCGGGTCCAGCTATCGCCTGAAAGACATCGTCACCAAAAACTAGCCTCCCAACTCTCTAACACCCCTCCCGTTTCCCTCCGCCGCAATCCCGCACTCGGCTGCCGCATGCAGGATCTCCCCCCCCTCCTCCACCATGCATACCCCGGCTTCCCCGCGCTCGACTCCCCCGCCCCGCTCCCCCCTGAGATCCCTGGGTTAGAACCGGCCTAGCTCCTCTACTAACCTCTTCACTCGAATAAGCAGCAAGTTTAAATAGAATCTGAGTTTGCAACATGAATGTTACCGAAAAACAAAAACAAATGTTATTAGATTTTATGAAAAAAGACGAAGATTTAACACGAGGCAGATTGCGACACGGCCATTCATAAAAAAAATACTGGTAATTTTTGTATCATATTAAAACACAAAACGGTTCTTATAATATAGTGATAGAATTATTGTTTTATGTTAATAAATCGAACTATTATGCAATATATTCTTGTTCCGTTATACGGAAGGAATCCAAGGCATCGCACAGTGATCGTCGTATACGAAGCATTCGATTTTTCCGATCTCGCAAAACCACAATCATCAGCAAATTATTCATCATTATCGGATGACATTAATTAACTCGCTACGATATCAACTTTAAGTTGCTGAATTTGATTAATTATTCGGTGTCGAGATGCTACCGTCTCTGAATCAGCTATTTCATAGTAACTTGTGTAATGTGTTAGCTTTGGACGTGTCGTCGCTGCGTTAGGAAGACGCTCACGCATGCGCATTTCGATTTTCGACATGACATTTCGTGTCGAGTAAACTTACGTGAATAATCTCGCATTTTCACTAGGTGAAGAGAACCGTAATAGGGTGAGCTGCTTACTTTTGTCATTTTCACCCGAATGGAGAATCGTAATAGCCGCCCAGGTCATGATAGAAATTGTCAATATAGCATAAAGCTCTACCTACTTATAGCCAGCGCCATAAAAATGGTGCGCCCCGCGCGGTGGGCCCGCTCACTCTATGCTGGCTTTGGCGCGAAACGTAAATACTAGATCCGAACAATTGAATAAATTTCGTAATAAAAATGACATACATACGTACTAAAGAAATTACATCCATACGAACTAAAGAATAACAACAGCGGAAATCAACCAATCTGAAACTTACTGTCGTAAAATTACATTATAACTTGTAACTTGTTAGAAGCCAAAATAAATATAGTAGCCGCCGCTGTTGCCAACTTGTTTTATTATACCCATCATAAGCGGTTCTGCGAACCACCAGAAAACCTGTAATACCGCTCGGTGTTACCGCTTACGGTCTAGTAAGCAAACAACTACATCTAATGCCCTTATATAACAAAATTATGAAGTATTTCAAAACATACTTTTTCAAGCAAATTGAACTTGATTCAATTACTATACCCTGTGGTCTATATTCATTCAAATCTATATACAGCCAAAACATTATTCAGGGAATCCCCATGGCGCTGGTAGGTATTTACAAGATAGTAGTGTTGCCTACACCATAAAAGTTGACACACTTTGTGTCGAAGGGCCTTGCCATAGCAAAATATAATGTATCATAAATTTGTTTACACGTTAGTGATTGAATATCTTGCTCACCACTAACAAAAGCCACCAGCCACGAAAAACAAATTTTATCCACTAAAAGGGATGTCTAAACCACCAGTTTACGTGAAAAATCCACTAAGTTGTCAACACTGTTAGCCGCTACGGGACTTTCCTGACCCACGGTCTTACATACAGGTCTGGAAACGAAGCTACATTTCAATGATGCCGTGAAGCACCGTTACAACATCCACTTTTTATTCCGCTCGCCGCCACATGCGTCGCTCCTATCGGAGGATATCCCCCACCCACGGTCTTCTGTGATCTCACTCTACTTATAATTTCCGTGTTGTCATGTGCGCTATAACCGCGGTCCGTGTGTCATCTCATGCTCTTAAGGCATTTCTTTCACGAACTCGAATATTTCACAATTGATTTATTTTCATCTATAATCAAGTAAAAATACATCCCCGTATATGGATAAAATTGCAAGCCAATTTACCGAACTTTTAACGAAAAATGACAACTCTAAAAAAGGTCTCATTTATACGACGCTTTATAGAGATAACGTGCTGGCCACATTTCTATGTAATAATTTAAACACTAAACAACTGTAGATGCCAGATATAAACTGCTCGCACGTGTAAAATATTATAAAGATTTCGTAGCGACAATAAAAACAGCCGGTCACCGAATGTTTAGAGAAAATATTCAGAATTAAACCTAGAAATATGTGACTAGCAGACGAGTGTTCGTAGCTGCGACTTCTTAGAGAATGGGTCTATCAATCAGTTTAGTCTTCAGTAAGCGTATTATTTGTTCATTTGGTTTTTTATTCGTATCCTCATCAAATATTCGGGGGCAAGGTCAACGGCTCATACGCCTCGATCTGGAGAGTGGGAGAGACAGACAGAAGATATTATGTCCGTGTCACACATGTACCGGTCAACAACAATGCCACGTAGTGGCGAAAAATGTAAAGAAAAGTAGATCGACGTAGTGCGCCTGACATATCGTGGTCGTTTCCAAACCTGTATCAAACCTTTATTATTATTAGATGAGACTTCAGTGAATCTTTGCCCTGTTTATCACTTATAATCCAATACTTCTTGATCATTTGTGTCTCGGTCGCATCATGCGAGAGAAGTTTTTCTAAACTGAAATTTATTTTAAAAAATCGTCGATCGATGATGAACCAAGAACGCCTCATCAATCTGTCCATTCTATCAATTGAAAGGAAAGTTTCAAGGGAAATAGATTTCAACGACGTTATTGAGAAGTTCAGTTAAATGAAAGCATGAAAACATGTAAAATAGTTACAAAGCAAAAGCTTTGGTTTTAAACATATAAGTACAGTAAAAGTTACTGTCTTATTATAGTCTTCATTATTTCTTTACACTCTACCTGCTAGGTACTGTGTTAAATGCTGATACGTGTTCTAACTTTTTTACCCATATCATAAGTAGGGCGTATAGTAAAATTACATATCATCAATAATACATCCCTTTTTTAACAGACCGGCGGCCTCATTTATGTGCCGCCCCGGGCCTCCGACGGGCTTAGTCCGCCACTGAGTAACATTCCCCGTTAATTATGCCATGCACTATTCGCGAATCGCCATTCTATGCACTATTCGCGAATCGCCACAGTGTGAACGCTGATTATTTGGGTGATTTTCGGGAATTTTTTTGAAGGAAAGTACTCAATTACATGTTTCGGAAAATTAAGAATATATTTGGTTATATTTGACCTATAGTACACATTTTTTTCATAGGAAAATATTGAAATCCAATCCAAATATTGAGATCCAATTGACTTATGCTTCGGCGGCGCCGAAAAAAAGTTCCTCCACTGCAAACATGATTCCGGCCGATTGAGTAGCTGAAACCGAACAAGGAAAAATGTCGTTAAACTGGAAGGTATTTCCTGTACAATGACGTAGGATTTTCGAAAAATATCAAAATTTAACAAAATAGCGTAGTGTTATGAAGAAAAAGTCTGTTTTCTTGCCTATAAAATGGTCGTTTTTTTCAATCCCAAATCGTCAATTTTGATCCAATCAAAAATATTCTGCGTCATTGTAGAGTAAATATTTTCAAGAGTACTCAGTTAAAATTTCAAGTCAATCGGATAATTACTCTTTGAGTTACAATGTCAGCAAATTTGAAAAATCTCATTTCGAGAAAAACGCGTTTAAAGATTTAACTATCGATTTTTGCAAGATAACATGATATTGATATAAATTATATAAATGATAATGATATTCTTGCAAGCATAAACTGTCGAAAAAGGAAAAAAAAAAGATTTTCTAAAAGTGTCGCACTGGTAAAGCCCCTTAAACCTGGCTTCTCAGCCAATCGTATTCAAGTATTCGCAACCGTGTGTGCGGCAGGCGCGTAATATGCCTAGGGTGGAGTTTGTCGTCCTAACCTCAATCGCTCGGTTCGCTTGACCGCATGTTTGCGAAAGTGTCACCCGAAAAAAGACGCGCTCGGACCATTTAAACCTGTACAAATTAGATATAAACTTGGATATAGAAAAAACCTTGATCGCTCAGTCGGTTTTATCGCGTTTTCGCGTAAGTGTGACCCGAAAAAGACGCGCCATAAGAAACAGCATTGATGCAAATAATAATGCGTAATTCACATCCGATCTCTCGTGTATCCACATATCAGATTTTCTGGTTTTCATTTTTCATTAATATTTCATTTGCGAAATAATTCTAAGTATCGTATTTTCGTGTTATTATTATCACCCATACTCAATATTTTCTCGTACCAACATTTACCAGCTTAAGTTATAAATTATAAAATTTGTAACTGAATTCGATAATAATGAGTGATAATATTTATGTAATTCCGACAACGAATTGTTTTTATTACTGTGTACTATTATATATATATATATATATATATATATATATATATATATATATATATATATATATATATATATATATATATATATATATATATATATATATATATATATATAACTTACATATTGACATAATATAATAATCGTCGGAGATCGGGGCATTATGGAACTATTATTAATAACGGACCGGACCAACCTTGGTACGATATTCGCTAGAACTTGGGCCAACGTTGGGACAAGCGTCGGGTCTGTTTTAATACCAACGCTAGGACAATATTGGCTGAAACTTGGGCCGACCTTTGCACTAATGTCTGGCCCGTTTTGCATCCAATATCGGTACGAGCCAGTCTTGGCCCGAGGCATATCATTCCGATAATGGTGCATTGATGAACCGACATTTATGCCAGGGAATGGCAAACCATACAGAAGAGTTGGCGTAGTACTGGGCCAATGTTGGACCAGTTGTTAATTTTTCCTGGCAATATATATTTCTGGCATTTTCTTCCTATTCAAATCATCGCCGCTGCGTCAGGGTCCGGTTTCAAAAGAATTCTGCATTCGTATCTTATTGAGCTTGATGGCAACAGTGCCTGCACGTTCAGAGTGCAATGCTGGCACCTACTCTTTTACTTCGCAGTGCGTTTTGCTTCTGCCGACCAGCGCGTCTCTTTTTTATTTTTACAAGCTTTTATTTAACTTGACTTCGTGTGAGATGCAAATCGGAAAATCGATATTCCACCTATTTCTCGACTACTTACAGCTCTGAAATTTTGCAACCATGCATCTAAGAGGCGACAATGCATGACCCAACTTAAAATAAATAAATAAATAACTTGACTTTCTGTGAGATCCAAAACGGAAAATAGACATTTCACTCACTTCCCGACAACTTAGAGCTCTAAAATTTTGCAACCATGCATCTCAGAGGTGACAATGCATGATCCAATTTGAAAAAAAAAAATTAAAAAATAAATAAATAATTTGACTTTCTGTGAGAAGCAAAACGGAAAATCGATATTTCACCCACTTCCCGACTACTTAGAGCTCTGAAATTTTGTAAACATGCATCTGAGAGGTGCCAATGCATGATTCAAATTAAAAAAAAAGAAAAAACGACTTTTTGTGAAATGCAAGACGGAAAATCGATATTTTACCCACTTCCCGACTACTTAGTGTTCTGAAATTTTGCTAACGTGCATCTAAGAGGTGACAACAGTGAGGCATGGAAAGTGCATGAGAGCATATGAATTGACTCTAAGAGCGCTCAGATCGCATAATCGTTAAAAGGGTCCAATAGGTAAAATAGGTTAAAATACACATATACTAGTACTCAATGTAACCTAGTTTAGAATTGATACTTACCATTGTTGAATATTTACCGTCTTCGTAATACTACTATTACTGTTGTATTGTGGTATAGTTTTATTTTTATTTTCTATGATCATTATTATTATCCTCATTGATATCTTAATGTGCCCTATGGTTGTTACCAGGGCATGAAATAAACAATCAATCAATCTCTCTTGGTCTCGCTTTCTTTCTCACTCTTTACCCCTTCCTTTCTCATGCATGCATAAAAATATTTATCCGTATGTTTGCGCTTAACCCTCGGTGTTAGGCAATGGCAATACGAGATCGTGCATGCGTTCCACCAACATCGAACGAAAAGGGGTCAGAGGCCAACGGCAAATGTAGAACTAAAGCAGCGAACCTAAGCGAACCTTATACGCCTCCGGTAGATTAATCGCGTGACAAAATTGCACGATAAAAAAATAGTGTCACCGAATGATGGACGCATGTATTGTCTGGACCGCAACCTTTTTAGAATGGTCATATGTGCTTCAAAAAAGGCCTCGTAAAAATTTTGGGTAGAGCGCCGTTTTTTTGAGTGCGAAACTCAGTTTCTGGGACGTTATGGGTGTTAGAACGGCCACCATCTTGAAATTAAGGGTGAATGAGTCTTTTTTATTTATCTCCGTAACCATGAAGCTGACAAAAATTTTGTGGAGAGCTTTTTTGTAGTTGATTATTCATAACTTTTTGCATTAATGTCAATAATATAAAAGTTGTAAACAAAAAAGATGAAAAATTAGAGGATAAACAACTTTAAGGCAAGATTAAGGCCTCATATACGCGAAAAATGTCAAAATTTTTCATTTTTTCTAAATTTTTGATTCCATTAGCCTGAACGGTTAGGAATATTTTAAGCTTTACAGAATTGATAAATTCGAAAAATTGTTAAAGTTACAGCATTTAGAGCGTAAAAACTTTTAAGCGCAGCGCGGGCGCCAACTTCAAAGCCGTGTTTCCACGATTATTTTTTTTTGAACCTTGTGAAAGTTCTAACTCTTGAACAAAGGTTCAGATTGCTTTGAAATTTTTACAACATATTCTTAGTATCATCACCTATCGTGTGAACCACAGAAACAAAAAATTCAATGACACAAAAAAATATAAAAAATAAAATACTGACAGAAAATTGAGTGAAAAAATTTTAAGTTTCGAATTTTTATTATAATAATTTAAAAAAAATAATATTGTTGTTTCACACTAAAGATACATTCATTATGCAATTATCAATATGTTTATTTTTTTCACACATCCACATCGATGCTGCGAACTTTCACCATCAACGCGCGTGCAAAAAAATACATTGCTTTACTATGTTATATCTCCGCCATTTGTTAACATTTCTGATTTTTTTTTACATATACTTAACCATGGGCATAAATCATCTGTAAAACAAATTTGTCAATATATGCGTCATTTTTTTTAACCGCGTTTAGAAAAGTACCTTCGAAAATCGGCGAAATCGCGTATATAAGGCCTTAATGAAAAAATCGAAGGCATTGTTAATTAATTTGAAATCTGAAAATAAAAATGCTTCTTACTTTTTTATAGAGCATTTTATTGTCACATCCGGAAGGGATGAGAGCATAATATTTTCGTTTCCCTCTTCGTTGCCTACGCCTAGCGCAATAGCACGGGATTAGGGTAAAAAGGGGTAGTGCGTGGGAAAGAATAGAATTAAGGAATTGAGGCGATATTACGGTATTGAGGAATAATTCGACAGAATTGGTGTACGATCGACACTATGTTATTTATTATAAGATTACTAGACGGGTTAAAGCGATCAGGCCTACGATGAATGATACAGAAAAGAAAAAGGTATGGTTAGTTTACTTTGGTTGTGTTTGACGCTCGGTCGCTCGTCGCTCGCTTGCTTGGATGTTTGTTGTCACTCGCGTTACAAGGGCCTTCGCTCTTGCCCTGGTGCGCTCGCTGGTACAATTGCTGGTAAGACGCTCGCAGGATTTTACGCTAGGAGTGTGTATACTCGACGTGTTTACTACGACAGGCACTACGCGTAGATAGAAATATGAACGGCGCGCAAGGTCGACGAATTGAGATTGATATTCACGGACCGATGATAGAAATTATATAAGTGTAAAATAAAACTTTTGTGACTCGAAAATTGAAGACAGTTCGTATGAAGGATAATCGGAGATATTCGTTAGGCTTCTGGGTTAAGACTTGATATAAGGAGTGATTCGGTTGACGGAAATATTGGTTGACGGAAGACTAAGTTCTGAATTTGATGAAGATTGTCGGGAGACCGGGTTTGAGACTTGATAGAAGAACTTGAGTCGATGGTAGTTGACGGGAGACTGGGATTGCGACTTGATAGAAGAACTTGAGTTGATGGTGGTTGACGGGAGACTGGGATTGAGACTCGATAGAAGAACTTGATGTGATGGTGGTTGACGGCAGACTGGGATTGAGACTCGATAGAAGAACTTGAGTCGATGGTAGTTGACGGGAGACTGGGATTGAGACTCGATCGAAGAACTTGATGTGATGGTGGTTGACGGGAGACTGGGATTGAGACTCGATAAAAGAACTTGATGTAATGGTGGTTGACGGGAGACTGTGATTTAGACTTGATAGAAGAACTTGAGTCGATGGTAGTTGACGGGATACTGGGATTGAGACTCGATCGAAGAACTTGATGTGATGGTGGTTGACGGGAGACTGGGATTGAGACTCGATAGAAGAACTTGATGTAATGGTAGTTGACGGGAGACTGGCTTCAGGAAGGAAGTCTTTCTTGATATGAAAATAAGGAGAGGTTCAGTAGTGGGACGAGGAACCTTAGGGAGAGTGTGGTTTTGGTCATCTAGTTCTTTAGGGATTGGACCATTGGTCGTGAAAATATCGGTTGATTAGCGTTATTGGTCGCGGTATGGTGTGCGAATACTTTACAGATTCGTTAGGCACGTGCGTGGCCTTATTCCAGGGTATCGGTTCTGACTAATATGCGTATGAAGAGAAGGAGACATTTGCCCCGTGTTTCGGCGAAAAAGCGCTTGGGATATAGAGTTCGATATCTGAGACTTAAGCATTCGCATGGTTTGTGTTATGTCAATTTATGGCTATGGTGACTTCTCATATCGAGAAGTCTGTATATCGGACTACGCTGCGAGACCGGATGTCTTATTTTTTTGTCAGAGTTATTAATTCGTCGGAGCCGTCTTGTCAATGTTATGTTTAAATAATCTGGGGTCGAGGCTCCTCTTGGTCACCATGCGGATAGGCCGGCGTAGGATTTTTGGAGTCAGTTGGTCGAGTCGATGGTTGATTTTTCGTTCGACAGCTCTTCTTGGAATATGCGCCTCAGATCGTGTTCTTGTTGGGAGCCAAAGGGACAGGAACAGTCGATGCCTGTGGCGGTACGGCTATCGTGCATATATCGCTGTGATTTGAATATTCTCGCGGAACGTACGCAAGTTTCGTTTAATGCTGTTACGTGTCTTATTCTTAGATTTATACATTTGATACGCTTATGACGGCAAATGCGGATATTGGGAATAATCGAGAGAAGGCACATTCGCTAGCATGTAAAATTATTATAAACAATTTAACCTATTTTTACTTTACTTGGTTTGTTTTTATTGATTTTATAGCGTTGTGAAGGGCGGTGGTGGAAGGTCAGTAGGATACGTCGATTTAAAAAAATTGTTAATAATTTTATTTTGAGCAGTAGTTTCTTTTTTTTATTATATGGTAAAGTGCTTCAATGATTATTTCGAAATTATCAATCATCATTACTCTCAAATCACATTCGTTTTGAAGGGAAGGATTCTTAAAATTGATCTCCATAACCGTGAGGCCGATCAAAGTTTTGTGAGGAGCTTTTCTGTAGTTGATACAATTCTCCATAACGTTTATTAATAACTGTTTTCGTTAATATTAATAATAAAAAAGTTATGAACAAAAAATATGAAAAATGAGAGGATTAATATTAGCGTACAAAGTTATTGACAAAAGTTAGGGAGAATTGTATCAACCACAAAAAAGCTCCCTATAAAATTATGGTCGGTCTAACGGTTATATAAATAAACTAAAAAACCCGGCTCTTCAAAACGAATGAGATTTGAGAGTGATGATGATGGATAATTTCGAAATAATAATTGAAAAACTTAATAACATAATAAAAAAAAGAAACTGCCGCTCGAAATAAAATTATTAACAATTTTTTTAATACCGTTTAGACGTAACCTACTCACCTTCCACTACCTCTTTTCACAACGCTGAAAAATCAATAAAAACGAACCGAATTAAAAAAGTATATGTTGAATTGTTTACAACAAAATGCTTTATAAAAAAGGTAAGGAGCATTTTTATTGTCAGATTTTAAATTAATCAATAATCTTGTCTCAAAGTTTTCTATCCCCTAATTTTTCGCCTTTTTTTGTTTATAACGATTTATTATTGATATCAGCGCAACAAGTTATGAATAATTGTATCAACTACAAAAAAACAAATCACACCATTAATTGCAAGATCGCGGCCGTACTACCACTCTTAAGGGGGGATTGTCTTTTTTTTCCCAAAATTTACCGCTTTTTGGGAATTTTTTTGTGAAGAAAGTATACAACGGAAAACTTGTGAAACTTGGCATATAGTTTTATTGATCTGTTTACTACATACAAAAAAAATTTTAAACAATTTCATCAAAAAATCCGCCTCCCACCCCCCTCGACGCGCGATGGTCCTTTTTTGATGGTGTGCACGATTTCTCAAAAACTATTCAACCGATTGCCTTCACATTTGGACAGAATGCTCAGCTGACATCCTTTTATCGTTTGATGAAGCAAAAAAGCAATACGTTTAATAGTTTTTTATTTATAACAAAAAATGGATCAATTTTTTTCGAAAAATCGATACTTCAAGTTCAAAACGTCACCAAATCGTCAATTTTTTTTCCCTTCATCGAACGATAGCTATATGTGTCTAAAGTAAAATGCTTTTTGGGTTTTTGTTGCAGGATGAACATGAAGGCTGTAAACGTGCACACCATCAAAAAAGGACCATCGCGCGTCGAGGGGGGTGGGAGGCGGATTTTTTTATGAAATTGTTTAAAAAATTGTTTGTATGTAGTAAACAGATCAATAAAACTGTATGCCAAGTTTCACAAGTTTTCCGTTCTATACTTTCTTCACAAAAAAATTCCCAAACAGCGGTAAATTTTGCGAAAAAAAAGACAATCCCCCCTTAACGTTCCGGAAACTGAGTTTCACACTCATGGCCGCCCCCCTCACGAAATGAAAAAAATAGCGATCTACCTAAAATTTTCAGGAAAATCACCATCTGACCGTTCTATTTCGCGACAGAAATTCGTCCCGTAAAATTTGATCGTGGGTGGTTGCGAGATCGATCGGTAGTTGCTTCGTTCCACTTTGTTCTTTCTTTGAGGATTTCGCGGCGGAGAGGGTTCTTTTATTTATTGTAAGGTATTACTTTGCCCGGATACAAGTCCGGCCCGACTAACAAATAATGATTCGTATAGCGAGCAAATCCGATAAGATCGATGAATCCGAGGGACATATGCAAGACTGCCGGATATTGCGTTCCAATCGCTGCTTGCACACGCTTTATCTTGTCTTTCTTTTTCGTCAAGCACGAAAACTTTATCGTGCGCATTCGTCTCGGGACGAATACTCTCGCCCTTCCATCATTCTGCCCGACGACGGAATGATGGAATTCGTGACGACGAATACTTCGTTCTATTTGACTAATTACCCAGGCGCTTCCTTCGTACTAGGATACGCATAAGCGATCTCTTCGAAGCTCTGTTATTTCTAAACTACCAAATTATGTACATACATTCCTGTACATACATTCCTGATCGCGCGCGATCCCGCATTGACAATTGTGGCAAACTTGCCTTCAATAAACATACGAAGGCGCTAAACTACCCGGTTACGTTGGGGCTGTTCCATATAAATAATATCGGCCTGTATGTACCGGATATGTGCATAAGGTATCTGCGGGTAATAAGGCCTACCTAAGTGATATTGGAAAAAAAATTAAGAATATCCAATTTAATCGACATATTTTAATTATAATCATTCAAATTCAGCTTCTATACAATATAAACTAAAAATGGTAACTTGTACCATAAACCAAAACAAAATTAAACATTTTTTAAACCTTGATAGTAGGCCTTATTTTAGTATGATAGGATAATAAGGCCTATGGCTGTAAGAGGTGAGATGCAGTCAGAGGCGTGAAAAAACGAGCATTTTCAATCATTTTTTTATAGCAATTAAGTTTGTTTTGTAAAAGTGGTTACACAGACTTTTTATGTTATATTTCAGCTTGACTTGTACAAATTTTCAAAGGAAGATATTGATTATTTATAAAAATATTGCCATCTTTGTCGGACCCCCTTCGGCATGTAGTGCTTTGCGGTGACCATCATAAAATTTTACTGTATCATCTGAAATAAAATAACCAAAAAAATCATCAGTTTAATCATAAATCTAGTCCTTAATCGAAGCTTTTTTTTTAATGAACACAATCGCGGCTTCCGACAGATAACTTTCGATTTTCGACCAAAAAATCGCTCGTTTATGGTTAAAAAAAAATAGAAATTTTTAACAAACATAAAAATCCTTCGATTAAGGGGAGGATAGGGGTTTCAACGTGAAAAAAAAACACTTTTTTGCGATTTTTTTTCATCTATATGGGTAGAGTAAATTTATTGAAACCTTTTGTACATTGTTAAGTGTCATTTCAAGAACATTACGTGAAATTTGTACGCGAAAATATCCACAAACAAGCCGGTGACAAAGCTTTTCCACGAACGCCTTTGGAAAAAAAACGATTTGCGGTGTTCACTGTATCTCAGCTAAAAATTATCTGAAATCAAGTACCATTAAAATTTAGTCAAAGTATCATCAAATCCTTCCCCCAGCTGTCTGATATTTTTTTTTCATTTCTAAATTTTTGGTGGTCATGTAAAGTGAAAAGTGCTATTTTTCACGAAAAATTCTGCCATTTTGGGCGTAGAAAACCCCCTCAATGTGGAAAAAAGGTCAAACCAACCGTTGGGGGGAGGTATTTTATATGTAGAATGTGTGTACCAAGTTTGAAATAAATCGGTCGTGGAATGAAATTTGTTGTGTGCATGCAGGACGCTTGCTCCGAGAGCATGATTCGTGAAATTTTCCAAAATTTCGAAAAAAAATTTGCAGTTTGTGGTTACCATGCGAAAAACTGTGAATTATTGACCATTGCATCGCATTGTCGTTAATTTGGCGCGAATCATGCTCTCGACAGTGAAAAAGCACACATTTTGAGCTTTGTTTCACCTGTTTTCATGAACAAATGGCGGAGAAAAAGCATTTTGAAATTTTTACATAAATGTAGCAAATATGTACCAACAAAGCTCAAAATATCAGGTACCGGAGCGAGCGTTCAGTTCATCCGTTTTCTCACTGGCGGCGCGCAGCTCACTTCGACTGTTTTGACCGACCGCGCTCGCCTCCTTCCGGAACAATTTATTTTTTGACAGGTCGAAAGCCGGAGCCTTAACCTCGCACATTCGTTCGAATTATATTTCATACGATCTGTGTGATAGAGTGTGGTATAGAATGTGAATAGTGGAAATAGTGATAGAGTGCAGTTTGTTTTCGTCGCGCTTTGATGAGTTTTTTTTTGCTGTGAACAACGCCTCAGGACGCAGGCACACCACCGACGAGAAATCCCGACAACGAAATAATCAACGAGAAAACCGCCGCGGCCGATTACACGAAGAAGATCGAGGAACATCAATCGAGGAAAACACCGGAAGTCAAGGTACGTACGTGCTATAACCTTATAACCTCAATTTACGTACTTTGTAATTTGCCACGATCTTCCCTCGCATTGCTTTCCCGCTCGCTGATGTGTCAAATAGCCAATGGCTCGGATGCAAGAAACCCAAGTTTATTTGCTCTTCGCAGAAATACCTCGGTATTTATTCGTGAAAAAATCGCAGATCGCATATTTTTCATTTCCTGAGCAGTGTGCGACTAAAATGAGGCACGAAATTCAACACCCTTTGCCTACGAACGCTAAACTATCACGTCTCAAACACGGATGATTTGTGGACCTGTGGCGATTCCTCGATAGCTTCACCCTGAGCACCATACTAATGTATGGTGCTCAGGGTGACCTGGGCTATCATGTAGGAACCAGAACTAATGTAGCGTCGGATTTACCATCTAGATGGACCATTGGATTTATCCACGGCAGCAAGTACGTACTGCCGAGGATGAGAAACTTCATCAATCGTCGCGGCGACAATATACAGTCCCAGTGTCGCGAGGATATCAACGCTGTCTCCAATCTCTCCGAGAGCACCAGCAAGGCTGACCGCAAGGAACAATATCTTGCCATGGATCGCACCACCAATCTGTGCAAGGCCTTTCGCTTACGTATGTATGTTTCAAAACAAAGGGCGAGGACGCTAGAGCCTTCTTGCATCTTCTTCAACAGAATTGAATGGTCAACGGTTGAACGTGTTAAGGTAGAACAAGCATGCGCTCTTGATTTTTATAGATTTTGTTCAAATTTTAACCTGACATTGTTCGTATGATTATGCATGTTTCAGTGAAATTTCAGAACAGTCGACTATTTAGATTCGAAGATAATGGGTTTTAAAATTGCAACTTTTAACACTGCAGGGTCTGCTTTCCGTAACAAATATTTGTCCTCTATAAAAAGACACAAGGATAGCAATATGAAATATTAATGTTTATAACGCAAACATTTCTTTTTACGTTAAAAGTTTCTAACTTTAGGAACACGATAATTATCTTTTTTCTCGACATATTGACCAATACTGTTCTACGGTGTTGCATAATGTCTTCTTATTATAGGGGACAAATATTTTTTACCGAGAGTTATTCTGTCGTTACTGAACGTCTTAAGCAAAACTGAATAGTAAAGACAATCTAAACTTTTTTCACTCGTTCCCTAACTAGTTTGCTATCTAATCATAATTTTTCCTCAAAATGAATAACCCAAAAGAATGGTACGCTGAATTATGTGACCTGGTTTTCGGCCAATGCAGACCCTGCAGTATTAAAAGTTGCTATTGAAAAATCCATTATCTCCCAATCTAAATAGTCAACTGTTCTGAAATTTCACTCAAACTTGCATGATGATATGAACAATGTCTGGATAAAATTTGAACAAAATCGATAGAAATCAAGAGCGCACGCTCGTTTTATCATAAGGGCTTACACCACTGTAAACGTCAAAACTTGAGTGATATTTCTCGATTTTTTTTGTAGGACAAATAAGAGACTATTAATATTCAAGGATGTTATTAGTCTTATCTTCGAGTGACCAAAATGAAATGTATATTAAAAAATTATGCCAAAAGGTGAGGCTGGAGCTATTCTGGAGAGGCATGTTGAATTTGCGACGCTCTGCGGCACGCAGTATAGCTGACTCAAATTCGATTTTAGAATAAAATAAATAAATTTCTATTAATTTACACGAGTATAGCTAGAGAAATACGTAGAGGATTGTGAAAATATTAATTTTTGTGTAATTGGGGAGCATTAAACCAAAATCTTAATTTTCGACAGAAAAAAAGGACAATCATTTAGTAATAACTAATGTTATAACTAACTCATAGAAAATCCCGTACGTATTCCTCTTTGGAATGTTATTTTAAACATGTACTTAAAATTTGGAGTGAAAATAATGAAAATTTTTGAAGTTATGCTGCGTGCCATTTTGAAAAATTGTGTTTTGAGAAAAACCAGCGTAACAGAGTTTCTTTTTCGTTCCTTGGTGGACTATGGACACAATATTACCGATGAAATTTTTCGAGGAGAATAAGCCACTGTCCGGGCTGAATCTCCGTCGTCTGATGACATCAGCACCGTACCCATACCTTCGTGAGGCGTGCGGTGGACCAAGTGTATATGAATCGTGGTCGAGGTATTTGTTTAAATTTATTAAAACGGACGGTAAGATGTCACCACCTTTCCACAGGGCAAGCCTTTAGCAACTCGGAAAGCCTAAACTTGAATTGTTGTAAAAAGTTATTGAAAACTTTCAATTTTGGGTAAGTCAGCATTTTATTTCAAATTCGTTCAGGTCAAAATGACGCAGTGTGTCAAGGAAGGAGAACACCACCGTCACTGCCCATTTTCGACCGTTTTTTGAAGATTTTTTTTAAAGAAACCAATAAAATACATGGTCAAAAGAACTTTTAGGCTTTATCAGGTATATATTGAAGTATGTAAAAAGAGTTTATTTGTCAAAAGAATAGAAAATCGCGGTGCACGAGTTGCTATAGCACTACTGGTTTTCAGTCAACTCTCTCCATACTGTTGAAGTTTGCATCGTTTGAACGCAACGAAAGCTTTTGCTTACATTTTATTTTTTATTTTTTTATTGTTATAGAAAAACTTTTGTTTTAAGATTTATATTGTAGATCGCTAAATAAACATCTTAAAAAATGGTTAGAAGATTTTTGTGAGCAAAGTTTGCCAAAATAAATTAAAGGAATTCACGAATATTAATTTTCGTTGCGTTCCAACGACATAAACTTCAACCTCATACTCTCTCTGCGGAACGCAGTACAACTATCGTTACTTTAATCCTGGAACTAAGAGCGAAATATTTTCGTTGATTATGTTAGTTTTAGAAGTCAAATACGGGGAAAAATTTAAAAATAATTTTTAAACAATCGTAACGAGGATAAAAAGTTTGTGTTTTCGACCATAATTTTGATATACTACTCCGAAAAATTAAAGGAACGGAAAATTTCTTCTTTTTTTGGAGTGTTTTTTCGAAGCACTGTATCTATGTGAAAAATGGTCGCATCGAGATAAAAAAAAGCCTTCGAAGCTTCAAGTTTCTAGTTTCGCGATTTTTTGGCAACTTTTTTTTGTGAGCTGCGGTTTTCGCGCTATCATAAGAATGACGGAAGAAAATAATTGCCAAATTTATTATTCTTTTTTTCAAGGGTTCACGGGCTACTTAATTTTTTTTCCACGTAACTGAATGTATAGGTCAGTTAGCTTGTTGATTGAGCTTTAATTTGGTTTTTTGTCTCTCTACTTCAATTTTTTGCTGAGATATCCCACTTTAAATGAAACAAGATCCTTTTGTCTTTGATAATCGATATCTCAGCAACCAAAGATTGCAACGGGAATTAAAGGACAGCTTTGAAAACTTGAATAAATTTCCTACCAGCCCCTTTCGTTGATCTTTCAGAAAAACATTTTTTCACTCTCAACATTAATTTGAAAAAAGGACAAAAAGTGACTTTTTATAGTTTGTCAGTAAATCTACTACTACTTTACAAATATTGATGGAAACACTAATGTTGCCGCGTTTTTTTTTCAAGCGTAATGTAGCCCCAATAGCCCTGTTAATTTTCAAATAGATTCATCGAACTGTTTTTCCGGACTGATTAATCAATATTTTACAGATCAATGAAAGGCACAAGTGTATTGTTTCTAAACATCGTGTAATCATCATCAAAATGGAAAGACCAATTTTCTTCGACTTTTTTCACAAATTTGCACTAGTCTCTTGTTAAATTTAAGAAAAAGAAATTCATAAAATTTCAATTTTTTAAAAATATTTCTTTAATTTTGTAAAACATTTCAGGAAACAATACTGACTCATTTTTTACCCGATTTGGCCTTTGCGCACTATATTTTCACTCATGTTTAACTTCATTAATTAAAAGTTGATAACCCCAAACTGTATTCAATAGTCGATCTGAGAACATTTATGCGATTAACTCTTGATATTTTCTACGAAGCTTATTAGGGTTCCAGAAAACAGTTTTTTTTTCAAACTAGGCATGAACAAAAATTGAAAAACGTTACAGTTTACAAAAACTTTAGATTAATTTATTTACCGAAACGTAGAAAAACATTACCAAAAAAATATTAGTTAAAAACATGTTAATTGGTTTTTTCTTTAAAAAAAAGATTAGTTTTGGAAGAAATTTTTTTTTGTAACCCTAATAACCTTCGCAGAAAATATCGAGAATTAATTTCATACAAGTTCTCAGATCGACTAGTGAATACAGCTTGGGGGTTTCAACTTTTAATTAATGCAATTAAAGATGAGTGAAATTATGGTGCGCAAAGGTCGAATCGTGTAAAAAAGAGTCAGTCTTGTTTCCTGAAATGTTTGACAAATTTGAAGAAAAAAAATTGACATTTTTCGAATTTTTTTTTCTTGACTTTAATAAGCAACTAGGTCAAAGTTGTGAAAAAAGTCGAAGAAAATTGTTTTTTTTTTTTCATTCTGATGATGATTACACGATGTTTAAGAACAATACACTTCTTCCTTTGTTTTGTAAAACTTTGATGAATCGAACCGAAAAAATGGTTCGATGGATCAAATTGAAAATGTACGGGGCTATTGGGGGTACATTAAGCAGAAAAACAACCGGGCAACATTAGTCTTTCCATCAATACTTAAAGGATTGTACATTTACTATAATATATAAAGTAGTAGTACAGTTACTGAAAAACCATAAAAAGTCAGTTTTTGGTGCTTTTTCAAATTAATATTAATGGTGAAAAAATGTTTTTTTCTAAAAATCAACGGAAGGGTCGTGTTGGAAATTTATTTAAGTTTTCAAAGCTGCCCGTGCAATCATTGGTTGCTGAGATAACGGTGATCGAAGACAAAAGGATCTTCTTACATTCAAAGTCGGATATCTCAGCAAGAAATTGTCGTGGAGAGACAAAAAAACCAAATAGAAGCTGAATAAACAAGCTAACTGACCTATACATGTATTTAACTGAAATAACATTCTCCAGCGCGTGGACCCTTGAAAAAAACCCAAAAAATTAGGAAATAAATGTTCTCTCTTTATTTTTTATTATTGCGCGATTACAGTAGCTCACAAATTTGTTTTGACGACAGATCTCGAAACTAGAAACTTGAAGCTTCATAATGCTTTTTTTCATCTCGATGCGACCATTTCTCACATTGATACAGCGCTTCAAAAAACACTTTGAAAAATTGAAGAAATTGGATTGGTCGAGGGGACGAAAACTGTTCAAGTTCTGCTGCGTCCCGATTTCGAAAACGTGGTTTGGAGAAAAAACGTGTGTGAAGTTAACGGTTAGGCGATAGACCTGAAGAAGTTTTGTTTCCGTAATCTATTGCCACCTTTTGGTCGAAAATAAAACTATTTTTAGTCGGTGAATTTATCCCCATAGATAATAGGCTTACAAGAGTTGAGAATTGCGACTACCGGCATGGCATCGCCGAAGACGCTTTTCAGCGCCGGACACTCTCCTATAAAAATAGCTCGAAAACCACTTTAAAACTGTTTTTTCGGCTATAAACGAATATTCATCATATTTTTGGAGGTTATAAGGATTTTTTAAGGGTTTCCAAAAAAAAAGATTTTTCGAAAATTTTCCACCGGTGTCGTTCTTAATATCGCGATCGTAAAATTTCACCGCTCTTCTGTAGGGCGAGACTCCTGCGATCGTCATTGCTAGAAAATTCGATCCTTGGAGGAACCTGCCGAAGATAAATCCCGGCAGAGAGAAAAAATTCTAAACGTATTTATTTTAACAATAATTATAATATTTTACCACTCTTTCGCAAAGTGAGACTCGGTCGATCTCGTTCGCTTGCGAATTTGGTCGGCCGCAGATAAGCCATGGCAGAGAAAAAAATTCCGATCGCAATTGTTGAAACAAAGAGCATTGTAAAATTTTTTAAGTTTCCAAGGATTTTTGAAAAGTGCTTCCAACAAAACGATTTTTCGAAAATTTTCCACCGATGACCTCTAAACAATTTGCGATTGTAAAATTTTACCGCTCTTCTGTAGAGCGAGACTTCTCCGATCGTCATTGCTATAAAATTCGATCTTTGGAGAAACCTGCCGAAGATGAATTCCGGCAGAGAGAAAAAATGCTAAATGATTTTTTTTGCATGATTAGAAATAATTTAGTAATAATAAAATTTTACCACTCTTTCGCAGAGTGAGACCCGGTTGATCTCATTCGCTCGCGAATTTGGTCGGCCGCAGCCAACCTGCCGAAGATGAGCCATGGCAGAGAAAAAAATGGCGAACGCAATTGTTTAAACAAAGAGCATTGTAATTTTTTTTGTTTCCAAGGATTTTTGTAAAGTGCTTCCAACGAAACGATTTTTCGAAAATTTCACACCGATGACCTCTAAACAATTTGCGATTGTAAAATTTTACCGCTCTTCTGTAGAGCGAGACTTCTCCGATCGTCATTGCTATAAAATTCGATCTTTGGAGAAACCTGCCGAAGATGAATTCCGGCAGAGAGAAAAATGCTAAGCGATTTTTTTTTAGCATAATTAGAAATAATTTAGTAATAATAAAATTTTACCACTCTTTCGCAGAGTGAGACCCGGTCGATCTCGTTCGCTCGCAAATTTGGTCGGCCGCAGACAACCTGCCGAAGATACGCCATGGCAGAGAAAAAATGCGGATCGTAATTGTTTAAACAAAGAGCATTGTAAAATTTTACAACTCTTTTGTAGAGTGAGTCTCGAGCGATCTCGGTCGTGACTCGAGATATTAGCAGAGATCGAATTCGTCGACGATGAGCGACATCGAGATGCCAAATAGTCTTTGAGCTTATTTGTTTAAATTAATTAAAAAAGAATGGGAAAATGCTAGCACCCTTCCACCATACGAGTCTCTAGCAAACCCCGTTTGCTAGAAAGTTCAACCATAAAGAAATTTCCACCGATGACCGTCGTCGACAAAAAAATCGATTCGAGGGCATTTGTTTAAACAATGCGCGATCGCAAAATTTCACCGCTCTTCCGTAGAGCGAGGCTAGCGATCTTGATTGTTCGAGAAGCTGACCAGCAAAAATGCTGCCAAATATGAACCCTGGCAGAGATAAAAATGCTGAACGCATTTGTTTAAATAATGAGCATTGTAAAATGTTACCACTCTTTTGTAGAGTGAGTCTCGAGCAATTTCGGTCGCTCAAAATTTTGGCAGGGATCGATATCGTTAACGATAAGCGGCATCGATGTTACAAATTGTGCTCGAGCTTATTTGTTTAAATGATATGAATAAGTATGGGAAAATGCCTGAGTCTTTTGGTTGTGGCCGTCGTCGAAAAAAAAATCGATTCGATGGCTGCATATACAAAGTAAAATGCAACAAAGTTTCACCGCTCTCCTGCCGAGCGAGTGCATGCTTCCAATACAAGCGTACCATGGTCGCTACGCATAGTTGTATGAATTGTGTGATACACACATAGACGTAAGGTGCTTGCGTACGACCGAACGGCATGCGAGAATGTATTCGTTCTTTCTCCACGCGGTTGCCGTGGCGTAGCAAACACTCGCACACACGCGCGCGCTCAGCGATCGCCGTCTATTTGGCTTCGACTCTTCGGCTCAGTGCGAAGCATCGAGACCGAATTCGCGATCGCTGCGCTGTCCGTCGGTAGCGACTCGTAGCTAAAAACTACGAGATCTGCGCTACCGACGTAACGAGAGGCCGCGTCGAAATTTTCTGGCGTGTGGCACATGGACTTAACAATGTTCAAGAGGTTTCAATAAATTTACTCTATCCATATAGATGAAAAAAAATCGCAAAAAAGTGTTTTTTTTTTTCACGCTGAAACCAAACGAATCAAAATTCATCGAGTGGTTTTTGAATTATAGTGGTCACCGACTGGAAAAACATAGTTTCGGAAAAAACGCGATTAAAGTTTTTCGATGTGGATACGGGATTATATGTTCGTAAAATTTTAAGCTCGATGGATGAAGCTAAACTTTTTTTATGTATTTTGATCCTCTGAATCCGAATATCACAATTTTTGCCGAAAAGTCAAGCATTCCATTTTTTATAGCCAATTGTTAAAACAATTTTTCAAAAAATTAAAGTTTTTCGGAATGAATTTTTTTTTTTACATTTTGAACAATTTTAAACCGACAGTATTCTTTATAAAATATCGCTAAAGTTCATAGTTTTTGAGTAATATATTTTAGAAAAATTCTGGAAGAGTTTTATAATTTTACACTCAATTTATGTATAGAAATACTAATTAAAAAAATTACTTACGTTCAATCATCAATTCCGGGCCCGTACAATCGGGCTTCTGCCGATGTGGAAGCTTCCAAAATATCAATTTGTTGTTGTCTTCGAAGCATTCTGCCTTCCCGAGCATTATCGTTTGCGCGTTTGTCAGCCGCTACCTACCATGGGGACCCGACGCCCGTACACTAATCGTGGGATATCCCGAAAACTATTCATCGGATTGACTTGAAATTTTCAGGGAATATTTTCGAAACATCATACTTCAAGAAAATGTTTTAAAAAATCGATTTTTTGAAAATTTGACTGCATCTCACTTCTTAACATACTTAAATACTCAAACTATACGTAATATATTTGGTATTTGAAATTTATAATCCTCTGCAGTTTTGTATGAACTCAAAGTTCTTATTTGCACTGCTCGAACAGCTGACACCGGGTAATTTTCTGACCACAACACTCGTTTTGGAGGCATCGGGATCGAGGCACTAAAAATAACGATCAATTAATTAGTAATAATTATGCGTACTACTTATTTACATTTGTAACATTTTAAACGTAATGTATAATACATTATTAACCAAACAAACTTTGCTACCAGAAGTAGAAGGATAATAAAATCTATGGTTAAATTTTGTTGGTCATAATAATCGTCGCGTCGACCACGTACGTAAGGAAAAGAAAATAAAACATATTTTGTCCACGATAAGTTATTCAAATATTTATGATCACCGAAGCTTAAATTAATAAAGATAAGGACTCTGATTTTAGATAGATAAGTGTTATATTACAAAGAATACTTACGATGGATTCCCTTTACACCAGAAAGCTGCGAGCCGTCAAAAAATATTTAGAGGTCGCTCGAGCCTCTCAAAAATTCAAATTTTCATTAAAAAATCGATTTTTTTGTCCACTTCTCACTTATGAATATTACGCTTTATAATTAAAAAAAATAACTTCGCAAAAGCTCTAGCCGGCGAATGAATATTTCGAGGTCCCTCAAGAGCTTCGAAATGTCCAATTTTCGCAATTTTTAAAAAACTTTTTCCATTCATTAATTTGACGTTTTGTAACATTTTCAAAATAATTAATCCTTTTTTCTTTAGAAACAGATTTTTGACATTTACCTCACACTTCTAACCCGATAAAACTACCTATAACTTTGTTTACGGGTAAGAGCTGTAATGAACCATTTTATGAGAACAAAGATTATAATTCTTGGGTTAGAAGTGTGATGTAAATTTGCAAGATCTGTTTCTAAAGAAACAAAGACTAATTGTTTCGAAAATTTTACAAAGCCTCCAATTTATGAGTTGGAATAGTAAAAGAAAATTTGCGAAAATTGGAAATTTCGAAGCTCTTGAGCGACCACTGAAAATTCATTGGCCGGCTAGAGCGTTCGCGACCTTAATTCTAAAATTATAAAGCGTAAAATCCATAGGTGAGAAGTGGACGAAAAAAATGGATTTTTCAATGAAAATTTGAATTTTTGGGAGGCTTAAGCGACCTCTAAATATTTTCTGTACCGTTCGCAGCTTCCGCGACAATTTTTTTCCTTTAAAGAAGATAATTGAATGGTGAGAGGAAGGTAAAAAATGGAGCTCAACATTTTGGCACTCCAATATACATATTCATACGCGTACCGAGAAAAAAAACAATTTCACTAACGTCAACATACATAAAACGGTTCTAAGGTATTTTATCCGAATTAAATCGACAATTGAATGCAATCTATAGAGCTAGCAATTATTAGTATCCCGTTTTTTCATTTGACCGCACATAAATATTTTTTTTGTTTCGTTGTAAGCATCCCTACACATCGCCGTCTGCGAAATTAGTTCGCGTCTGTGAATCATTTGTACACACAAAGATATATAGGTAGGGAAAACATAATTTAAATTAAATCAGTGCTCTAGCAGAACTCGATGGACTCGAACGCTGGACGAGTGTGTTGTGCGTTATAACGGGCACGTTATGCAACATCTGCAATAGGAATGTTGAGAATCTATACGCGTTTGCTTACGTGGACGTCAATTACACCGAGAGCTTTTTAACTGCAGGAGCAAAATAAATTAAATTCACTTGCATGTCGAGAAACTGCGAACTTTGTTCAAATGGTTTTTTTTTCTTGTCTGTCCTCAGATCAATAACACTCGCAAAATATATGTACTTAAGGGGTCTATATGAGCTTGTGGTTTTTAGAATACAATTTTTTTGTACAATTTTATGCCGTATGGTCTTAACTTCAATATGCAGGAAAGACTTTGTAAAAATTCAAAAAATTGACCGAGTTATGATCATTTTTGGGAAGTTTGTTTGGGAGGTTTAATTTTTTTGTAGTGTCATCCGTTTGGGAAGTTTTTTTTAAATATTGTCATCCGTTTGCTGATGACGAATGATTGACGTTGGTGTTTTCGGTAAAAAATCAAACTTTTTTTTTCCGAAATCCGAAATTTTCGAAATTTCCGAAATTCGATTTCCGAAATTTTTAAAATTTCAATAAAGTATCCAGTCATACAAACGTTTTATTATGCTATTGAAAGTACATTTTCCCATTTTTTTCATTGGCCACGCAGCAAGGGCAGTATTTTGTTTTAACAATTATAACTCTATGGTCCATCGTTATATACGTCTATACGTTTTAATTACCGGTAAAATGCCGGCAATTCGTCTTCCTAATACTCACATTTCGAAAAAATACTGGAAATCGACTTTTTATCGATCCCGTACGCGCACTACCCGTTAAGGGGTTACGGGGGTTTGAAAATTTCAAACAATCCATGACATTTTTTATTATTATCAAGTAGTACAGTATTCTCCCAAAGTTTTAAGTCAATCGGAGTAAAAGTCTAGGAGAGAGAGCCTTTGGGAATTTCTCCCGTTGGGAAAGACCGGCCGGGAGTGACGCAGGTAATCGCATTTTTCTCAAAACACTATTTTTGAAGTCGGTGGACACGATTTCTCAAAAACGAATGCACCGATCTTATTAGAATTTTGCACACTTCTTCAAAATAGCATTGACTAGTGATTGAACGAAGGTTTTTTCATCGATTACAACCAATTTTACAAGGCTATACGTAGTGTAAATTGTGCCAAAAATTGAACTATTTTGCATACAACTCTGCCAAAAATTCAAATTTCAACTTTAAAAAAATCCTTTGTTCACTCTCGAGCTATACCCCAGGTAGGGAATCAAAAGGCTGACGATGGAAACAAACTTGTGCGTGCCTTGTTTCACCGACCCTGAGTGAGACAGACCTGGGCCAGGTTTCATTGCATCGTTTGGAGCAGCCTGGAACCAAGACTGGCTGCTTAGCCTAAACTCAGGGTTATTTCAAGCTTTATTCAGCCAGTGAATTTTAAGGCTAAAAAATCAAGGCTGGATGTAGGCTTGTTTCAGGTTGTGATAAAATAAAATAAATTTTAAATAATATTTTTTCTGTGCTTGTGTAAAGAAAAAAATTAGCAATAAATTTGTCGGGTGCGAAGGCACGAAAAACGAAAGCGAAGGAGGCAGCTCAGAACATTTAAACATATTCTCTTATCGATATTCATGAGGTACACAGAAAAGTTTTTTTCTCGTCACACACAGATTTCGTATATACTCACTCTCTGGAGTTTGCGTACACTCTGTGTATTACGTGTCTCATAAACAATAAATAAAATAAAGTATTGTGTTTAAAATATTTTTTATATATATTTTATAACAAATAATATAATGAATAATAAATATATATATAATAAAGAAAATGAATTCTTTACAAATTTATTGAATTTACCCCAATGTAGAATATAGAAAACTAAAAACAGGCCTCATATAGGCTCGAGAAGAGCTTGGGATAAGCCTGGTCATAAAGGCTCGTGAAGACTTCATTAAGGCTCGTTTTGAACCTTGTTGTTTCGTCGTTTCAGGCTTAGTACAGGCTTTTCTACCAGCCTTTGGTCAAGCCTGTGTGCAAGAGCCTGAAACCGCGTTATCATTCAGAGATTCAGCGAGGCCTGAAATCAGGCTGGTGCTCAGCCTGAATTAAAAAATGTGAGCCTTGCTTCAGGGCTTGGCGAGCCCTTTTTTCATCGTCAATTCCTACCTGGGACTTGTCTACTAGCAGAAAAAATTGTTTTTTTTTTAAATTTCAGATAAAGCTATCATGAGTTATCGTGACCACCACAAGAATACTTTTTTAAGGGATTTCCGGAAACCAGGTCCCACCGGCTGGATTTCCCAAATTTTTGGATGAATTTTTTTTTAATGTTGTTGAAATGTTGGTCTTTTATGTGCTTAACATTTTGAATAAAATAATTTACATATTATTTTTTTAATACAGAAAATATGCTTTGTTCGGCTTCGAAGCCCATGTAACCCCTTAATGCATATAGTTTCATATACATCGTGGCACAACGGCTTGATCGGAAAACGGATGGTTCGAAAGCTCGATTGGAAGTCTCGTGTCAAGCCGGCTCGTATGACGAAATCTTGGGATTGAGTTGACAGGTTGAAATAAACCTAGAACCGATAAAAACTAATAAAAAAAGTGACATTACACCCGAAAATTGAGTCATTTTTTTTTAATTTGTCCACCCGTTCGTGCGGGACGTCGAGTCGAAATTTAAAAATGACCGGTAAAGTCCAACTCCCTGTATAAAGAGTACGTAGCGACATTGATACCTTTTAAATTTTCTTTTAATAACTTATTCATAAGGCGCAGCCGCGCCTTTTATATATATATAAACAAGAACTTAAACACGAGAGCTAAGGTGCGAGAACCGTCACCTTCGCCCGTCTACCCCGCGCGCGTGCATCCGCAATACCCGGGTCGCCAGAGAATTTTGTTTCACCGGATTTTTCAACCGGTATGCCCTGGGGTCAGAGGGATCCGCCCTGACCCACCATCGGAGCTGGAGAACTCCGTGATTTTTGTTTCACCGGAATCATAACCGGTATGACCTGGGAGTGTGGAGGCCACCCTGATTTTTGTGTCGCCGGAATCATAACCGGACTAACCGGATGCACTTGCACGGGAGGACGGTTGCGGAACAGCACGGTTGCTCAGGCTGTGGGTTGGGTAGAGGGGTCGGGATTCACTGGGGAGTAGCTTAGCTGTCAACGGTATCTGTCACTACGCGACACCGGTAACACCACGATAAAATAAAACGAAGTTTCATTTTATTGTGCGGGAGCTGGTGGGTTAACCACCCGTGAACTTTTTACGTAAACGAACTCAACGCGAACGCGAAATGCACGCGGAAACGTCACACGCACGTGAACGAGAGAGCACGACGACGTGCCTCTTACGCGAGAACGAGAGCGCAACGCCATGGGCGCGAGAGAGACACGACACGTCTCTCCATCGCGACGTCTGATCGACAACTCTCACGATATCTCCAAAATCGGGAGCGATTGCGATTTTGGGAGACAAACGTCTCACGCTAAGATTCGTTAGCAACTCTGTACCTGGCGCGACCAAAGCCGGCGTGCGATGGATTATGCGAGAGCGAGACAGAGCGCGCTAACAGAAAAAATGTCAACACGCTCGCGGCAACCGACCATGCGAAATCGCCGGTTCAAGCGAGAACTTTATCTCGTATAATATCGAGAGCTGAAATATTATTTCGGGAGCTGGAATATTCTGATAGGATATTCCTTTCGGAATCTATATTTTTCCCGAGTCACCCCGAAAACGGAACGGTAACAAATCGGGATCTTTTCTCGTCGGTAACATGGATGCCCTCGGAGATCGCATCCCCGGGTCACCGTGCGAAAGTGGGCAAAGCTTCTCTCCAGAAGCGCGGCGCGGAGTTCTCCAGCTTCCGCCCGTAACCTAAACGGCCCGCTCTCCAGCACGTTGCACCACTATGGTGGGGCGCCAGCGTTTCAGCCGGGCGTGCACCGATTCCCTGAGAGGCCTCACTGGGTGCATCCCTCGGTCGGGATTGACGGGATTGACACACGCCGCTCGACCGAGTTCCGCACGCCAACCTAACCTAAACGACAGCACAACCCAAAACCTCAAACGTAACAAGACAAACATTCTAGAGAAAAGACCCTTAACACTAACGGATGGGTCACAACCCGGGCATCGGGAGCATATCTTAATCATCGGTAGCATTTTTGTGACGTGGCTAAAAAAAAAAGTCACGATATATATATATATATATATATAGTATGTGTTATTTAAGCTCACATACATGGGGAAAGGTGATATTGCAGACATTCGACTTCGAGGACCATCCTCATAATAGCTATCCATTCCAGTATTAAACATTACATGAACCCCAATGTCTTAAAAACTACCATTGAATTAATGTAAGCATGTTTTTATGTCCCAAAACCACCAAGCGTTACCAAATGCGTGCCACGCAGAGGTTGCAGGATCGGATTTTCACTTCTTTGTAGTTGATTTTTGTGTGAAAAGTTGCGGATGAAGAGTAATGGGTTCAGAATGAGGTATACATCTTCTGCAATTCATTTTTAAAATATCATTAAGAAATAAAGTGGAAAGCTTTGTTGGGATTAATCAAAAGAGTTTTTCATATCATTTTGTAACTGTGTGGATGTCGGTTTTTAAAAGAAAAAATTTGAACTTTTTTAGAATTTTTTTTCTCTTTACTTAACGTGAGTTAAAAGCCAAACAAGAATAAAGAAATGTAAACCCCTAAAGTTAAATAAAAATAATTAAAGTGACCCTTTAATGGGTTTTTCGCTAAAGTAACGATTTCGATCGATCTGGACACGAAAAAGAAATCGCGGACCTTGGAAATTTTGCAGGCCTGCGAAGGACACGTTAAGTTTGAAATCATGAGTTTAGTATTAAAGAAAACTCGGTCATGTACGAGGTGGGCCTCGTTCCATTAGGGTTCCGTAGATATGACCAATTAACTTTTTTTTTAACTAAATATTTAATTAGTTAATGCTTTTTTCTGTATTCGTTCTTATGTAGTACTAAATTGAAACCATATGGGGTGATGATAGCTAAAGGAAGCTTTGTATACTCCTGCTGCAAACTAATAATGAAAATATATAAAATGATACTTATTTAATTAGGGGCCATTCACAAAACACGCGACGCTGTGAGGGGAGGGGGGGGGGGGTTCGGCAAATCGTCACACTTTGTTACAGGAGGCGGGAGGGGGGTTGAGCAAAAGTCACGTGACGCTATAAGCATATTAAATCTGGAAAAGGGTGATACTGAGACGCTGAAAATTTTCTGTACTGCCCACTGTTACATCCTAGCGAATGTGCCTTCTCTCGGTTATTCCCAATATCCTCATTTGCCGCCATAAGCGTATTAAATGTATAAATCTAAGAATAAGACGCGTAATAACATTAAACGGAACTTGCGTACGTTCCGCGAGCATATTTTTCGTTTATTTTATTCAGTCGGTCCGCCTCGTGTTATAACCTCGCATTTCTTCAAGGCGTAAATATCAAAGTCCAAGAAAGAAATACGAGGCACCACTCGGATGATACGAGAAGACTTTGCCTCTAGCCTAAATAAGTCCCGGCCGATAATTATTTAGCATGGTGCCGACAGGAAGCGAGAACTCGCCGACGCTCGATCTCCTCGCGCACCCGATATAATATTTACCATACACAGATCATGCACATGCTTAGGTCATATCCCATGCGTTTTTCGCCGAAACACGGGACAAAGGTCCCGTACCTTCCACGCGTGCAAACTCTATATAAGGAATGATCGAGATCAATTCTGCGAATCATGAATTCGCGACCAATCACGCTAAACCTTAAAGTTCCTTCTCCCACTATCGAACCCCTCCTAATTTTCATATCAAGAAAGACTTCCTTCCTGAAGTCAGTCTTCCAACAACTACCATCGACTCAAGTTCTTCTATCAAGTCTAAATCTTAGTCTCCCGACAGTCGCCATCAAATACAGATCTCAGTCTCGCGAAATCTTCAATCAAAATTAACTTCACTTCTTAATCTTGTTCTGACAGAATTCGAAGTGTAGAACCGGTATCATAGAGTTTCGAATATTATACATCTTCGGGTTTTGACCCCTTTTCGGGTTTTGGGCCCTTATCTGCGAGCGACAACCGATACTCTTGCGAGCGAGCGTACCTACACACCGATACACTCACAACCACAGCGACCAATATAAGCAACAAATTTCATTTTATGTTAATCCGATTGTTCCCCCGACTTCATAGTTTTTTTCATCGTCATTTTGTCTGTATAAGTAACCTTATTCATCCGATCACTTATTTGTAATAAACCTATAGTTAAGTTTGTACAAATTTGTCGGATTATTTCTCGATACCAAATCACTGCATGATTTCCTAATCTCAACTCACTTCAAGCACTACCCCTTTTTACCCTCATCCCGTGCTATTGCGCTTGTCGTAGGCAAAAAAGGAGGGAATCAAAAAATATATGCCCACGTTCCTTCCCGACGTGACACCACCTAAAGTTCCGACTACGAGGAAGTCGCAACTTCTCTGATATCGATTGAGACTCACCTGAAGCATCCTCGGGAACACATTGCATTCTAGGTGCATCGTGATAAAAGATTATCAAATTATTTATTATTGATGTTACATAACATACAAAATATATTTCGTACTACGGGGGTCGTCCATTAATCACGTGAGGTTTTTAAGGCCACTTTTAGAGCCCCCCTCGCCCATGGAGATATGTGGTGAGGTTCGTGGCTACACCCCCCCCCCCCCCCCAACAACACGAGTATTTTTTTTAATGAGAAATGTCAGACAGAAGTTTCAGAGAGTGCGGTATCGTATTTTGAAAAACGAAAAAATAGTACAGTCGTGCTGTCGCCGAAAAACCCCGTAATCGGAAAAAATTAGAAGGAGGCCAGTTTTTTAACAGATGATACTGTAGGTGCCGCGGTCGTAAATCTAAGTTTGCCCAAAAATCGGGGTGTAGAGTTTTTTTTAGGGGATGAAGGGGGATGAGAGTTGATCAATGCCAAACTACAACCCCTACGAGGTCGGCGCCGTGAGACAATATGTTCAGAAAAATCCGGGCTTTATTTTTGTCCACAGCGTCAAAGTCAGGGAAACTCATTTTGGGGGTGAAAAAGTGGGCTGAAATTTTGAAAGATCAGTTTTGATTCAATAACTCTTTAGGAAAGATTCGTACAATTTTTCTTTAAATGGAAATCTTGTAGCCCTTGAAAATACGCATCGATCGAGTATTTGATCATCCCTATCCGATAATATCTTCACCCCTAAAAAAATTGTTGAAATATTTAGTTATTAACAAATTTTTAGTTATTAAAAAACAATTGAATTTTCGAGTATGGTTAAATGCATGAAATGTAGAAAATACCAATTATCGGACGAAATTTTTCACTTTCCAAAAATGTTTAATAACAAATGAACTATGCAATATAAAAAAAATCCTACGTACTTCCATAAACTATGTATTTTTCCAGATATGTTCAATATTTCAAGTGAATCGGTTGAAAATTGTCTGAGTTATGTTTCCGGCCAACTTAAAAAAGGCAGCTTCGAGATAAACGCTCCACAGCCGCCATTTTGAAATGAATCGCTTCAAAAAAAATTATTGTATATAGTCACTGTATACAATATGATATACTGTATGATAAACACCCTTTTTTGTAATCTCGATTTATTTTGTAGTTTTTCTGAAAAAAAATCCCCAAAAAGCCTATTTTTCAGCCTCTAGAGTAGCCGAAGGCCTTAATGGGCGATCCCACGTAGAAATTGTACGATTTTATATATTACATATATATTTACCTAAAATAAACAACATAAATTGTTCGTTCTGAAATAGCTTATTAAAATGGTTTTAGTATTTTACTTGCTTCTTTTTGTTGAAAGAAAAGCGAGAGCAGAAGGGGGGGCGGGCTCCATATCACGTAATTTTCAGGAGCGGCAGGGGGGGGGGGGGGCAACGGCACCAGTCACGAAATGTCACAGAGGGGGGGGGGGGTCGAATATTGATAAAATTTGCGTCACGTGTTTTATGAATGGCCCCTTATTTACAATACCAAATGACTTATTTTTAGTCAGTACCAGCCAATTGCCAATATTGTCACATTTTTCACAGAAAAAGAGGAGGCGAAGAAAAATAAATGAAATATACGATCTACAGTCTTTTTTCCATTTGCATTCTCGTTTCTCTCCTTCTTGGCCGGCACCGACTCCGAAAATAAGTGTTTTGTTATTGTAAATATTTAAATAACAATATTTTTTTATATTTTCATTTTAAATATATTTTATTATTTGTACAATGAATTATTACATATACTATACATATTATGAATCGGCGTTTTTAGTATTTGTTGTTTAAATATAGTATAAGGTATACATAATATTCAGATATTTCAAATTCCTAACTAGTTTAGTTAGGAAAAATGGTCTAAATCCACCAAAATGGTCTAAATCTGACAACTTTGACGGCCCCCTATTTCTTTATTTTGGAAGATAACAAAAAAACATATATTTGTGCTCTACGCATTGAGCTTTAAATAACGACGTCCCACATGCCAGGGTAGAAAAAAATCTGCTCCTTTTTATGTATGGGACACCCATAAAAAATAACTGAATTGAATTTCTAATTCAATATTCGATTTTGGGTCAACATTCTACACAAAATATCAAAATTTCAGATCTGTAACTCATTCCGTTTACGAGCTAGAGACCCGTGACATATGGACGGACAGACATTGCCCTTTGGGTACGGAACCCTAAAAAATAGAAAACATGCAATTTTTTTACTTTTTTCGAATTTTTTTGGCATAATGCAAGAAACAATGTTTAGAAATACAATAAAAACATCTTACAGAGGATTCTATGAAGTTTTCAAACTGTCCTTCCATCCCACGCACGATCATTACTGCATGAGTACTCGAAGTACTCGTGAACCAATTATCAGAAAGTCCACGGGCATGAATACATTTGTTTACCATTTTTTCGTTCATCAGGTTATAGATTGATCCTCCCTCTGTAATTTGATCGGCCAGAGAGCTCTGCACGATGATTCGTCGCCGAGTTATCAACTGTGAAAGCAAATGCGACACTCTGGACATTGATGACTGATGTCGTCAAAGGACGATCATTATTTGATGTATGTTAAGTATTCATGAAGTCGATTGTCCTTTGATGACTTCGGTTATCAAAGTCCAAAGTGTCATTTTTGCTTCCATAGCTGATAACTCGGCGACAAATCATCGTGTAGAGCTTTCCAGCCGATCAATATAAGAAGGAAGAGTCAATTTATAAATTGATGAACGAGAAATCGGCAGAAAAAAGTATCTATACCCGTGCACTTTCTGAAAGTTGGCAACAAAATCGAAAAATTTCGTTTTGCTGTTTTTGTTATGATTTGTCAGTAAAGGCAATAAAAAAATGTTGAATTGCAAAACCGTAAGCGAGGGGGTAAGCTTCAAAATGCTTCCATTCTTATTGTCCTTACGACCATTTTTCACCGAGTTATAGCTCGTAGCAACTTGCTAAAATATTTTGCATTTTTTAATGCCTTAATTTTTTAAATTTGAATTGGTACGCGAGAGATTCGCGAGTAAGTGATTTTTTTGAATCACTTGCACGTACCTATATCAGTGTCTCTTTATCATTGTAGGCGTACGCGACGGATTTATAATCGAGATACAACCCCTCGTCGGCATGTGCGGTGGGACAATTTTTTTGCGTCTGTCCATTAGCGAGAAAAAAAAGCGGCGAAAGATGTATCGTGAAAACTGTGAAAGAAACCAAATAAATATCTATACGTGTCAACATGAAACGAGTGAAAAAATACGTGGAGGGAGGCCTCGACACCGAGGTTCCGAAGCCCGGATCGCCAGGGCAAAAACGGGTCGAGAGTCAAGGAGCTCTGAAACTCTGAACCGCTTTGCCGTGGATGCTGGTCGATGCGAGGTCGTTTTTTTGTTCTCTTCTCGCATCCTTCTTTATGCACTGAAAGCTCGAAGAGGAACAGGGCAACTAAATACTTTTAGGGCCCTCGGCAACAATACGGGTTTCATTCTATTCGTCAAGCTCGAACAACCCGACCGAAAATGCCACATTTGTGCAACATGTTTTTCTCTTACCGCGTACTTCACTATTTGGCGAATCTTCGTGATAGTTAATGAGGTATCCCTCTCCATAAGGCCAATTTGAAGGGTCAGAATGATTAATTTTTTTCTAGTAACACATTGGTAGAAATTAATTTTTTCCCAACAGGTTGTACACATGTTTGTTATTACAATGTAATTTTTTCGGAAGAAAATCTTTCGAAGGGTTCGTGGTGCTGCAGTTGGCGTTGCAGTTCTGCAGCGGCGAGGCCCGAAACGGCAAGATTTCTACCAGGCTCAAATGTAATCTGAAACGGAAACAAAAAAAAATTCTTCAAATATATCCAACTGGTTATGGGTTCAGGATCCACTTTTTGAAATTTCGAAAAGTACGAAAAATGAGAGCTTCTGCAAAGAAAACCTCATTTTTCTCTTGAAAAACAGCATGCTGAAGTCATTGTTATGAACAAATGGTTCATCCAATTAAAAGATGCGATCGTGAACCGAAAATGACTACTGTTTGAATGATAACTGTGCAAATTCAATTTAATAGTGTGAAAGTTACTCAAGATATCAATCCCGCCGTGTCAAGGTATGTGGTTTCGAGATCACTGCATTCAAACTCCACGGATCGCGGTAAACCCGACGTACACGGTTCCACAAAAATAGGTGTAACTTCGTCAATTTTTTAGAATTTCAGGGTCCGGTCGGTCAGGAGGTAATTTCAGGAGGTAATTTGGTTGATTTCGAAGGGCTGATACTGAGGCGAAAAATTCATTTTTGTCAAGGTCATCGTTTTAGTGTTCTCAAGGTCATCAATGGATGATCAAAGGTCATCACATGGGAACATATTTTTTTTTTAATTAAGGGTGGCGGGAGGGGGGTAAGGTATTATTTATTTTTTAAAATATTTTTTTAAATGAATGCGTAGTATCTCAAGAATATTGGGTCAAAATGTCAAGTCGGTCGGAGCAAAATTGACGAAGTTATGAGTATTTGAGCGTCCGTTGCTTCAGGCCGGGTTTTTATTGCGAATTAGTAGAGCAGAGGAGCAAGCAGCGCACGATAATAAAGAACGAAGAGTTTTCCGTAGACAAATGCAAAAAGATGCTCTAGATCATGTGGATGGAAGCTTTTTGCTCAACGGACCTGGCATTGATGACTCTGTGTGAGTATAAGAAAATTATCGAGTTTTATTTTGAATTTTTCAGTGTGCAAAACTTTAAAGCGTTTTTCGGAAACTTGTCATGTTTGAAGTCCGTGTACGTCATAACTCAAAATCTACTGGACCAATCGTTTTGAAATTTTGCACAGTACTTCTTCACATAATTCACCAGGTACTATCGGGAGCTTTTTTAAAAATAATTATTAATTTTACAACAACCAATTGGCCGATTTGTTCAGCGAAAATCGGTTTTTTGGCTCCCAAGTGCTACGAAAAATGGTAAAATCGAAAGAAAAAAAAAATCCTCCCGTGGTTACCTCGAGAAACATCTCCTTTAATAAATGTTTTTTGTTTTTTTTTTTTGGTTTCAGAAGATTCTGTTGCGAGTTATGATGTACACCGCAAAACAACTATTTTCGAGGCGCCTCCGGAAATTCACTGTTACTCGCTCAATTTTCAATATTTTGCAATGAAAATTCAGGGAAATATTGTTCAAATGTTGCATTATTATATGGAAATTGACTGAATGAACTAACACTATCTGTATCGCCAAAAAAATCTTATAAACATGCCTTTTTTCGCCGAATTAATCTTACCCCGTTGACCCCTTAAGACGTTCTGGCTGATATTCAGACGAATCCAACGACCATGATGTGGACAAGGTCATGATATGATATCATGACCTTGCAACGATTTTTCACCAAAATACACGTGTAAAAACGGAAAATCGTTATGGTATTGACAATAAGAATATCCGAATAATGTAATTGAATTTATTATGCAGAAAATTTATTGTAACAAATGTTCGAAGTGATGGCCATTAACCTCGACACATTTTTGAAGACGTCGGATGAATGATTCTCTTGAACTTCGAGTAGTTTCTGGTGTGATAGCGGCGCAGGTTTTCCAACGGATAACGGATCAATGGTTTTTTAAAATGGGAACAAGTTTTTTTAAGACGTTGTAGCTGATATTCGAACGAAACCAACGTCCTATGATATCATGACCTCGAAATGATATCATAGGGCGTTAGATTCGTCTGAATATTAGCTACAACGTCTTAATAAAAAAAACATGTTCCCATTTGAAAAACCATTGATGACCTTGAAAACGCAAAAACTATGACCTTGGTAAAAATGAATTTTTCACCACTGTATCAGCCCTTCGAAATCAATCCAATTACCTCGCGACATTTTTTTCGTCACTCGAAAGGCAACGGAGATATTTGGGGTGGTCACGTTAAATGGGCCACCCTGTATATACAGGGTGAGGCACATAAAGATTACAGAGCAATAGTACTCAAACTATTAATCATATCCAAAAATGTTTCAGACCAAAGTTTCTGTGCCCGAGAAGGCCGTCAAACTGGACCACCCTATTTTTTATCTGTGGAGGCGCTGAAGCTGCGTCAAGGTCAACTCCACTTTTTTAAATGGAATGGTTCATTTTTTTCAACCATCTTGTGGAGCACCTCGAGCCGCATAAAAAACATTCGGGGGTAAAAGTCGTTCAAGATCATTCAAGGTCAGTATGGATGATACAAATCTAAACATCTCGGATCACTACAAAATACTTAGTAGTGATACAAAAGATTTAGATTTGTATTTCATTTTAATAGGTTACCTTGAATGACCTTGAAAGACCTCCACAAGATGGTGGAAAAAAAATTTACCATTCTATTTTAAAAAGTAGAGGTGACCTTCACTGTGCGTCAGCGCCTCAACCGAAATAAAAAGAATTGGTCGCATTTGATGGCTCCCTTCACACCGTACAACTTTTGTCTGGAACATTTTTTTGTGACGTCGATAATTACCGACTTATTTCGGGTGGCAGAGATAAGAAGGACACCCTGTATATACAGGGTGACGCACATAAAGTGTTACAGAGGGGGTCCAAGGGGCGAAGCCCCTTGTAGGGGTGCAGGGGGCGAAGCACCCCCCCCCCCCCCCGAGGTGGTGGGGCGGAGCTCCACCAATGCAGAAAAAACTAGATTTTAGATGAATAAAAATAAGAAATTCGTACAATCTTATATTTTCGTTCAACGTTGTCGCTCAACGGAACGAATAACAATGACCACAATAGTTTTATAAGATAATCTTGTCTTTGTAGCAAAACCATAATAATGTACATGTGCTTACCTCGGTTCGAGTACCTGTAACACATACGTAGAAACCGAAATACCAATCACAACGACAACAACACACACATACACCCAAAGAAACCCATAGACACCATTTTTGCCGATTTCCAGTCTCGTCTTTGAAATGATATATTTTTACAAACTTTCAACGAGGGCAGGGGGAGAGGGAAGTGACCGCGTCGTTTGTTCTTCGGCATCGTGCTCAGGAGAGCTTTTTTGACAAATCCCCCTACCTCTCATTTCTAGAGTACATGTGTGTGTTATTTTTATTCATTTAAAATCTAGTTTCTTCTGCATTGTTGGGGCTTCGACCCCTCCATTCCCACAACGGGCTCTGCCCCTTGACCCCGCCAGACGGGTGGAACCGCCCTGGACCCCCCTTAGACCCCTCTCTGGTCTTCGGGTCCGCTATTCTGCGACGCATTTTTTGATAGTCAAAACCCCATAACTTTTTATGGGGGTCGGGGGGATGACCGGCGCGATTTCTCATCACCATCGTGTTCAGGGGGTCAATTTCTATAAATCCTCCCCCCCCCCCCCGAGGTGGGGTTTGTTTTTTGAACGTTTACCGAATTTTCCAGATAAAACAAACAACCAAGAGTATTTTTTTTTTATTCAGCCAAAAAAGTCAGTAGTATAAATGGCATGCGAAAAATCAAAAGCAGATGATTTTTATCTCAAAAACCGTGGGACTTTTACTAAACTGAAATTCCAGCATATAGTAGGACATGATCTGACCTATCTACCGTTGCAGGATTATCCATTCATAACACGACACTCTGTAAATATACTACTTAAATACATATATGTACGGTTTATATATTTTCTTTGCACTGCGTGTTGTCAATTAACGATGTTAAGAACTCCGAAAGCGAAAGTGTTCAAGAGAAATGTATTACAAAGATAATCAAGTTGGATCGATTTATATGGTCAGTATAATGTGCAGTCCGGAAGATCCCTAGTTAATCGGAAAGTTCCCGGGGAGGATGAGAAAAGCCTATGGGGACCTGTCGTCCTCGATCAAAACTGACCAACCTCCCTCATACTCTGGGGAGCCGAGGGCGAAATGGAAGAATATGGGGGAGCCTCTGGCCAAGAAGTTTTCTACAGCTGTTGCATCGCTACCCTCCCTCGCTAATTTCCTTTTTACCCCATTCGTGCGGCGACAAGATGACACATAAATTAATAAATACTACAACAATACGCGTCACGGTGACCTCGACTTTTTCTAAGACAGGCACGACCGAAATAAGGAAAGAATAATTATGAATAAATTTGATTTGTTGATACATAAATGCATTTTCATAGTAAAATATTTTGTGGAATATTGCAACACTAAAAATACAAGAAGGTCGAAGAATACCCGAGACGAAACGGTTGTGCAGTGCGAATTCAATCGAACATGTTAAGGGGTTACCCCCACTTGCGATTTTGAAAAAATCGATTTTTTTATTGCATTTTTTTGAAGTATAAGTATCTGAGAACATGTCCTGAAAATTTCAAGTCGATCCGAACAAAATTGACTGAGATATGAGCGTTGAAAGAGAAGAATCCGTTGTGTAAACGACCGGCTAGTCTGCCGTCTGGCGCCCTCGACCCTCCCTCCGACCTTCAATGCATTGTTCGATGAAAAGGGTCGTATACCTGGCATTCACAACGTTCATATAATAGACTGGAATTTATAAAAACGTATTTTCGTTGTCTGTTATGGTCTAAACTCGTCAGTGTAGCTCGAAAGTTCGACTAAATAAGACGTATATTCCGCCGTTCATAATATTATAAGCGCAGTTTTTATTCATTTTATATTCAAAAATGGATCGAAAAAAAGGTTCGCGACAAACAAGAAGCAGTGATAATTTACGGAAATCTCGACCAAAAAAAGGAAGGGTGTTTTCAACCCCTACCTGGAACGGAAACTGAAAGTTTCAGCACGTCTGCAAAGAAAATGAAAAATAATATTGATATGACTGTGAATCAAAGTCCTAATATTGAATATCGGATTTTGAACTTTTGGGTTGTGTTTGCTGCTATTTAAAATTTAGTGAAGTGCAAAACGTGTAATGGAAATATTACATTTGAAACGGCAAGTGCCAGAGGACTAGGCTTCAAAATCGTTGTGAAATGTGACTCAAGTGCAGATAATTTGATACCATCTTCTCCTTTTTTGGAACATTCGTATGAAATAAATCGTCGATTTATATTCACCATGCGAGTTCTCGGCATAGGATTGGCTGGAGCACAAAAATTTTGCGGACTTATGGACATGCCAAGGTTTCTTACCGAGACTACATATTCAATAATTTTGAAAAGTATTTATGAGTCTGTGAAAACATGTGCAGATGTAATATTTAAAAAAGCCGTACGAGAAGAAATTGAAGATACACCTAATGCAGAAGGCGATGCAACTCCTCAATTAACAGTTTCCGGAGATGGATCCTGGAGGAAGCGAGGATATACGTCGTTGATCGGAGTTACATCAGTCATAGGCTACTACAGTGGAAAAGTACTTGATCCTGTGGTAAAAAGTGCGTATTGTAAAATGTGTGAATCGTGGAAACATAAGCTAAATGATGCGGAATACGAAGAATGGTACGAAACACACGAAGATAACTGCAGTGCAAATCACGAAGGCTCCTCGGGAAAAATGGAGGTGGACTCCATTATCGAAATCTTCAAGCGTTCAATAGAAAAATATAATGTCCTGTACCGTTACTATATTAGAGACGGAGATTCGAAAACGTACACTGGGCTAGTAAATTCTCATCCTCATGACGACGTAGAAGTTATAAAAAAAAAATGCATCGGTCACGTCCAAAAGCGTATGGGATCCCGCCATCGTAATTTAGTAAAAAAAAACAAAAAGCTTGGTGGTAACGGACAGCTGACAGGAAAATTTATTGACAAGCTCACTGTGTACTATGGACTTGCTATTCGACGCCATTCTGCTTCTGTTCACGATATGCATGAGGCAATATGGTCAACCTTCGATCATTACACTTCAACCGATGCAAATCCACACCATGAGAGATGTCCAACCTGTGAAGAATCGTCGTGTTCGTATCAACGAGCTCAGGCGAGAAACGAAGCTTTCCGACATGATTACAAACCACTTCCATCAAATGTATTAGATGCCATCAGACCTATATACAACGATCTGAGTAAGGCAACTTTACTCGAAAGATGCGTCGGTGGCTTCAATCAAAATAACAACGAAAGCTTCACCCAACTTATTGGGAAAATCAGCCCAAAAATCGTCTCGAGTGGAGCAATCGTTGTAAATTTAGCAGCTTATATTGCCGTTGGACTATTCAACGAAGGTTAAAAATCATTATTATTTTATTTGAACTTAATCGGAGTGAGCTGTGGACACAATGCGCACGAATACGCTGATAAAATGCACGAGGCACGGATTGCACTGGCAGAGAGACGTGCGGCCGAGAGCATTCATGAAGGAAGAATGTTACGAAGGCAACACCAAATTTCCGTTTTGCAAGCGGCATCGTCGGCGGAAGAACTTCTGTATGGGCCCGGAATAGATGACTCTATGTAAGTTTACAAAAAAACACAGGATAGAAAAGTGAGACAGAAAAATATTTTTTACAGTATTAGCATTTATTCGGTTTATCGCCTTCTTCGAGTTTTCGTTTTCTCACATTATTTGGTCGATACACCTAAATAAAAAATAAAAATAAATATAAATAATACATACGGATCTCCGAATCGTTTACGAATATTCGAAGTTTAAGAGTACTCGACGTTTACGAGTACCAAAAATTTGAGAGTACCCGATTACCAAATTCAGGTACCCGATAGGGGCGGGTCATGCAAAAACGTAACCCGTCGGGTACCCGACTCGACCCGAACATCGGATACCCGAGTGAATCGAATACCCGCACACCCTTACAAATCAACCACATTGAAGATACTAAGAACATTAATTTCCGGTAATAATAATGCAAAAAAGTTATAACTAAACTATTTTTATTATGTTATAAAATGAATTTGTAGATTTTTCTGAATAGGTATGCATTTTTTACAATTTTCTTTCTATTTTAATTTTAATTTTTTTAATAAAAAAAATGGATGAAGAGTCACACATTTTCAAACTGTTTTTGGAGTAATGTTTCATATTAAATCCAAGAAGTGTCCGAGGTATTGAACGAACAGTGTCATAGGTACAGCCTCTGAAAAATTCCAAAAACGGGATTTTCGAAATAGAGAGAAAATTCTTTAAACACTCATATGTATTCAGAAAAATATCATAATTCATTTAATGTCACAAAAAATCAAATATACCGGAGATTTGTTGAACAATTTTTTGTTGAAATAATTTATTTATAAATTTTCGGCATTCTTATTATTCAAAACCAATGTTTTTAGCATCTTTTTGTTATTGCAAAGTTATCTTGTTATCGCATCTTAATGTTATCGCAAAGTACTCAAAACTCCTACCGAAACTCATTTTTTGTAGGGAATGTACCGGCATCCTTAAGCGGTCAAATACCCTCTTCTATATTTCGTCTCGCTTCGATCTTTAAGGTTTCGTAGTCATACGCGGTAGGGCCCATCCTTGTCGATGCAGAGCGTCGTAGGCACTTTAAAATTAACTTTGGACCGGTTGCGAACTTAGTGCTTCTCAAAATGTCCGCGTACCCAAAAGGTTCTCATGTAACGCCTAAGGGACCTTCACGGAAGAGAACATTTTTTTGTAATCGTAATACGGAAAATAACGGAGGGTAGAGTGCCAGTGCCAAAATCTTTTTAGTGCGAGCTCTGATGAAGTGGGTTCGAATCCGCTGTTAACCTATCGGTTTATTGAATTTCGGGTTGGAAGGCCCGTAGAGAACAGCAGCAGCAGGGAAATCGTTTGTACGAGGAAGCCGAAGGAATCCAGCATGGCGTTGGAGTCGCGGATTAGCCGGCAAGACATCAAAATAATGAAGTTTCTCCTTGTTGAAACTTTGAGCGCGTTTTTCTCAAAACGGTATTTTTCCCAACTGCTGGAGCGATTACTTGAAAACTATTCAACCGATCTTGATTGAATTTGTTACACATCTTTCTTGTACCATCAGGTTGTCGGTGAAACTAAATAATATTTTAATCCCAAAAATGAAACGTACTTTTGCCCTTAATTATAGAAATAATGTAATGAAAAATCACAAAATTGACTTCATTGAGCTGCCATTTCTTGAATTTTGCATATATTTTTCAATATATGCAAAAGAACTCCTGCAGTGCCGAATCTTTTTGAGCGACTTCCTCTGAACATCGATGTACACGACTGGCAATTTGCATTAAGAAATACACACACACACACACACATATATATATATATTTGCATACTTAAAATATCTAATAAAAAACATGAAAAGTTACGAATATTCATGAGTATTCTTTACATGAAAAAAAAAATTCACGAAAAAACCCTAATTTTTTACGTTCTAGATGGTCTTCTCCCCTTAAAAGGTGTAACGTATCGGCATAGTTTATTGTCAAATTTTGGAAAGCAAAGAGATATCATGAAACATATATTTCACGTACTGAAACAATCTGCTTAGTCTGGGGTTTGTTGTTTTATATATTCAAATTTGTAAACTCCTAAACTTGTCACTAGCAACTTTCTGCGATGCAACGGCTTTAAGGTCCGCGTACTATGACCCACTTAGGATCAAGTTATAGCCCAAGCCTTATCGTTCTGTCGAAAATAAAGCCTCGTTACGCCGAGTTAAAGTTGGCTACTGACTGGGTTAATTCAACGACAACTAACGATCAACCCGAAAATCGTTTCGAAGTTGCTTCGAGTGACCGAGTTGCACTACAAGAACACAGCCTCAAGGGGCCGGGTTGAAATTCCCAACTTTGAATGTTCCAACGGTTTGAACTCCGAAACAATACTACCCCGAAAGATCAAAGCTCCGAAAGAATTTTACACGAACGGGCAAAACTCCGAAAATCTGAACACCGTCAAAATATTTCGGCTATCGAAGTTTTAAGAGTTTCAAAATTTGCAATAAATCGACGAATTATTTGAAGTTTTTTTTTATTAAGAAGTGATTATGCGTCATTTTTTTAATTTGTCTAGACAATGTCATACGTTCTACATAATTTATAGTCAACTTTGTAGACTTCCGCTGGCATGGTCTTGACATGGAGGCCGGGTTGGAATTCTGAACTTTGAATGCTCCGACAGCTTAACATTCCTAATTTTACACTGAGAGAAAAGTGTATAGTATTTACAAAAAACGCGCATGGTAAAAGAAAATATAGTCGAATTCCCTATAGTTTACTGTCACCGCAATCATAATATGGTTAACACAACTATAAGCGGAAAGTATACGTAAACATGCGACTTTGGTGGCGTGTTTCTTATGCTTTACTTATGTCCGGAAAGCTTTACTTATGTTTCTTATGCTTTACTTATGTTCGGAAATCTAGTATTTCCGAAATTACTATGCACTATTGTAAAGGGCTTTATAATATCGATACCCAAATAGGGTTTTACAATCGGCACAGTAATGGCCCACGAATGGTTGCCAGAGAACAAACGATGGCGCGGTAATGGCTATGTAAACGGGCCCGATCCCGTTTACATAGTTGGTAATGGTAATGGTAAATTACCATTACCAACCATGCATGGTTGGTAATGGTAAACCATGAATGGCTGCTAAGACTGGGCCAACTATCATACGCCCATATTGGCCCAGCAACGGCTGCCGGATCTTCTGCCATAAATAAATGTGGCGGAAATGTAGTATCTTTTTTGTTTTCTTATGCTTTACTTATGTCCATGTACATAGAATAATTGCATTAAAAACGCTTTCTGTATTGTTCAAGTTTTTACCTTTCATCCGGATCGAACCTGCGCCTTTCGTTCTAGTGTCGAGCGCCCTACCCACTTAGCCATTCTAACACTTTCAGAATTAATCGTTCGTTCGTTCCTTACTTTTATGCCGATAATTTTATTCGTGACATTAAAGTTTACCGACAATTTTTTTGGTCCATTTAGGCTGTAAAAATAACTTGGTCGTTTTGGGTGAAGTTCCGAAAAGCATACTCCTCTGATCGAGCTGAAATTTTGCACCGAACTTCCTCTCATTATCCTAAGAGAAACCGTTAACGGATTTTTGATGACTAGCAATAGCTTTCGATATATCGCATTGTAAAGTTTATTATTTCACGCCATACGAGTATATCTATATATCCGATAGATACCCCCCACTCCTCCGGCCGCGCTGCTTCCTGGCAAACAGTGCTCGCCCGTATGTGCATATCCCTTGCCATGTGGGATGGGTTTGTTTGGGTTTATTTAATATAGTAGAAGCGAAGTAAAGTAAATAACTTTCAATATACGATATATCGAAAACTATTGCTAGTCGCCAATATCCTTTTAAAGGTTCTCTTAAAATATTGAAAAGAAGGTCGGTGCAAAATTTCAGCTTCATTAGTGGGATATGCTTTTCGAAACCTTATTCCTTGTTTTTACGTATTACAGTTTAACGACCTGCATTTGCAAAACGCCCAAAAACAAACCACCAATGGCGAGAATAGATCTGGCAAGCCGTTCATCCGCCGACGATACCCCAATGCTGATCGCTATATTATCGGTGCAATGGTATTGGCCCACTAATGGCTGGCATAGATCTGGCAAGCCGTTCATTCGCCTACGATACCCCAATGCTGATCGCCATATTATCGGTGCGATAGTATTGGCCCACGAATGGCTGGCATAGATCTGGCAAGCCGTTCATCCGCCTACAGTACCCCAATGCTGGTCAACGAATTATTGGCCGATTATCAGCAAACCGTTAATGGCTGAACGTTGGCATTTTTGTTACGACAAGCGACCCTATATGGGTATGGTTAATTCAACTATATCACAAAATCGGCGCACAAATGCTAATGCTGCACTGAGAGCAAAGTACATGGTATTAATGAAAGACGCCTACGGCAGAAGAGGGGATAGTAAAATCCCGTATAGCTTATTGGCATCGTAACCATAACATGGTTAAGCAACTATAAGCGAAAATTATATCTAAACATGCACATTTGGTGTCGTGCTCGATTATCTATTATCTCCGAAATAACTGCTAACTATTGTAAAAATATTAACTGAATTGACTATATCGATATTAACTGAATTGACTATATCGATATATAGCCTTTCACAGTAGTTAATAGTTATTTCGGGGATACTAGATAATCATCACACTACCAAAATGGCATATTTAGATAGACGCTTATTCGTGTGTTAACTATATTTAATTACGGTGTAATTAAATATTAAAACTATAGGGAATTTGATGCTAGCGGTAGCATATAGTGGCAGCGTGCGTAGTATAGATAGGTAGGTCGTAGGTTCGAATTCATGTTCAGGCGAAATATTTTCTTCGATAGGAATCATTTCAGGAGGTTAGAGAATGACAAATTATGATAATCAATCATACAGGTAGTACTCTCAATTGAGAATTTTCGAATTTATCAAATATCATAAACATTTAGTAGACATACCATTCAATATGTTAAAAAGTACTATTTTTTGACAGTGTAAGGAAATATCCATTTTATGAAAATCTACTATATTATATAGCACTGTTAACATTATATAGCACGGTTAACATATGAGCATAGTTAACACAACTGCTAAAATATCATAAGCAGTACTATATTTTAGGCAGTAACCATGACTATAAAATATTATTGTCCCCTCAGGGTAATATAAAATATGGTTGAAGTTACCATACATTTCTCTCAGTGTAATATTCCGAAGTTACAAGTTTCGTCAAGATCATGGCAGCGAAAGTCTGCATAGTTGACTGTAAATGATGTAGAACGTATGACATTGTCCACAAAAAATGTTTAATTGAGATAAAATCACTTCTTAAAAAAAAATCTTGAAATAATTCGTCGATTTACTGAAAATCTTGAAACTTTAAAAACTTCCATAGCCGAATTATTTTTACGGTGTTCAGATTTTCGGAGTTATGGTCTTTCGGGTAAAATTCTTTCGGAGTCGTGATCTTTCGGGGTAGTATTCTTTCGGAGTTTTGAGCGTTCTGATAATTTAAAGTTCGGAATTTTCGAGCCGGCCCCGGCTTCAAAATACCCAGCGAAGACAATCAGATTTCTCTCGCTTGAAGCACTATAGAAGCGATCTTCTCACCGTTAAATTAATGTTGCGTGCTCATATTTATTCTTCAGTCCCTCAACAACAATTCTAGACAGAATATTTATATTGGGAAAAAAATGCTTCTTAAGCTTGACGAACAAGAATTTTCCAAATAAAAAAAAATACAAGTAAGTTTCCATCAGTTTACATTACAACCCCATTGCGATTGTTCGTAGAAACCAAGAGTCTCGTTTGAATTTATGGCGAACCGTTTAGGCATGGCATTCTCCATTTATAAATGGAAACGGTCTATTAGTACGTGAACTATATATACCTCACGTGCAAAGGATCGAATCTCGTTTTTCGCGCGATCTATATCTGAAACGACTATGGACGTTAACCGCGCGCTCTATATATCATCCCTCTTCCAGTGTCTGTGTGCTCATGAGAGGCTGACACGCGAACTGCAGTCATCGACCCTCGGCGACATATGGATTGCGCAACCCGTTCTCACTCCGGTAAAACTGACCTACGACAGAAAAAAATGGTGTCCATTCAACGTGCACTGTTTATGAACGTGTGCACGTTAAAAGAAAAATGTATAGCAAAAACTTGTATAAATATATGTGTATTTATGGCAGCATTAATATAGGAAGGTGTGTATGCGGGCATTGAGCCACGACAAAACATATTTTCGTCCCTCAGAGAATCAACGTGAACTATATGCACAGAGAGTAAATGCATATTCATGTGGATAGAACTCTATACAGATTTTAAAAAATGTAAGATTTTTGGTGCAGTCACTTATAGAGCTTCCTATTTTTCACGCCGTACGGCTACGGTGAAAATGACGACCACGCATTCGTCGCTTGAGGCAACTTAAATTGAAAAGGGAGGTCCCAACGTATCGTGCAGAAATCACAGATTGAAGGTAAATGAAATGATTACAACGATAGAACTTTACAAAAACGGTTAAAGCTGGTAAAAGTTCAAATGCGGTTTTCTCGAAACTATGTTTTTCAAAATGTACGCGATGTACATCTAGTGAACGGATTGACTTCAATTTTGGTACACTTATCCAGTGCAATAGTTGTTTAGTCCTGACCGACGTTTTTCTTCTTAACATTTCTCTTTTTATTAGTTCTTAACAACAATGATGTCATTTTATCTCGATAAAAAAAACATTTTTTCAGCAATCAGGTTTCTTTAGATAATTAAAACACGATAACAAAAAAAACTCGGTCAAGTCCTAGCAAACATTATCTATTTTAAGAAAAAAACTCGTTTTTTTTGTTTCAGCTCAACCGCGTCGCCAATATCAAGTACACCGTTGAGCCCCTCACGTTCAATGATCTTTCCCGAGATTGTTTATAACCTTTTCCATTTTTAATATTCTTTAAATTATATTTGGCACTGAACTTTGATAATGTACTTACAAATAAATGTCCAAACAATTTTTTAATCATCATCCTTATTCCTTCAATTTTTTTTTTTAATAACAATGATATATATATATATATATATATATATATATATATATATTTGTGTGTGTATGTGTGTGTGACTGTAATTATTACGTTGAAAGTATAGATCGAATATACAGCGAACATCGAGCCAATTTGTTTCGGGGTATTAAAAATAAAGTACTGTCTGACTGTGCGGCATATAAAAACACACTCAGTACCTATATTGGTTTATTGACGACGGCTGCGCGCGAAAATACTGCAAATAAAGGTTAGCGATAAATCGACTATTGTCCAGGCCGTGCTGAATGCACTCGTTTTTTGCTATATGCCCGCAGGCCACGCAAGGTAGAATACCCACGTTTGCCGGCACTGGCAGTGCGGGTAATAATTTGAACAATATAGCCGGTCAATTGTAGGCAATTTTGCTTCTGAAAAGTTACGCCCTATTCGCGTTTGTGGGCTCTTGGAGGTTATTCAAAGCAGATGGAGAACATGGAAAAAGTGCGATCGGACAGTGAGAATACTATGTACCCTCTGGACATCCCATGTAGGGTGATCGGTAGAGTGATCGGTAGGGTGATCGGACGAGCATCGGCCAACGATTGGCCGATGCTCGACGCCGAGCTTGCCAACATTGGCACTCGAGCTTGGCCCGGTCATCGACCGAGCCTCGGATGATAAGAGCGGCCCGATATTCGCAATCAATATTGGCCCTAGAATAGCTTATAAGAATCAGCCGAGTATCGCGTAGGAGTTCATTCGAGAATCGGCCAACAATAAGTCCCCATCAAGATTGCCATCATTGTCACTCGAGCTTGGCCCGATTATCAACCGAGTCTTGGCGGATAATTGTGACCCGATATAGATCACCAAAATTGGTCCTGCACTGCCAAAAAAAAAATGAATTATTTTTGTATTGTAATTCGTCATTACCTGGTCTATTGAAACGATTAGTTCGAAGAAAATATTTCACCTATATGGGACTCGAAACGTGAACCTACCTACTCATAGCTACGCACGCTGCCCCTATGCTACCGAGTGCGTGTAACATCTGAATCGCAGATATGGCATAAGAGACCAAATGGATTCTCATAATTATTTGTATCACATAAACTATATCAATTAGTTAATATCGAATGACATGTTATAGAATGTCCAAACATAACCTATATATATATATATATATATTGTGAGGTGATTTTTTAAGTCATGTCACAGAAAGGCTACCGACGATTTAGTCGTGCTCTCGATGCCCGGGTTACGACCCCCTCCGTGTATGTTACGGGCCTTTCCTCCAGTATGTTTGTTTTGTAACGTTTTAGGTTTGGGTTTTGTTGTTATTTCGGGTGAAGTTGGTGTGCGAAACTCGGTCGAGCGGCGTGTCGCTCAACGTACCGAGCAATCCCGACCGAGAGACGCACCCAACGAGGCTTTCGGGGAATCGGTGCACGTCCGGCTGAGATGCCGGCGCCCCACCGCAGTGGTGCATCGTGCTGAAGAGCGGGCCGTTTGGGTTACGGGTGGAGGCGGGAGACCTCCGCGCCGCGCTTCTAGAGGGAAGCTTTGCCCGCTCTCGCATGGTGACCCGGGGATGCGATCCCTGAGAGCCTCCATGTTACCTAGGAGGAAAGGTCCCGGTCTGTTACCGTTCCGCTTGCGGGGTACTCGGGCAGGAAATATAGGTTCTTCGAAAGGAATATTCTTCGAGAATATTGTAGCTCCCGAAATAATATTTCAGCTCACGAATATTATCAGAAAATGTTCTCGATCGAAGCAGCTTTCTCGCATGAGATGAGCGCGCGAGCGTATTTACATTTTTTTCGATAATCGCGCTCGACAATGATCTAGCTCGCTGGCCTTCGCCGCGCGAGGTATAGTTGACGACCGATTTTGCTCTCGGACGAGGTCCGTCTCCACGTCTCCGTTCTCCACGGGTCCTGTTCGCGATCTCGTGCCCGGAAGGCGGGTCCTTCCGGGCGGAGATAAGTTCCCGTGGTTCGAAAAGAACCAGTTCCCCCAAAATAATAATAAAATAATTCATTTTTTTTGGGTTATTGTTTTATCGTTCCCGCGTATCCGACGTCTCGTACGCTACTCCTGGCGAATCCCGACCCCTCTACCACGACTCACAGCCTGAGCGGCCGTGCTCTACCGCAACCGTCCCCCCCCGGGTAAGTGCATCCAGATAGTCCGGTTATGATTCCGGCGAGACAAAAATCAGGGAGGTCTCCCGACTCCCAGGTCATACCGGTTAGGATTCCGGTGAAATAAAAATCGCGGAGTCCTCCAGCTCCGACGGTGGGGCAGAGCGGATCCCCCTGGCCCCAGGGCATACCGGTTGAGAAATCCGGTGAAACAAACTTCTCTGGCGCCCCGGGTTTGCGGATGCACTCGCGCGGGGTGGACGGCCGAAGGTGACGGTCCTCGCACCTTAGCTCTCGTCTTCACGTTCTTGATCTCATGGTAAGGAAAAATAATCCCCGTCACAATATATATATATATATATATATATATATATATAATTGATAGATCAAACGAGCCCGCCGAAGGTGGGCGAAGTTTGATCAAAATTATATCAAACGTCTCGTTCGAAGATGATAGTTAATGTAGTCATGTTTGTCATGCTCACTTCACAACGTTTAGCGGCTAGTTACGCGTTTTTTTTTGTATATGTTAGTAACCCTATCCCACTCCGATCGTATGGTGCCATGTCTATCGACTTCATATTGTTTTGTGTAACGAACTGAGAATTATCATGCGGTATTTTGAAGATGATAGCGGGTAAATCGTTTTGGGTATATTTTACGGGTGGGAGCCTATCATCTTCGAACGAGACGTTTCATATAATTTTAATCAAACTTCGCCCGCCTTCGGGCTCGTTTGATCTATCAATTATATTGCACGTCTCGTTCTCGATGATAGTTAATGTAGTTTTTTAGAGGCAGTGATAATTCCGTATGGTTTATCATTTAACATATTTATTTTATTAACTTTGTTGGAATTAACATTTATTACAAACCAAACGATTAGGGAAGAAAATAGTTATAATAACTATGATAAAATCGTTCGAGTAAATTGATCATTGGGAGTCTGGATAGGTTTGTTGTAAAATTTTTGAAAGGTTTGAGACCCTGGTGACCATCCAGCACTCCTTCTTATTATATTAATGTCAACTCCTTTTCGATGTGCAGTAGAAACTGCAGCATGTCTGGTACTGTAAGCGGTGAATTGATCAGTGTCAATTCCGGCTTTTTTGAGGAGTGTTTTTATCCAATGTCTTATCGTTTGTGAGGATACTGCTCCATATGGTTTAACAGTTGAAGTTAGCAGATTTGTTGTCTTTTCATCTCTCAATTTCTTGGTGAGTTCTACATATTCTAATATCGCTGACGCCACGCATAAGCCTTGTCTTTCGTGAAAATATGGTAATATTAATTCGGGTTGAAAGGCTCCTGGTCTCGAGGTTTTAATTTGATCTGGAATTTTGATGCTTAAACCGTTATTATTTATGAAGATATTTTCGATCTTTATTATTGACAGGGTTTGTAGTCTTTGGGCAGTCGTTAACGCTAATAGTGTCGCTACTTTTTGAGCAGCGTCCATGAATTTTATTGTTTTTAGTGGATAAAGTTTTTCTAAATAATTCAGAACCGGCGTTATATCCCAGGTTGTAGCATATTTTGGTCTTGTTGGTTTGGTTTTGTATATTCCTTTTAAGAACCGAGACACTAATCCATCGGCATTTATGTCACTATCTGTTATCAATGAGATTGCGGAACGATCAGTATTCAACGCACTATAACCTACGCCAGATTTAAACCTTTCGTTGAGAAATGTGATAATGTCTGTAGTTCTCGCGTGGAAAACATTTAGGTTTTTTAAATGAATACATTTCCACCATTGTCTGAGACTGGTCTCATATTGTTTAAGTGTTGATCTTGTAATCGATTCAAACATTACGTTTACGGATTCCTCATCAATCCCTTTTCTTAGAAAATCTGACCGGATAATCTGCCTACCTCCAATGAAAGGTGGCACGCTAGTGGGTGGCTCTTCTCTCTGCAAGGAGACATTAGTAATGTAGCAGAACGATGAATTGTGATTGTGGGTTCGAGAAGAAGTGATCTAAATAATGGATACCATGGTTGGGATGACCATGCAGGTACTACCACTATTCCTACGGCTTTGTCGTTAATTATTTTTCTCAATGTTCGCGGTACGAGTGCGAAGGGAGGAAAGGCATAAAATGCTTCATGTTGCCAAGGTACTGTAAAAGCATCGACCTTTTCCGCTTCCGGATCAGGGAAACGTGAATAAAATCTTTCACACTTTCTATTCAGTCGAGACGCGAATAAATCTATCGAGAAAGGTCCATATCTTCTTTCAATTTGTTGAAAAACTGGTTGGGTAAGTTCCCATTCTGTGTCTATATTTGTAACACGTGAGGCTTTGTCAGCGTCAAAATTCGCAGTTGAACTGATATAAGAAGCTTTTAGCCAGATTTTCCGACATTCGCACCATTCCCAAATTTTCCTTGACAGCTCGGTGAGGTGAGGGTATTGTACTCCTCCGGCTCTATTTATGTATGCAACCGCAGTAGTATTATCTAATCGAAGTAAAACTTCACACTCGAACAGATCAGCGGCAAAACATTTTAAGGCAAAAAGGGCAGATAATAATTCAAGATAGTTGATATGTTTCTTTCTTTCTTTTTCGTTCCAGAAACCGGAAGAGCTTATATTATTACAATAACAGTCCGTAAGGGAAGCGTACAGCCAGTAAGGGAAGCGTCTGAAAAAATTTCAGTACAGAAAATCGATTTCCTTATTGGATTTGAGCCAATAGTAGCATTGGTTTTCCACCATTTCAATTCATCTATCATAGATTCATTTATCTTGATTTTTCGTTCGTAGTCACCACCATTGAATTTCAAAGCTAGGAATTTTTGTCTCTCTAATCTTTTACAATGAATGAAGCCATAAGCCACTGCTGGGCATGCTGCTGTTAAAATGCCTAAAAATCTTGCAAATTCTCGAATTTTATATGTTTTCCCTATTTTGTAATTGCTTGTCATCTCCACAATTTGATTTTTCTTTTTATCTTTTAGGTTTAGTGAAAACTTTGATGAGTCAAGTATAAAACCTAAATATTTGCATATCCGATCAGCCATTAAGACACTTTTTTGAAATTTTATAATGAAACCTAGTTGTTCTAATAGTTGAATGGCTTCTTTTGTATTATTATTGCATGCTGTTTTCGATTTGTTGATGAATAGAAAGTTATCCAAATATATTATTACCAGCATTCCTTTCAATCTCAGTTTGTTAATTATAGGTTTCATTATTTTTGCGAAGATGTAAGGGCTGGTGCATAAGCCAAATGGTAAACAGGTAAATTGATATAGTTTTCCTTTAAATTTGAGTCTAAGATATTTTTTGTGGCCTTCATAAATTGGTACTACGAAATAAGCGTCTTTCAGGTCCACCGAGCTCATGTAATCATTTCGAGAGATTAAATTTAGTACTGACCGCATATCTTCTAATTTGAAATGTGGTGGTGTGATGAACTTATTTAATTATTTCAAATTGAAAATGAATTGGTACGAGCCGTCTGGTTTCGGCACCAAGAAGTAGGAAGACAAGAATTGACCTTCGGTATAGCTACATTCTTCAATTGCACCTTTCTTTGAAATTTTTTGATTTCCAATTGAAGTTGGTTTGTTTCCATTCGGGTTCGAATTCTTTCATTCGGTGGAGTTTTTTGATTTGGTATTTCATTGAAGGGAATGCGATAGCCTTCCAAATAGCTCAGTATATACTTATCCGAAGTAATTCTTTTCCATTTATTGATGAAAAGTCGTAGACGTCCAGCGATTTGATCTACCTTATCTATTTCTTGGATGACGATCGGTTCGTCATCTGAGAGTGGGTCTTGAATGAATTCGCTGTATTCTGGAAAGGCTTCTTTTTCGGTTTGAATATTCGTCTTTTTTGGACTTGGCCCACCTGTCGATAATGCGCAGGTGGAAATTTTGAGTTTCCCTGGTTTTTTGAATGGCTGAAGGCTTTTTGTACGTTCTTGTCTTTAATTTCCGCGCAGGCTTTCTCGATTTCTTTGGCGTCCTTAACTTTGTCTTTTACGTTATTACCGTAGAGCCATTCATCCGAAATCATCGCATCTACTGTAGGTTTAATGTTCTTATTTAGCTGGGGCGTGATGAAAGATTTCCGAGCGATTGATTGCTGATAAAAGACCTCAGTCAAAATTTGACCAGCATGGCACAAATATTCAGTAAAAACATCTTCATCAACTCCTTCCTCCGGAGGATTGATAAGTAGAGAGACAGCTGCGCCCAATGCAGCCAGAGCCGTTCCCACACAATTTTGCGTCTCTAAGAAATGTTCATCTCTCTTTTTTGCAATTTCTGAGAGTAGCGGTACGATTTCCAAATTGATTCGAGGTGCTTCAGTGTACAATATCCCTTTTCTGTTGTATAGTTCAAGAATCTCTTTCTTATTTTTCTGTGGTAAGCCTTGTTTGATCCATTTGGACCAAGTGTTTGATAATTCTGTATGATATTTGACCTCTTTGAATTTTGATTCGTTCAGATCCGCACCGAGTATCTTCAGTACACTATCTCTCAATATCAATTCCTCTGAGTTTTCTTCGATGAGTCGATCATCTACGTGTGGCGTCGATTCATTTCTCTTATTGTCGCTATTATCTGTAATAGTGAGAAAATAGTGGCAACTGGGATCGGGAGCGGTAGTGGCAGTGGGTAACGCTTGTTGCGTAAATGGTATTAATTTTTTGTTCTTATTGAACATTACCATTTTACCCTGGGTGAATCAGTGGGTAACGCTTGTTGCGTAAATGGTATTAATTTTTTGTTCTTATTGGACATTACCATTTTATCCTGGGTGAATCGTATGGATTTTGTCAGATTCGTGTGGAATCTGACACTCAATATTCGTGTGGAATAATTGAGTAATTGAGAGAAGCACAATTTCTCTTGAGAAACAACTCGTGTAGAGTTTTACTTACCAGGTTTCTCAGTAAAGATAATGTGCTCTGATTCCTGATGGTCGTTTGGACCGTGGATCAGTTTTTCTATCATTTTAGAAAGTCAATCCATCTGATCTTGGAGTTTCTTGATTTTTGCGTCTTCTCTCCGTTTGTGATTTTCCTCAGATCTTGATCGTGATCTTGATCGTTTTCTTTTCTTTTTATGATCCGGCATAATCCTTTTTTTTTATCGAGTTATAGAAATGTTTTTTCGTAACTATGCAGAAAAAACGTGTTGAAGCTTCGGCACAACGAAACAATATGAAGTCGATAGACATGGCACCATACGATCGGAGTGGGATAGGGTTACTAACATATACAGAAAAAAAAAAAAAACGCGTAACTAGCCGCTAAACGTTGTGAAGTGAGCATGACAAACATGACTACATTAACTATCATCGAGAACGAGACGTGCAATATAATTCCTCTCTCTCCACCCTCTCTACCCCCACAACCCTTTGATATGTGTGTTGCAATAAAGACAGACCATTACTTTATTAGTTCAAGTTTAGTTTGAATAAATAAATATATTTGAAATGAATAATTCCAATAATGGAATGCAATAGGAAAAATTTGATTTCACGAAAAATCTAGTTAATTCATATAAAAAATAAATACATAGACGCGGTTAGTTAATATTAATAGAACCGTTCTGTCCGTGTAGGGTGGTTCATAAAAATCGGCAGAGTATCGCCTATGAGCTCGTTCGAGAATCGGCCAACAATGAGTGCGCTGATTTAGTAGTATATTTGTTAAGAGTTATGTCCAATGGACTCGTAAAAAGTATTTATAAAGTAAAGATAAGTAAAGACTCGTAAAAGTATAATCATGCGTATCACGCACTTCGCGAATAATGAGTGTTATCTCTATGGCAAAACTAAGTTGAGCATTTGCACGGTAAGATATTTTTTCGTATATACAAGTGATATATATGCTTTACATAACGGCGAACAGTCGTAAGCAGGGGAAAAAATCACTCGGGTCGACGAAATTGTTAATTTACCAGTGGCCAACGAAATATTGAGATGAAGCACTAAAAAGTTTGATCATTGCCAGTATTCGTTAGATTGATGGAATAAATAATTCTCAAAAGAACCTCATATTCCATTATTTGGATAAATTATTCGTTGGCACCCCGCAATAATCGGTGTTCTTAGCCGAATTCATTTTCAGGCTTCTGTACCTAAAGGCCAAAACGCAACCCTACTAACCCGTTCGTTGGGAGAGAGAATTCGACTAAAAGTGCCCAAAATGGCAGGGCATTTTTTTAATCCTGAAAACTTGTACTCTGGGGTTTTTGAGGGTGCTGATTACGAAACTGAAATCAAAATTCAGGAATTCAAAATGATGAACAAATATGGCAAATGAAGATACAAACAATACAGATTGATTTAGATGAAACTCGGTACTCATAGGTTGTGCAGGTCACTGATTATGAGCTGTTTTTTGCACTTTCGTCCGCCATATCAGATCTGCCACTAAAATTTTTTGAATTTTGTGTTCAGATTCGTAATAAGCGACCTCGAAAATCCCAGAGTACCAATTTTTATCTAAATCGAGTAAAATTTTCAATTTCGGTCCGTCATTCTAGCGCCGCCATTCTGAATTTTCAAATTTAAAGTTCAGATTCGTAATAAGCGACCTTAAAAATCCCGGCGTACTAATTTTCATCTAAATCGAGTAAAGTTTTGATTTTTGTCCGCCATATTGGCGCCGCCATTTCGAATTTCCAAATTTTGACTTCAAATTCGGATTCAGCGAGCCCATAAACCCCCGAGTGAGGTTCCCATTTCAAATTAGAGCAAGTTAAATAGGGAAATAAAGGTTGACGCACTACTGCGTCAACCTTTGCGAATATTGAATTAGAAATTCAATTTATTTATTTTTCATGGGGGCCCCATACATGAAAAAGAAGCAAGTTTTTTTTTTCTTACCCTGGCATGTGGGTTGCCATGTTTTAAAGCTCATTGAGTACAGGACAAATATTTTTTTTCCTTTTTTATGTTAAATAATAAAGAAATGGGGGTCTGTTGAAGTTGTCAGTTTTAAACCATTTTTCTTACGGGGTCATCTCAAAAGCTAAACTAGTTAGGAATTTGAAATTTCTGTATATCATGTATCATATACTGTATTTAAATAACAAATACTGAAAACATCAACGAAAATGTAGTATATAAAATATATAATATTTTTTGTTCTTGTTTTTTCCTAAGTTACACGCTTTTCGCGTTTGTTACCTATTTTTTCCGCCACTGTGACTGTGTCTTTCCGCCACTGTTTTTTGCACACTCCTTTTTTCTTCACCCCCCCCCCCCCCGCCCCCCTCCTTGCGGCCGCAGCCGACTTCCCCTTCTGGATCATATTTATCATGACATTTCTGTCATGGGTATGGGAAAAATGCGCAAAACCTATACAAATACAGCCGGTCATTACGTCCGCCCCTCCCCCCCCCCCGCTCCGCCAATCGTGAAACTAGTCTTCTTTCGCCGCGAAATGCCGGAGAAAAACATTTCACGACGAAATGTACGCGACTGGGATTCAAACCCGGCACCTCTCGGTATATATAATGATTCATTGTATACATAATACAATAAATTTATAAAGAAAATATATAAACTTATTGTTATTTAATTATTTACAATACCAAATGACTGATTTTTAGAGTCGATGCCAGCCAAGAACGAGAGATTAACATCACGAAAGAAACGGGATTGCAAATACAAAAATTCTGTAGATCGTATATTTTACTGATTTTTCCTCGCCTCCTCTTTTTCTGCGAAAAACGTGACAGTATTGGCAATTGACTGGTACCGACTTAAAAAATAAGTCATTTGGTATTGGTAATATTTAAATAACAATATTGTTATATGCTTTCATTATTAGCTTACAGCAGGAGTAAATAAAGCTGTCTTCAGCTATCATCACCCTATATGGTTTCAGTTTAGTACTACCTGAGAACTAAGACAGAAAAAAAACATTACCTGATTAAAATCTATTAGATTCTTTTCAGTGTACCGTGGTAAAATGACGGGAGAATTGCTTGATCGACAGTTTCCGAGTGCGAACCTGCATTACGAATATATAGATACGAGTTGATTTCCTCACTGGACTCCGATTTCTGATGTACTGATATTTAGATCACTCGAGGGGCTTCTGTGTCGGGGACCATGCGTGTTCTTTCATAACTCCGAGCAAACTCCACTAATTCCACGAGCCTCTACACTCAACGGTTAGGTGTACAGGTTTTCTGAAGAGAGATCACGGACACGACACTCTTCTCAAAGTGCTGTCGCAAAGGATAACAAATTGAGAGCAAAGTCTCTCCACGCAGAAACAATACACAAACAGAAAGGACTGTTGATGAGAGTGGCACCTCGCCACACAACGTCAACTTCAAAGAACCGATGAAAAATGAATATTCAAAAATAATCATAATACAGGCAGGCGTGGGACGTCATGCGAAGAAAGGGAGCGAAAGAAGGAAAAAAATGGAATAATAAAATAAAACAGAGTGTAATAAAGTTCATCTATGAATCGTGATCGACGAGAGCCTTTCGTCCAGCTCAGCACAGGCTCCCATTTTTTAATGACTTTTCTGCGTTCCTTTTATCACGACCCATCAAAAGCCCTTCACCTCAATCTGTTATGCGGACTAATCTGTCATTTTTATTCTCGAGGCAACACACGTCGCAAACATACTGCAAAAGCTAGGCGTGTTTAACGTGTGTTCAAAGTAGGTTGAAGTAGTATAACATAAAGGCTAGACACGCGTTGCCATGTTGATTCTACACACTTTTGCATTTGGTAACACGAAATGGGTTCAGGGATAACACCACTCTAGGATTTTGGAAAAATCGTTTTTTTTGCTTCACAATACTTTGGGCTCATAAAAACAATACGTAATTGGTCCTGCGTAGCGATTTTTTTTAAACGTTCAATTATCGATTTTGGCGCAGCGCCTCGGAATTCTTTCAGGCACCTCGTACAACTTTATATGCGTTTTTTTCGAAACCACTTTCTTCGAACTGGGAGGACGGATTATTCGAACACCTTTGCATAGATCGATTTGAAATGTTGATAGTAGCTTCACAATTACATTCTCTATGGGAGTATGTAGCCGTTTTTCGATTAAATGTAAACTTTTTTTTATAAACAGTTGATTGCTTACTTTTTGGGCAAACAATCAATTTATTTCTTTCAAAGTGCGCCATTTTTTCAGAATTTGATAAAAATCTTTACGTAGTCCTAAAGCTAATAATATATAGATTATACTTTTTTGTTTTTGTTCCAGGTCTTATACTTTACGAGAAAACCGTCCTCCCGTGAAGCTATTTGTAAAAAAAAACACATTTTTCAATATGGGCTCTGTCGCCGTCATTTGGTATGAAAATTATAATACATTTTTTTATATACTTCAGTATGTGTTTAATAAACCCACTCAAGAGAAATCCTTTTTCGTTTTTTATACTCCCAAAATAAATCGTCAAAGTTAGGCCTTCTTTTCTGCCGCTAGAAAGGTATTATGCCTTAAAAGTACACTCGCAACGCGTTCAAATTACGCACGTGATTGTGCATATATTACGCATTAGATTAATACACACCTTCGTAGCTGTCCACATCAACAACACGCCTATTCGAACACACTGTGTTCGAACGAACACGAATGTTCGTTGATTCGAACATAGTGTGTTCGAATCAACGTGTCAACGAATCGACGAATCAACGTCGAATCAAGCGTGTCGTATTAACATACAAGATGCAAATTTACACATATTGACACACACACGCACACACGCTGATAGCAATAGATAAGCAAAAATAATACGGGAAAACGCAACACAGTTTAAGTGTGTTAAATGCGAGTTATTGATCATATGTTTCAAAAATCACCTTGGTTACGGCATTGCTTAAATGCATCTGTTCGTGTTATTTTTATACCATTATTATTCACACACGTTAGAACGTATAAAAAGTGTCTACAGCCATTTACACACCTAAAGAGTGTAAAAACAACACACTTGTATTTGCAGTTTAGCACCAATATCGCGAGCAATACACTGCAAAAACAAATGTGTTATTTTTACACAGTGTAGGTATGTAAATAGCTGTAGACACTTTTCACACGTTTTAGCGTGTGTGGAAAATATCACGGATATATGCGTTCAAACATATAGCGAGAGACGACGACGGTGACGTCACAGGTGTTGTGTAGTGGGTATCCCGCGGCGGCGCGTGGTGGGGGTGTCTGGCGGTCGCGGTTGCGTCGCTGTGGCACGTATGGGGAATTAGTGGTGGGGGGAGTCGGCGGTGTCGGAGGGGTGGGGGGATTGGGCACTTTTTCGGGAGCTCGTGGCTAAGTGGGGGTGGTTTCGCGCTGCTTTTCCGAATAGACGGACGGGTGGTGTCTTCTGTATATATCGAGGACCTGGTTACCGCTAGAGCAAGCGGGTGGGGGGGCTCCGCCGCGCGGATCGTATGGGGGATGAAGGTCTTACAATGTGGGGATAGGGAGCTTCTGATAAAGAAAAAACGCGATGATTTACGCGCGCGCGCGCGCGTGTGTGTGTGTGTGTGTGTGCGTGCGTGCGTACGTGCGTGCGTGCGTGCGTGCGTGCGTGCGTGTGTGTGTGTGTGTGTGTGTGTGTGTGCGTGTGCGTGTGCGTACATGCAGATGTGAAAGTCGGCGTTTATCACACCTACTTGAAAAATGAATGCAGCAGAAATGCTGGATGTGAAATAAAGTCCTCACCCATAAAACTTATTTTATGCAGCTGTAGTAATAAAGAGGCGTGCTCTTCCAAAATGTCACTACATCCGGGTTTTGTTTTCATTTCCACAGGTAACACCGAGGTATGATATATGCAAAATATGCGAGATATATGCAAAGTACTCAATAATGCGTGGGTGCCACCGCACGATTTTTTGTGTAAAAACCCCCGATCTTCCACGCTTATACTCCCTTTTAACTGGTTCATTTCGTTTCCATGCCTCCCCACTATTCTGATAGTATTACAATATAAGAACACTATAGTGTGGAACTATATTGCACTCCTAAGATAGAGGAAAAATATGGGAAAAAGATTCCCGAATGAAAAGTACTTCTACCACCGCAGGCTTCACACTACGAATCGAGCAGTCACTTTTGCCCACATCACCTCTTGGAACTTCCGTTGTCAACTTACGTGAAAATGGCTGAGAAAATTCCACAATTTGAATAAAATCTGCGCGGTCAAGCCGCACTTATCAATTCCGTGGAAGAGTATACAGTATGGGAGCAACAATGTGATCAGTGAATGGAGTCGTTGGAAACGAAAAGCCGAATTAATCGACCACGATTATCACTCGGAAATCAGCAATCGTTGGTAGCAGGAATCGCTCTCTTAGAAGGTTTGAAGAATATTCTACGCAGACGATTTTACATAGCGGGTGCGGGAACAGTGATCGTGGTTTGATCTGGCGAGACATTGATACGGCGTTCGAAAATCGTGTTCTGACTGGCTGCGTCATCAATAACAACCATATTGAACCTCGTCATATTCTCGAAGACGCATGTGATATGATGCTTTCACATGTGCAAGACATTACCAGCAAACAATTAAGTGTAAAAGTGAATACAGTTTTCAATGGTGAATTTGAGGCAGGTGACAAACGCGCAAATCCAAGTATCAACACGAAAAACGTTGAACTTTTCACCACATGCAATTTACGTGGGTGGTATACACAACGAGTTGTCGAACCTACTCTGGTATCTCTCGAATATTTTCAAAATCGTGATAGCGGATGGAGATTGTCGCGGATACTGAACATAACATTAAATATCAACAAATACAATCCAATGCGTGCCGGATGTCAAAGTGTTTTGTCGCGGGAAATAATCCTAAAGAAAGCGGTGGTAAATGTAAAGTCAAAGGATAACGCATGTTTCGCGTGGGCAATGGTGGCTGCTCTTTATCCATTGGAAACAAACATGCATCGAGTAACTTCATATCCACACTATTTAACTGAACTGCAGCTTCAGAGAATTGCTTTTCCAATGACTCTCAATCAAATAACGAAATTTGAATCGCAAAATAATGTTTCGTTTAATGTATTTACAACGGAAAAGAAAGGCATCGTCCCAATTCGAATATGCGCCCAAAAATTGGTTAATCACGTCATTTTATTGTACGTGGAGGATTCGTCGGACCACAGCGTGGGTCACTTTGTATGGATAAAAAATTTATCTCCGCTCGTGAGCGGGCAGCTAAACAAAGTAAACAGGAGAAAAACATACCTGCGATCGGTGAGTAACAAGAAGCATACTCGAGAATACACATATGAGCAAGTATGTAGTTCGATAATATAATTCTTTCCGTCGTATTGTTATAGGTGTTTGCACTACTTTTACACGCATGCTAAATTACGATCGCACGAGATGGATTGTGGAAAATCAAACGACTGTGCCATTCGATTACCTGGTGAAACGGACAAATGGCTGGCGTTCGAAAACTTTCAACGAAAAGAGCGACTTCCATTTGTGATTTATGCGGATCTCGAGTGCGTTTTGGCAAATGTTGACAACAAAAATATACAGCAACAGCACGAAGTGTTTAGCGTGGCGTACAACGTGCATTGCTCGTATGACCATTCGTTATCGGGATTCTACTCGCTGCGCGACGCCAATCGCATCCCATGGTTTGTTGAGAACCTTAAAAATTTAGCTTTGCGCATCAACGATATCCTATCGGATAGTGTTCCCGTGGTACTTCTAACTCCGGATGAGCGGGCAAAATTTCGAAGCGCTGCTCAGTGCCATATATGTCAAAAACCATTTGCCGAAGACGACATACGTGTTCGTGATCATTGCCTTTTGACCGGACGTTATAGAGGTCCCGCCCATTCTAACTGCAATTTCAATTACCAGCGGTATTTTTTCATTCCCGTATTTTTTCATAATTTGTCCGGCTATGGTGCACAGCTCATCATCGAGGAACTAGCTACAGCATTCGAGGGGAAAACCACTATGCTGCCCATAACTAAAGAGGAATACATTTCTTTTACAAAAACATTTCGAACGGCAGACAAGTCTCATTCGATTCAATTACGCTTCGTCGATGCATACAAATTCCTCAATGCAAGTCTGGATGAACTGGCCTCATTTTTGACAATGGACAAACTAAAAATTTTACGTTCGCAATTTCGTGACATAACGAGCGATAGTTTCATCCTATTAACTCGAAAGGGCGTCTTCCCCAATGAATATATCGATAGTGTAAACCGATTGAAAGACTATCACCTACCACCACGAGACGCATTCTACAGTACTTTAACTGGTAACATTTTAAGTGAGAACGAATACGCTCACGCCAAGAATGTATGGGAACGGTTTTCTATTGAAACGTTAGGTGAATATAGTGACTTGTATTTGGAGACCGAAGTTTTGTTGCTGGCCGACGTTTTTGAGAACTTACGCAATAGCTGTATGGAGAGTTACAGGCTCGACCCCGCTTATTACTATACTCTCCCCGGCTATACATGGGATGCAATGTTGAAACATACATGCGTTAACTTCGAATTGTTCACCGACATTGACATGGTATTATTTGTTGAACGGGGTATACGCGGTGGCCTGAGTCGGTGCTCAAATAGGTATGCGCGCGCCAATAACAAATACATGGAATCATTTGATCCATCAAGGTCCTCATCATACTTGATGTATTTCGATGTGAATAATTCGTATGGATGGGCAATGTGTCAACCATTGCCCTATGCTGATTTTCTATGGGTCGATGAGTTGTCGACATTCGATTTATTATCTATCGCGCTAGATTCACAAACCTGTTACATTTTTGACGTTGACTTAGAGTACCCGGAATCTCTACACGATGCACACACGGACTTACCGTTTTGATCAACACATGGTAAACTACCTGGTGGACAATACGAAAAACTCCTTGCAACCGTGCACAACGAGGAACGGTATGTTATTTATTATCGCAATCTGCAGCAGTGTGTACGGCACGGTCTCAAAATCACAAAAATTCATAGAATACCCCAATTCTCCCAATCACCCTGGCTACGAACATATATCGAGCTGAACGCGCAGTTCCGAATACAAGCCAAGAATAATTTTGGAAAAAAATCTCTATATATTGATGAATAATGCGGTGTTTGGGAAATCAATAGAAAATGTGCGCAATCACGTAGACGTCAAGATTTTAACACGGTGGGAGGGCAGGTACGGTGCAGAGGCAATGATTGCAAAACCAAATTTTCATAACCGGAGTGTTTTTTCAGAAAACCTTATTGCTGTCGAATTACGCAAACTCGAGGTGAAATTCAATAATATGTGGGTATGTGCATACTCGACATATCGAAGACATGCTTATATGACTGTTTCGGCGTGTTTCGTGGGGTCGTTCTTTATATTACATAAACTGAGTTTGCAATTAAAAATGGAGATTTATTCTGCTACAAACTATGGAATACAAAGAGGGATGTTTCTTTAAAACTAGTCGTCGACTCGTCTCGTGGTCGACTCGTAACGAACTGGTTACGATTGCGTAACATGGCAACTCGGGAGCGTCGCGCGGATTCTGCGCAGTGGAGGGGTCGATGTTTTTTAGATGCGTGTGCGCGCGGACGTTTGGCTACAAGTTCGCGCCATGCGTTCAAACGGAATTTAAGGGGATCTTGTCTGGCTAGACAATGACTTTCATCATGAGTACATGGTGCCTCTGTATAAAGAAAAATGTACAGTGTTGTACACCGATACGGATAGTCTAATATACAACATTGAGTGTGAGGATGTGTATGACTACACGAAGCGTAATATCCATCGTTTCGATACGAGCGAGTACCCGGAAATGCTCCCGGACTTATGAAAGACGAAAATAATGGTCGGGTAATGACGAAATTTGTCGGGCTTAGAGCAAAAATGTATGCAGCGCGAGTCGATGGTAAAGACGTTACGAAGAAAGTGAAGCGCGATAAGAGTAACATCGGGTCGAGAAAGATCTCCTTCGAGGATTACACAAATGCTTATATGACCAGATCGAAATGACTATTTAGCAAGCATGCATGCGATCGATGTTGCATGAAGTGTTCACCACCAAAGAGACAAAAATCACCTCACCACGATACACTGCACACGTACCCGGTATCACAACGGTACATGAGCGCCCAGACACAAGCTCCTCGAGAGACAGGAGAACACACCGCTTCGCGTCTATGTAAAAGTTCTCGGGGATGCTCCGAAAAGCCATATGGGTATCACACATGCCCGTTGTGCGTATGAGTACACCGGTCGTTGATAAGTCACTAATTATGCGGCACACGAAAACCGTTTCGATCACGCAATATGTACGGGATACATAATACTTTTTTAGAGAGAGAGAGAAAGAGAGAGAGAGAGAGAGAGAGAGAGAGAGAGAGAGAGAAGGACGGACTCTGTTTCAAAGATGATGACGAACTGCAGATCGTACGCGGTGCAAAGAAGAAGAAAAACATCACAGAAGCGTAATAAACCTTGGAATGAACGATCGAACGAGCGCAACGAACGAACGAACGATCGAGCGAACGCAACAAACGAACGATCGAGCGAACGGGCGCAACGAGTTAACGAACGAAAGATCGAGCGAACGAACGAGCGAACGCATCTAACGAACGAACGTGCGATCGCATTGAACGATCGAACGAACCGACGAACGCAAGGTTCATTTCCATGTCAATCAACAGGGATTGCGCAAAGAAATTTTGTTTTTGGATATATGGTTGTTTCAACGAACATAGAGAGTTTTGTCGTGAAAATGAACACCACTACTTTGGACTGAGGTGTTCGTTCGTTCGTGACAAACGAAAGATCAAACGACGGTAATGAACGATGAAACGAACGATCGAACGAGCGCAACGAACGAACGATCGAACGATCGAGTGAACGGAACAAACGAATGACTCAAAGAGAACACCGATTTTTATTTCGATTCCTTTTATGTCGATTTTGATTTTTTTTACGATATTTTATTACGATAGCCGTTTTTTATTTCGTTTTTTCATTTTTTAACTTTTCATTTTAACTTTTATTTTCGAAAAGAATATAGCTTGAGAACATTCATTTGAATTTTCATTCCAATGACGATTTCGATTTTAGAATTTTTATTTCAATGTCAATTTCTATATCTGGTTTTTCAATTCTATTTTGAATTCGTTTCATAAAAATGAACGAACGAACGCGCCGAAGGGTAGAACGATCGCAACGAACGAATAAACGAACGAGTGAATGAACACAAGCTTCTTTTGCATATGAAAATGCAGTGATTGAACGAAGGAATTAGACAATGAAAGATCGAACAAGCGTAATAAACGTTGGAACGAACGATCGAATGAGCGCTACGAACGAACGATCGAGCGAACGCAACAAACGCACGAGCGATTAAACGAACGATCGAGCGCACGAACGAACGATCGAACGGATGCAACGGGTTAACGAACGAAAGATCGAGCGAACGCATCGAACGAACGAACGTGTGAACGCATTGAACGATCGAACGAACCAACGAACACAAGGTTCTTTTACATATCAAACAGCACTGATTACGCGAAGAATTTTATTTTCCATTGTTCGAGCACCGCGATAACTTATTCTCTGCGATGATGGTGAGGAAAGCAGTGACTGCGACTGTATGATGAGTCGGTTCTCCAGTGAAGCGATTAACATTCGACTCGTCAAGCGCGAATGAAGGATCGAACGAGCGCAACGAACGATCGAGCGAACGGGCGCAACGGGTTAACGAACGAAAGATCGAGCGAACGCATCGAACGAATAGACGTGCGAACGCATTGAGCGATCAAACGAACCAACGACCGCACGGTTCTTTTTCATGTCAAAGAGCAGGGATTGCGCAAAGAAATTTTGTTTTTCGATATATGGTTTTTTCAACGAACATAGAGAGTTTTGTTCTAAAAATCAACACCACTACTTTGGACTGAGATGCTCGTTCGTTCGTAACAAACGAAAGATCAAACGAGGGTAATGAACGATGAAACGAGCGATCGAACGAGCGCAACGAACGAACGATCGAGTGAACGGAACGAACGATCGAACGGACCGACGAACACACGGTTCTTTTACATATCAAACAGCAGGGATTACGCGAAGAATTTTTTTTTCGATGCATGGTTTTTCAACGAACATGTGTATTCCTGACAATCGATACCACTACTTAGGACTGCAGTGTTCGTTCGTTCATTCGTTCGTTCGATGGACCCGTTGATGCGTTCGTTCGTTCGGTATTCCGATTGTGCGATCCTTCGAACGTTCGATCGCTTGTTCCGTCATTCACTCGCTGCGTTCACTCGTTCGTCCGATAAACGAACGAAAGATCGAATGCACGCAATGAATTTCGTTCGATCGTTCATTCCAAGGTTTATTACGCTTCTGTGATGTTTTTCTTCTTCTTTGCACCGCGTACGATCTGCAGTTCGTCATCATCTTTGAAACAGAGCCCGTCCTTCTCTCTCTCTCTCTCTTTAAAAAAGTATTATGTATCCCGTACATATTGACGTGATCGAAACGGTTTTCGTGTGCCGCGTAATTAGTGACTTATCAACGACCGGTGTACTCATACGCACAACGGGCATGTGTGATACCCTTATGGCTTTTCGGGGCATCCCCGAGAACTTTTACATAGTCGCGAAGCGGTGTGTTCTCCTGTCTCCCGAAGAGCTTGTGCCTGGGCGCTCATGTACCGTTGTGATACCGGGTACGTGTGCAGTGTATCGTGGCGCGGTGATTTTTGTCTCGTTGGTGGTGTACACTTCATGCAACATCGATCGCATGCATGCTTTCTGACCAGTCATTTCGATTTGGTCATATAAGCATTTGTGTAATCCTCCAAGGAGATCTTTCTCGACCCGATGTTACTCTTTTCGCGCTTCACTTTCTTCGTAACATCTTTACCATCGACTCGCGCTGCATATATTTTTGCTCTAAGCCCGACAAATTCCGTCATTATCCGACCATTATTTTCGTCTTTCATAAGTCCGGGAGCATTTTTGTTGACAAGCGGTATATCATACCCATTGCTCGCCGGGTCCTCGCTCGTATCGAAACGATGGATATTACGCTTCGTGTAGTCATACACATCCTCACACTCAATGTTGTATATTCGACTATCCGTATCGGTGTACAACACTGTACATTTTTCTTTATACAGAGGCACCATGTACTCTTGATGAAAGTCATATAAGCATGTCTTCGATATGTCGAGTATGCACATACCCACATATTATTGAATTTCACCTCGAGTTTTCGTAATTCGACAGCAATAAGGTTTTCTGAAAAAACACTCCGGCTATGAAAATTTGGTTTTGCAATCATTGCCTCTGCACCGTACCTGCTCTCCCACCGTGTTAAAATCTTGACGTCTACGTGATTGCGCACATTTTCTATTGATTTCCCAAACACCGCATTATTCATTAATTTATAGAGATTTTTTTCAAAATTATTCGTTGCTTGTGTTCGGAACTGCGCATTCAGCTCGATATATGTTCGTAGCCAGGGTGATTGGGAGAATTGGAGTATTCTATGAATTTTTGTGATTTTGAGACCGTGCCGTACACACTAGTGCAGATTGCGATCATAAATAACATACCGTTCCTCGTTGTGCACGTTTGCAAGGAGTTTTTCGTATTGTCCACCAGGTAGTTTACCATGTGTTGAACAAAACGATAAGTCCGTGTGTGCATCGTGTAGGCATTCCGGGTACTCTAAGTCAACGTCAAAAATGTAACCGGTTTGTGAATCTAGCGCGATAGATAATAAATCGAATGTCGACAACTCATCGACCCATAGAAAATCAGCATAGGGCAATGGTTGACACATTGCCCATCCATACGAATTATTCACATCGAAATACATCAAGTATGATGAGGACCTTGATGGATCGAATGATTCCATGTATTTGTTATTGGCGCGCGCATACCTATTTGAGCACCGACTCAGGCCACCGCGTATACCCCGTTCAACAAATAATACCATGTCAATGTCGGTGAACAATTCGAAGTTAACGCATATATTTTTCAACATTGCATCCGATGTATAGCCGGAGAGAGTATAGTAATAAGCCGGGTCGAGCCTGTAACTCTCCATACAGCTATTGCGAAAGTTCTCAAAAACGTCGGCCCGCAACAAAACTTCGGTCTCCAAATACAAGTCACTATATTCACCTAACGTTTGAATAGAAAACCGTTCCCATACATTCTTGGCGTGAGCGTATTCGTTCTCACTTACAATGTCACCAGTCAAAGTACTGTAGAATGCGTCTCGTGGTGGTAGGTGATAGTCTTTCAATCGGTTTACACTATCGATATATTCATTGGGGAAGACACACTTTCGAGTTAATAGGATGAAACTATCGCTCGTTATCTCACGAAATTGCGAACGTAAAATGTTTAGTTTGTTCATCGTCAAAAATGAGGCCAGTTCATCCAGACTTGCATTGAGGAATTTGTATGCATCGACGAAGCGTAATTGAATCGAATGTGACTTGTCTGCCGTTTGAAATGTTTTTGTAAAAGAAATGTATTCCTCTTTAGTTATGGGCAGCATAGTGGTTTTCCACTCGAATGCTGTGGCTAGTTCCTCGATGATGAGCTGTGCACCATAGCCGGACAAATTATGAAAAAATACGGCAATGAAAAAATACCGCTGGTATTTAAAATTGCAGTTAGAATGGGCGGGACCTCTATAACGTCCGGTCAAAGGGCACTGATCACGAACACGTATGTCGTCTTTGGCAAATGGTTTTTGACAAATATGGCACTGAGCAGCGCTTTGAAATTTTGCCCGCTCATCCGGAGTTAGAAGTACCACGGAACACTATCCGATAGGATATCGTTGATGCGCAAAGCTAAATTTTTAAGGTTCTTAACAAACCATCTGATGCGATTGGCATCGCGCAGCGAGTAGAATCCCGATAACGATTGGTCATACGAGCAATGCATGTTGTACGCTACGCTAAACACTTCGTGCTGTTGCTGTATATTTTTGTTGTCAACATTTGGCGAAACGCACTCGAGATCCGCATAAATCACAAATGGAAGTCGCTCTTTTCGTTGAAAGTTTTCGAACGCTCGCCATTTGTCCGTTTCACTAGGTAATCGAATGGCACAGTCGTTTGATTTTCCACAATCCATCTCGTGCGATCGTAATTTAGCATCCGTGTAAAAGTAGTGCAAACACCTATAACAAAACGACGGAAAGAATTATATTATCGAAGTACATACTTGCTCATATGTGTATTCTCGAGTATGCTACTTGTTACTCACCGATCGCAGGTGTGTTTTTCTCCTGTTTGTTTTGTTCAGCTGCGTGCTCACGAGCCGGGATACATTTTTTATCCATACAAAGTGTCCCACGCTGTGGTCCGACGAATCCTCCATGTACAATAAATTGACGTGATTAACCAATTTTTGGGCGCATATTCAAATTGGGACGATGCCTTTCTTTTCCGTTGTAAATACATTAAACGAAACATTATTTTGCGATTCAAATTTCGTTATTTGATTGAGAGTCATTGGAAAAGCAATTCCCTGAAGCTGCAGTACAGTTGAATAGTGTGAATATGAAGTTACTCGATGCACGTTTGTTTCCACTGGATAAAGAGCAGCCACCATTGCCCACGAGAAACATGCGTTATCGTTTGACTTTAAATTTACCACCGCTTTCTTCAGGATTATTTCCCGCGACAAAACCCTTTGACATCCGGCACGCATTGGATTGTATTTGTTGATATTTAATGTTATGTCCAGTATCCGCGACAATCTCCATCCGAAATCACGATTTTGAAAAAATTCGAGATATACCAGAGTAGGTTCGACAACTCGTTGTGTATACCACCCACGTAAATTGCATGTGGTACAAAGTTCAAAGTTTTTCGTGTTGATGCTTTTATTTGCGCGTTTGTCACCTGCCTCAAATTTACCATTGAAAACTGTATTCACTTTTACACTTAATTGTTTGCTGGTAATGTCTTGCACATGTGAAAGCATCATATCCCATGCGTCGTCGAGAATATGACGAGGTTCAATATGGTTGTTATTGATGACGCAGCCAGTCAGGACACGATTTTCGAACGCCGTACCAATCTCTCGCCAGATCAAACCACGATCGCTGTTCCCGCACCCGCATGTAAAATCGTCTGCGTAGAATATTCTTCAAACCTTCTAAGAGAGCGATTCCTGCTACCAACGATTGTGGATGTCCGAGTGATAATCGTGGTCGATTAGTTCGGCTTTTCGTTTCCAACGACTCCATACACTGATCACATTGTTGCTCCCATACTGTATACTCTTCCACGGAATTGATAAGTGCGGCTTGATCGCGCAGATTTTATTCAAATTGTGGAATTTACTCAGCCATTTTCACGTAAGTTGACAACGGAAGTTCCAAGAGGTGATGTTGGCAAAAGTAACTGCTCGATTCGTAATGTGAAGCTTGCGGTGGTAGAAGTACCTTTCATTCGGGAATCCTTTTCCCATTTTTTTCCTCTATCTTTGGAGTGCACTATAGTTCCACACTATAGTGTTCTTATATTGTAATACTATAAGAATAGTGGGGAGGCATGGAAACGAAATGAACCAGTTAAAAGGGAGTATAAGCGTGGAAGATCGGGGGTTTTTACACAAAAAATCGTGCGGTCGCATCCACGCATTATTGAGTACTTTGCATATATCTCGCATGTTTTGCATATATCATACCTCGGTGTTACCTGTGGAAATGAAAACAAAACCCGGATGTAGTGACATTTTGGAAGAGCACGCCTCTTTGTTACTACAGCTGCATAAAATAAGTTTTATGCGTGAGGACTTTATTTCACATCCAGCATTTCTGCTGCATTCATTTTTCAAGTAGGTGTGATAGACGCCGACTTTCACATCTGCATGTACGCACACGCACACGCACACACACACACACACACACACACACACACACACACACACACACACACACACACACACACACACACACACACACACGCACACACACAGACAAAATTTTGAATAAAAACTTCGATACATGTATACACGTACATCATCGCGTTTTTTCTTTACCCGAAGCTCCCTATCCCCACAGTGTAAGACCTTCCTCCCCCATACGATCCGCGCGGCGGAGCCCCCCACCCGCTTGCTCTAGCGGTAAACAGGTCCTCGATATATACAGAAGACACCACCAGTCCGTCTATTCGGAAAAGCAGCTCGAAACCACCCCCACTTAGCAATGAGCTTCCGAAAAAGGGCCCAATCCCCCCTCCCCTCCGACACCGCCGACTCCCCCCACCACTAATTCTCCATACGTGCCACAGCGACGCAACCGCGACCGCCAGACACCCCCACCACGCGCCGCCGCGGGATACCCACTACACAACACCTGTGACGTCACCGTCGTCGTCTCTCGCTATATGTATGTATCTACTAACACACTTACGTGTGTTATTTTCTTATATACGTTAAAACGTGTAAAAAGTGTCCACAGCCATTTACACACTCAAAGTGTGTAAAAACAACACACTTATTTTTGCAGTACCGATATACATGGGTTGCATCGGAATAATAAATTGAATAACAAAATCTTTTTATCGTCAAAATATATGCATTCATTGAACTGAACGCAACGTTACTTATATATTATTCTGTAGTACGTACGAGAGGTGTCACTGTTTTTCTTGTCTTCGTATAGGCTAGGTTCTCATACAGCTTCACGATGACGGCCGCTTTGTGCTTGTCGGTGATGGCCTCGCAAAAAAAATACGTCGTTAAACATTCAATGCAGCTATCGAGGTTTTGGAAAATAGACTCCAATTTCAGGTTCTTCCACGTGACAACATAAAAAATGATCTATAAATGAAACAAAAAGTTAAGACCAAATGTGGTCTTCAATTGTCCGGTTAATCGATCGATGTCAAATCAACTCATGAGTTTCACGTGATGCAGTAACCAAGGTGATTTTTAAGACATATGATCAATAACTCGCAATTAACTCACTCAAACTGTGTTGCTTTTTCCCGTGTAATTTTTTGCTCGTGTGTTGCTATCAACGTGTGTGGTTTAGTCGAATGTGTGTGTATATGCGTCTTGTATGTTGATTCTACACGCTTTATATGTGTTCGAATAAGCGTATTATTAATAAGGACAGTTACGAAGGTGTATTATTATTAATAAGGTATTATTAATAAGGACGCGTATTATTATTAAGGACAGGTACGAAGGTATAATTTTAGGGGCTATACCAGTGACACTTTCAAAAAGTCGATTTTTTCTCCTTTTTTTGACAGTTTATACTTCCCAGAATATCATTTACAGCATTTATATTAATATAATCCTATCTTGCAAAAATCGATAGTTAAATCTTTAAACGCGTTTTTCTCGAAATGAAATTTTTCAAGATTGCTGACATTGTAACTCAAAGAGCAATTATCCGATTTACTTGAAATTTGAACTGACCAGTCTTGAATATATTTACTCTACAATGACGTAGGATATTTTCGATTGGATGAAAATGGACGATTTGGCATTGAAAAAAACGACCATTTTATAGGCAAGAAAACAGACTTTTTTTATAACCACGCCATTTTGTTAGATTTCGATATTTTTCGAAAATCCGACGTCATTGTACAAGAAATACCTTCCTGTTTAACGACATTTTTTCCATTTTCGGTTTCAGCTACTCAATCGGCCGGAATCATGTCAGCACCCAGGGTCGCCTGTCGTAACAAAAAATGCCAGCATTCAGCCATTAAACGGTTTGCTGATAATCGGCCAATAATTCGTCGACCAGCGATGGGGTACTGTAGGCGGAAGAATAGCTTGCCAGATCTATGTCAGCCATTGGTGGGCCAATACCATCGCACCGATAACGTGTCAGTGAAGTTAGCAGAGCATTTGCCAGCAGATCAAAATTAAGTGAGAGTTCTCTTGGCATGCAGTTGAGTTCTATAGTTCTTGATGGTTTTTAGCAATAGTTCTGGTGATTTTGTCCAAAAAAAGGTGATTGATAAAATGCTCTGCTAACTTCCCGTAGCAGATCATTTTGCAGAAAACCATAGATTACCGGGAGTTCTTTCTACATGCGGTTGAGTTCTATAGTTCCTGATAAATTTTAGCAATAGTTCTGGTGATTTTGCCAAAAAAAAAGTGACGGAATTTTTTTTGTGTATCTTCCGATAAAAATATGCTGATGGATAGGCGTGAGTTCTGGGTGCTATTTGTGTGAGATATTATGGTTTTGGTATTGTGTGATGGATTTGAGAATCGTTCTGGCTTCCAGCTATTGTAAATAATTGATACAATTGTTTATTAATATCTCAACTATACAAGGGTGCTCTGCTGATGGGTAGACGTCAGTTCCAGGTGCTTTCTGTGTAAGATATTATAGTTTTGGTATTGTTTGATGTATTTGAAAATAGTTCTGGCTTCCAGCTATTTTCAAATAATAGTTAAAAATGTTTATAAATTTCTCAACTATACAAGTGTGCTCTGCTGAAGGATAGGCATGAGTTCCAGGTGCTTTTTGTTCGAGATATTATAGTTTTAGTATTGATCGATGCATTTGAAAATAGTTCTGGCTTCCAGCTACTTTCAAATAATTATTAAAAATGTTTACCAGCACCTCAACTATACAAGTGTGCTCTGCTGATGAATAGGGATGAGTTCCAGGTGCTTTTTGGGTGGGATATTATTGTTTTGGTATTATTTGATGTATTTGTGAAAAGTTCTGGCTTCCAGCTATTTTGAAATAATTATTTTAAATGTTTATAAATATCTCAACTATACAAGTGTGCTCTGCTGAGGGATAGGCATGAGTTCCAGGTGCTTTTTGGGTGGGATATTATTGTTTTGGTATTATTTAATGTATTTGTGAATAGTTCTGGCTTTCAGCTGATTTGAAATGATTATTAAAAATGTTTATCAGGATCTCAACTATACAATGGTGCTCTGCTGATGGATAGGCGTTAGTTCCAGGTGCTTTTAGTTTGAGATATTATAGTTTAGGCATTGTTTGATGTAATTGTGGAGAGTTCTGGTTTCCAGCTATTTTGAAATAATTATTTAAAATGTTTATTAGTATCTCAACTATACAAGTGTGCTCTGCTGAGGGATAGACATGAGTTCCTGGTGCTTTTTGGGCGGGATATTATTGTTTTGGTATTGTTTAATGTATTTGAGAATAGTTCTGTCTCCCAGCTATTTTGAAATAATTGTTAAAAATGTTTATAAATATTTCAACTATACAAGTGTGCTCTGCTGAGGGATAGGCATGAGTTCCAGGTGCTTTTTGGGTGGGATATTATTGTTTTGGTATTGTTTGATGTATTTGTGAATAGTTCTGGCTTCCAGCTATTTTGGAATAATTATTAAAAATGTTTATTAGTATCTCAACTATACAAGTGTGCTCTGCTGAGGGATAGGCATGAGTTCCAAGTGCTTTTTGGGCGGGATATTATTGTTTTGGTATTGTTAGATGTACTTAGAATAGTTCTGTCTTCCAGCTGTTTTCAAATAATTGTTAAAAATGTTTATAAATATCTCAACGATACAAGTGTGCTCTGCTGAGGGATATGCATGAGTTCCAGGTGCTTTTTGGGCGGGATATTATTGTTTTGGTATTGTTAGATGTACTTGAGAATAGTTCTGTCTTCCAGCTGTTTCCAAATAATTGTTAAAAATGTTTATAAATATCTCAACTATACAAGTGTGCTCTGCTGAGGGATAGGCATGGGTTCCAGGTGCTTTTTGAGTTGAATATTATTGATTTGGTATTGTTTGAAGTATTTGAGAATAGTTCTGGCTTTCAGCTATTTTCAAATAATTGTTAAAAATGTGTATAATTATCTCAAATATACAAGTGTGCTCTGCTGAAGGAAAGGCATGAGTTTCAGGTGCTTTTAGGGTAGGATATTATTGTTTTGGTATTATTTGATGTATTTGTGAATAGTTCTGACTTCCACCTATTTTAAAATAATTAATAAAAATGTTTATTAGTATCTGAAGTATACAAGTGTGCTCTGCTGAGGGATAGGCATGAGTTCCAGGTGCTTTTTGGGCGGGATGTTTTTGTTTTGGTACTGTTTGATGTATTTGTGAATAGTTCTGGCTTCCAGCTATTTTCAAATAATTGTTAAAAATGTTTATAAATATCTCAACTGTACAGGTGTGCTCTGCTGAGAGATAGGCATGAGTCCCAGGTGCGTTTTGGGTGGGATATTATTGTTTTGGTATTGTTTGATGTATTTGAGAATAGTTCTGGCTTCCAGCTATTTTCAAATAATTGTTAAAAATGTGTATAAATATCTCAACTTTACAAGTGTGCTCTGCTGAGGGATAGGCATGAGTTCCAGGTGCTTTTTGGGTTGGCTATTATTGTTTGGGTATTATTTGATGTATTTGTGAAAAGTTCTGGCTTCCAGCTATTTTGGAATAATTATTTTAAATGTTTATAAATATCTCAACTATACAAGTGTGCTCTGCTGAGGGATAGGCATGAGTTCCAGGTGCTTTTTGGGTGGGATATTATTGTTTTGGTATTATTTAATGTATTTGTGAATAGTTCTGACTTCCACCTATTTTAAAATAATTAATAAAAATGTTTATTAGTATCTGAAGTATACAAGTGTGCTCTGCTGAGGGATAGGCATGAGTTCCAGGTGCTTTTTGGGCGGGATGTTATTGTTTTGGTACTGTTCGATGTATTTGTGAATAGTTCTGGCTTCCAGCTATTTTGAAATAAATGTTAAAAATGTTTATAAATATCTAGACTGTACAGGTGTGCTCTGCTGAGGGATAGGCATGAGTTCCAGGTGCGTTTTGGGTGGGATATTATTGTTTTGGTATTATTTGATGTATTTGTGAATAGTTCTGGCTTCGAGCTATTTTGAAATAATTATTTAAAATGTTTATAAATATCTCAACTATACAAGTGTCCTCTGCTGAGGGATAGGCACGAGTTCCAGGTACTTTTTGGGTGGGATATTATTGTTTTGGTATTATTTGATGTATTTGTGAATAGTTCTGGCTTCCAGCTGATTTGAAATGATTATTAAAAATGTTTATCAGTATCTCAACTATACAAGGGTGCTCTGCTGATGGATAAGCGTTAGTTTCAGGTGCTTTTAGTGTGAGATATTATAGTTTAGGAATTGTTTGATGTATTGAGGAATAGTTCTGTCTTCCAGCTATTTTCAAAGAATTGTTAAAAATGTATATAAATATCTCAACTATACAAGTGTGCTCTGCTGAGGGATAGGCATGAGTTCCAGGTGCTTTTTGGGTTGGATATTATTGATGTGGTATTGTTTGATGTATTTGAGAATAGTTCTGGCTTCCAGCTATTATGCAATAATTATTGAAAATGTTTATTAGTATCTCAACTATAGAAGTGTGCTCTGCTGAGAGATAGGCATGAGTTCCAGGTGCTTTTTGGGTTGGATATTATTGATTTGGTATTGTTTGATGTATTTGAGAATAGTTCTGGCTTCCAGGTATTTTCAAATACTTGTTAAAAATGTGTATAAAGATCTCAACTATACAAGTGTGCTCTGCTGAGGGATAGGCATGAGTTCCAGGTGCTTTTTCGGTGGGATATTATTGTTTTGGGATTATTTGATGTATTTTCGAATAGTTCTGGCTTCCAGCTATTATGAAATAATTATTAAAAATGTTTATAAATATCTCAACTATACAAGTGTGCTCTGCTGAGGGATAGGCATGAGTTCCAGGTGCTTTTTGGGTTGAATATTATTGATTTGGTATTGTTTGAAGTATTTGAGAATAGTTCTGGCTTTCAGCTATTTTCAAATAATTGTTAAAAATGTGTATAAATATCTCAACTATACAAGTGTGCTCTGCTGAAGGATAGGCATGAGTTCCAGGTGCTTTTAGGGTAGGATATTATTGTTTTGGTATTATTTGATGTATTTGTGAATAGTTCTGACTTCCACCTATTTTAAAATAATTAATAAAAATGTTTATTAGTATCTCAAGTATACAAGTGTGCTCTGCTGAGGGATAGGCATGAGTTCCAGGTGCTTTTTGGGCGGGATGTTTTTGTTTTGGTACTGTTTGATGTATTTGTGAATAGTTCTGGCTTCCAGCTATTTTCAAATAATTGTTAAAAATGTTTATAAATATCTCAACTGTACAGGTGTGCTCTGCTGAGAGATAGGCATGAGTCCCAGGTGCGTTTTGGGTGGGATATTATTGTTTTGGTATTGTTTGATGTATTTGAGAATAGTTCTGGCTTCCAGCTATTTTCAAATAATTGTTAAAAATGTGTATAAATATCTCAACTTTACAAGTGTGCTCTGCTGAGGGATAGGCATGAGTTCCAGGTGCTTTTTGGGTTGGCTATTATTGTTTGGGTATTATTTGATGTATTTGTGAAAAGTTCTGGCTTCCAGCTATTTTGGAATAATTATTTTAAATGTTTATAAATATCTCAACTATACAAGTGTGCTCTGCTGAGGGATAGGCATGAGTTCCAGGTGCTTTTTGGGTGGGATATTATTGTTTTGGTATTATTTAATGTATTTGTGAATAGTTCTGGCTGCCAGCTGATTTGAAATGATTATTAAAAATGTTTATCAGTATCTCAACTATACAATGGTGCTCTGCTGATGGATAGGCGTTAGTTCCAGGTGCTTTTAGTTTGAGATATTATAGTTTAGGCATTGTTTGATGTGGTTGTGAAGAGTTCTGGTTTCCAGCTATTTTGAAAAAATTATTTAAAATGTTTATTAGTATCTCAACTATACAAGTGTGCTCTGCTGAGGGATAGGCATGAGTTCCTGGTGCTTTTTGGGCGGGATATTATTGTTTTGGTATTGTTTGATGTACTTGAGAATAGTTCTGTCTCCCAGCTATTTTGAAATAATTGTTAAAAATGTTTATAAATATCTCAACTATACAAGTGTGCTCTGCTGATGGATAGGCATGAGTTCCAGGTGCTTTTTGGGTGTGATATTATTGTTTTGGTATTGTTTGATGTATTTGTGAATAGTTCTGGCTTCCAGCTATTTTGAAATAATTATTAAAAATCTTTATTAGTATCTCAACTATACAAGTGTGCTCTGCTGAGGGATAGGCATGAGTTCCAAGTGCTTTTTGGGCGGGATATTATTGTTTTGGTATTGTTAGATGTACTTGAGAATAGTTCTGTCTTCCAGCTGTTTTCAGATAATTGTTAAAAATGTTTATAAATATCTCAACTATACAAGTGTGCTCTGCTGAGGGATAGGCATGAGTTCCAGGTGCTTTATGGGTGGGATATTATTGGTTTGGTATTATTTGATGTATTTTCAAATAGTTCTGGCTTCCAGCTATTTTGAAATAATTATTTTAAATGTTTATAAATATCTCAACTATACAAGTGTGCTCTGCTGAGGGATAGGCATGAGTTCCAGTTGCTTTTTGGGTGGGATATTATTGTTTTGGTATTGTTTGATGTATTTGTGAATAGTTCTGGATTCCAGCTATTTTGAAATAATTATTAAAAATGTTTATTCGTATCTCAACTATAGAAGTTGCTACTTAGAACTATAGAAGTGCTCTGCTGAGGGATAGGCATGGGTTCCAGGTGCTTTTTGAGTTGAATATTATTGATTTGGTATTGTTTGAAGTATTTGAGAATAGTTCTGGCTTTCAGCTATTTTCAAATAATTGTTAAAAATGTGTATAATTATCTCAACTGTACAAGTGTGCTCTGCTGAAGGATAGGCATGAGTTCCAGGTGCTTTTAGGGTAGGATATTATTGTTTTGGTATTATTTGATGTATTTGTGAATAGTTCTGACTTCCACCTATTTTGAAATAATTAATAAAAATGATTTTTAGTATCTGAAGTATACAAGTGTGCTCTGCTGAGGGATAGGCATGAGTTCCAGGTGCTTTTTGGGCGGGATGTTATTGTTTTGGTACTGTTTGATGTATTTGTGAATAGTTCTGGCTTCCAGCTATTTTTAAATAATTGTTAAAAATGTTTATAAATATCTCAACTGTACAGGTGTGCTCTGCTGAGGGATAGGCATGAGTTCCAGGTGCGTTGTGGGTGGGATATTATTGTTTTGGTATTATTTGATGTATTTGTGAATAGTTCTGGCTTCGAGCTATTTTGAAATAATTATTTAAAATGTTTATAAATATCTCAACTATACAAGTGTGCTCTGCTGAGGGATAGGCATGAGTTCCTGGTGCTTTTTGGGTGGGATATTATTGTTTTGGTATTATTTAATGTATTTGTGAATAGTTCTGGCTTCCAGCTGATTTGAAATGATTATTAAAAATGTTTATCAGTATCTCAACTATACAATGGTGCTCTGCTGATGGATAGGCGTTAGTTCCAGGTGCTTTTACTTTGAGATATTATAGTTTAGGCATTGTTTGATGTGGTTGTGAAGAGTTCTGGTTTCCAGCTATTTTGAAATAATTATTTAAAATGTTTATTAGTATCTCAACTATACAAGTGTGCTCTGCTGAGGGATAGGCATGAGTTCCTGGTGCTTTTTGGGCGGGATATTATTGTTTTGGTATTGTTTGATGTACTTGAGAATAGTTCTGTCTCCCAGCTATTTTGAAATAATTGTTAAAAATGTTTATAAATATCTCAACTATACAAGTGTGCTCTGCTGAGGGATAGGCATGAGTTCCAGGTGCTTTTTGGGTGGGATATTATTGTTTTGGTATTGTTTGATGTATTTGTGAATAGTTCTGGCTTCCAGCTATTTTGAAATAATTATTAAAAATCTTTATTAGTATCTCAACTATACAAGTGTGCTCTGCTGAGGGATAGGCATGAGTTCCAAGTGCTTTTTGGGCGGGATATTATTGTTTTGGTATTGTTAGATGTACTTGAGAATAGTTCTGTCTTCCAGCTGTTTTCAAATAATTGTTAAAAATGTTTATAAATATCTCAACTATACAAGTGTGCTCTGCTGAGGAGTGAAGAGTTCTGGTTTCCAGCTATTTTGAAATAATTATTTAAAATGTTTATTAGTATCTCAACTATACAAGTGTGCTCTGCTGAGGGATAGGCATGAGTTCCAGGTGCTTGATGGGTGGGATATTATTGATTTGGTATTATTTGATGTATTTTCAAATAGTTCTGGCTTCCAGCTATTTTGAAATAATTATTTTAAATGTTTATAAATATCTCAACTATACAAGTGTGCTCTGCTGAGGGATAGGCATGAGTTCCAGGTGCTTTTTGGGTGGGATATTATTGTTTTGGTATTGTTTGATGTATTTGTGAATAGTTCTGGTTTCCAGCTATTTTGAAATAATTATTAAAAATGTTTATTCGTATCTCAACTATAGAAGTGTGCTCTGCTGAGGGAAAGGCATGGGTTCCAGGTGCTTTTTGAGTTGAATATTATTGATTTGGTATTGTTTGAAGTATTTGAGAATAGTTCTGGCTTTCAGCTATTTTCAAATAATTGTTAAAAATGTGTATAATTATCTCAACTATACAAGTGTGCTCTGCTGAAGGATAGGCATGAGTTCCAGGTGCTTTTAGGGTAGGATATTATTGTTTTGGTATTATTTGATGTATTTGTGAATAGTTCTGACTTTCACCTATTTTAAAATAATTAATAAAAATGATTATTAGTATCTGAAGTATACAAGTGTGCTCTGCTGAGGGATAGGCATGAGTTCCAGGTGCTTTTTGGGCGGGATGTTATCGTTTTGGTACTGTTTGATGTATTTGTGAATAGTTCTGGCTTCCAGCTGTTTTTAAATAATTGTTAAAAATGTTTATAAATATCTCAACTGTACAGGTGTGCTCTGCTGAGGGATAGGCATGAGTTCCAGGTGCGTTTTGGGTGGGATATTATTGTTTTGGTATTATTTGATGTATTTGTGAATAGTTCTGGCTTCGAGCTATTTTGAAATAATTATTCAAAATGTTTATAAATATCTCAACTATACAAGTGTGCTCTGCTGAGGGATAGATATGAGTTCCAGGTACTTTTTGGGTGGGATATTATTGTTTTGGTATTATTTGATGTATTTGTGAATAGTTCTGGCTTCCAGCTGATTTGAAATGATTATTAAAAATGTTTATCAGTATCTCAACTATACAAGGGTGCTCTGCTGATGGATAGGCGTTAGTTTCAGGTGTTTTTAGTGTGAGATATTATAGTTTAGGAATTGTTTGATGTATTGAGGAATAGTTCTGTCTTCCAGCTATTTTCAAATAATTGTTAAAAATGTATATAAATATCTCAAATATACAAGTGTGCTCTGCTGAGGGATAGGCATGAGTTCCAGGTGCTTTTTGGGTTGGATATTATTGATGTGGTATTGTTTGATGTATTTGAGAATAGTTCTGGCTTCCAGCTATTATGCAATAATCATTGAAAATGTTTATTAGTATCTCAACTATAGAAGTGTGCTCTGCTGAGAGATAGGCATGAGTTCCAGGTGCTTTTTGGGTTGGATATTATTGATTTGGTATTGTTTGATGTATTTGAGAATAGTTCTGGCTTCCAGCTATTTTCAAATACTTGTTAAAAATGTGTATAAAGATCTTAACTATACAAGTGTGCTCTGCTGAGGGATAGGCATGAGTTCCAGGTGCTTTTTCGGTGGGATATTATTGTTTTGGTATTATTTGGTGTATTTTCGAATAGTTCTGGCTTCCAGCTATTTTGAAATAATTATTAAAAATGTTTATAAATATCTCAACTATACAAGTGTGCTCTGCTGAGGGATAGGCATGAGTGCCAGGTGCTTTTTGGGTGGGATATTATTGCTTCTGTATTGTTTGATGTATTTGAGAATAGTTCTGGCTTCCAGCTATTTTCAAATAATGGTTAAAAATGTTTATAAATATCTCAACTACACAAGTGTGCTCTGCTGAGGGATAGGCATGAGTTCCAGGTGCTTTTTGGGTTGAATATTATTGATTTGGTATTGTTTGAAGTATTTGAGAATAGTTCTGGCTTTCAGCTATTTTCAAATAATTCTTAAAAATGTGTATAAATATCTCAACTATACAAGTGTGCTCTGCTGAAGGATAGGCATGAGTTCCAGGTGCTTTTATGGTAGGATATTATTGTTTTGGTATTATTTGATGTATTTGTGAATAGTTCTGACTTCCACCTATTTTAAAATAATTAATAAAAATGTTTATTAGTATCTCAAGTATACAAGTGTGCTCTGCTGAGGGATAGGCATGAGTTCCAGGTGCTTTTTGGGCGGGATGTTTTTGTTTTGGTACTGTTTGATGTATTTGTGAATAGTTCTGGCTTCCAGCTATTTTGAAATAATTGTTAAAAATGTTTATAAAAATCTCAACTGTACAGGTGTGCTCTGCTGAGGGATAGGCATGAGTCCCAGGTGCGTTTTGGGTGGGATATTATTGTTTTGGTATTGTTTGATGTATTTGAGAATAGTTCTGGCTTCCAGCTATTTTCAAATAATTGTTAAAAATGTGTATAAATATCTCAACTATACAAGTGTGCTCTGCTGAGGGATAGGCATGAGTTCCAGGTGCTTTTTGGGTTGGCTATTATTGTTTGGGTATTATTTGATGTATTTGTGAAAAGTTCTGGCTTCCAGCTATTTTGAAATAATTATTTTAAATGTTTATAAATATCGAAATTATACAAGTGGGCTCTGCTGAGGGATAGGCATGAGTTCCAGGTGCTTTTAGTGTGAGATATTATAGTTTAGGCATTGTTAGATGCATTGAGGAATAGTTCTGTCTTCCAGCTATTTTCAAATAATTGTTAAAAATGTAGATAAATATCTCAACTATACAAGTGTGCTCTACTGAGGGATAGGCATGAGTTCCAGGTGCTTTTCGGGTTGGATATTATTGATTTGGTATTGCTTGATGTATTTGAGATCAGTTCTGGCTTCCAGCTATTTTGAAATAATTATTGAAAATGTTTATTAGTATCTCAACTATAGAAGTGTGCTCTGCTGAGGAATAAGCATGAGTTCCAGGTGCTTTTTGGGTTCGATATTATTGCTTTGGTATTGTTTGATGTATTTGAGAATAGTTCTGGCTTCCAGCTATTTTCAACCAATTGTTAAAAATGTAGATAAATATCTCAACTATACAAGTGTGCTCTGCTTAGGGATAGGCATGAGTTCCAGGTGCTTTTTGGGTTGGATATTATTGATTTGGTATTGCTTGATGTATTTGAGAATAGTTCTGGCTTCCAGCTATTTTGCAATAATTATTGAAAATGTTTATAAGTATCTCAACTATAGAAGTGTGCTCTGCTGAGAGATAGGCATGAGGTCCAGGTGCTTTTTGGGTTGGATATTATTGATTTGGTATTGTTTGATGTATTTGAGAATAGTTCTGGCTTCCAGCTATTTTCAAATAATTGTTAAAAATGTGTATAAATATCTCAACTATACAAGTGTGCTCTGCTGAGGGATAGGCATGAGTTCCACGTGCTTTTTGAGTGGGATATTATTGTTTTGGTATGGTTTGATGTATTTGCGATTAGTTTTGGCTTCCAGCTAATTTGAAAAAAATATTAAAAATGTTTATTAGGATCTCAACTATACAAGTGTGCTCTGCTGAGGGATAGGCATGAGTTTCATGTGCTTTTTGGGTTGGATATTATTGATTTCGTCTTATTTGATGTATTTGTGAATAGTTCTGGCTTCCAGCTATTTTGAAATAATTATTAAAAATGTTTAACAGTATCTCAACTATACAATGGTGCTCTGCTGGTCGATAGGAGTTAGTTCCAGGTGCTTTTAGTGTGAGATGTTATAGTTTAGGCATTGTATGATGGATTTGGAAATAGTTCTGGCTTTCAGCTGTTTACAATTAACTGATAAAATCGTTCATTAATATCCCAACTATAGAAGTATGCTCTGCTAATGGATTGGCGCCGATCCATCAGCAGAGTAGACTTGTATACTTGAGATATCAATAAACATTTTGAACAATTATCTGAAAATAGCTGAAAGACAGACCTATTCTTGAATACATCAAAGAATACTTAAAGTATAATATTTAACACGAAAACACCTGGAACTCACGCCCATCCATCAGCAGAGCACACGTGTATAGTTGAGATATTAATAAACATTTTTAACATTTATTTGAAAATAGCTAGAAGCCGGAGCTAATCTCAAATATATCGAACACTACCTAAATTATAATATCTCATACAAAAAGCACCAGGAACTATCGCCTATCCATCAGCAGAGCACACTTGTATAGTTGAGACCTTCATACAGATTTTTAACAATTATTTAAAAATTTCTGGAAGTAAGAACTATTCCCAAATACATCAAACAATACCCAAATTATAATATCCCACACAAAAGCACCTGGAACTAACGCTTTTCCATCAGCAGAGCACACTTGTAGAGTTGAGATGCTGATAAACATTTGTAGTAATTATTTTAAAATAGCTGGAAGCCAGAACTATTCTCAAATACATCAAACAATACCGAAAAAATAATATGCCACCCAAAAAGCACCTGGAACTCATGCCTATCCCTCAGCAGAGCACACTTGTATAGTTGAGATGCTGATAAAGATATTTAATAATTATTTCAAAATAGCTGGAAGCCAGACCGATTCTTAAATACATCAAACAATACCAAAACAATAACATCCTACCCAAAAGCACCTGGAACTCATGCCTATCCCTCAGCAGAGCACACTTGTATAGTTGAGATGCTGATAAACATTTATAATAACTATTTGAAAATAGCTGGAAGCCAGAACTATTCTCTAATACATCAAACAATACCAAAACAATAATATCCCACGCAAAAAGCACCTGGAACTCATGCCTATCTCTCAGCAGAGCACACTTGTATAGTTGAGATGCTGATAAACATTTTTAATAATTATTTGAAAATAGCTGGAAGCCAGAACTATTCTCAAATACATCAAACAATACCAAAACTATAATATCCCACCCAAAAACACCTGGAACTCATGCCGATCCCTCAGCAGAGCACGTTTGTATCGTTGAGATGCTGATAAACATTTGTAATTATTATTTGAAAATGCATGGAAGCCAGAACTATTCTTCAATAGATCAAACAATACCAAAACTATAATATCTCACACAAATAGCATCTGGAACGAACGCCTATCCATCAGCAGAGCACCATTGTATAATTGAGATACTGATAAACATTTTTAACAATTATTTCAAAATAGATGGAACCCAGAACTATTCTCAAGTACATCAAACAATATCAAAACAATAATATCCCTTCCAAAAAGAACCTGGAACTCATGCCTAGCCCTCAGCAGAGCACACTTGTATAGTTGAGATTTTAATAAACATTTTTAACATTTATTTGAAAATTGCTGGAAGACAACTATTCTCAAATACATCAAGCAATACCAAAACAATAATATCCCACTCAAAAATCGCCTGGAACTCATTCTTATCCCTCAGCAGAGCACACATGTATAGTTGAGATATTTATAAACATTTTTAATAATTATTTCAAATTAGCTGGAAGCCAGAACTATTCACTAATACATCAAACAATACTAAAACAATAATATCCCACACAAAACGCTCCTGGAACTCATGCCTATCCCTCAGCAGAGCACACTTGTATAGTTGAGATATTAATAAACATTTTTTACAATTATTTGAAAATAGCTGGAAGCCAGAACTATTCTTAAATACATCAAACAATACCGAATCAATAATATCCCACACAAAAAGCTCCTGGAACTCATGCCTATCCCTCAGCAGAGCACACTTTTATAGTTCAGATATTTATACACATTTTTAACAATTATTTGAAAATAGCTGGAAGCCAAAACTATTCACAAATACATCAAACAATACCAAAACAATAATATCCCACACAAAAAGCTCCTGGAACTCATGCCTATCCCTCAGCAGAGCACACTTCTATAGTTGAGATACTGATAAACATTTTCAATAATTATTTCACAATAGCTGGAAGCCAGAACTATTCACAAATACATCAAACAATACCAAAACAATAATATCCCACCCAAAAAGCACCTGGAACTCATGCCTATCCCTCAGCAGAGCACACTTGTATAGTTGAGATATTTATAAACATTTTTTACATTTATTTGAAAATAGCTGGAAGCCGGGACTATTTTTAAGTATATCAAACAATACCGAAACTATAATATCTCACGCAAAAACCACGTGGAACTATAGCCTATCCATCAGCAGAGCACACTTGTATAGTTGAGATATTATTAAACATTTTTAACAATTATTTAAAAATAGCTGGAAGACAGAACTATTCCTAAATACATCAAACAATGCCTAAACTATGATATCTCACACTAAAAGCACCTGGAACTAACGCCTATCCATCAGCAGAGCACCCTTGTATAGTTGCGATACGCATAAACATTTTTAATAATTGTTTCAAAATAGCTGGAAGCCAGAACTATTCTCAAATACATCAAGCAATATCAAAACAATAATATCGCACCCAAAAAGCACCTGGAACTCATGCCTATCCCTCAGCAGAGCACACTTGTATAGTTGAGATATTTATGAACATTTTTAACAATTATTTCAAAATGGCTGGAAGACAGAACTATTCTCAAGTACATCAAACAATACCGAAACAATAATATCCCGCCCAAAAAGCACCTGGAACTCATGGCTATCCTTCAGCAGAGCACACTTGTATAGTTGAGATACTAATAAACATTTTAAATAATTATTTCAAAATAGCTGGAAGCCAGAACTATTCACAAATACATGAAACAATACCAAAACAATGATATCCCAGCCAAACAGCACCTGGAACTCATGCCTATCCTTCAGCAGAGCACACTTGTATAGTTGAGATATTTATACACATTTTTAACAATTATTTAAAAATAGCTGGAAGCCAGAACTATTCTCAAATACATCAAACAATACCAAATCAATAATATCCACCCCAAAAAGCACCTGGAACTCATGCCTATCTCTCAGCAGAGCACACTTCTATAGTTGAGATACTAATAAACATTTTCAATAATTATTTCAAAATAGCTGGAAGCCAGAACTATTCTCAAATACATCAAACAATACCAAATCAATAATATCCAACCCAAAAAGCACCTGGAACTCATGCCTATCCCTCAGCAGAGCACACTTGTATAGTTGAGATATTTATCTACATTTTTAACAATTATTTGAAAATAGCTGGAAGACAGAACTATTCCTCAATACATCAAACAATGCCTAAACTATTATATCTCACACTAAAAGCACCTGGAACTAACGCCTATGCATCAGCAGAGCACCCTTGTATAGTTGAGATACTGATAAACATTTTTAATAATCATTTCAAATCAGCTGGACGCCAGAACTATTCACAAATACATCAAATAATACCAAAACAATAATATCCCACCCAAAAAGTACCTGGAACTCATGCCTATGCCTCAGCAGAGCACACTTGTATAGTTGAGATATTTTTAAACATTTAAAATAATTATTTCAAAATAGCTCGAAGCCAGAACTATTCACAAATACATCAAATAATACCAAAACAATAATATCCCACCCAAAACGCACCTGGAACTCATGCCTATCCCTCAGCAGAGCACACCTGTACAGTTGAGATATTTATAAACATTTTTAACAATTATTTAAAAATAGCTGGAAGCCAGAACTATTCACAAATACATCAAACAGAACCAAAATAATAATATCCTACCCAAAAAGCACCTGGAACTCATGCTTATCCCTCAGCAGAGCACACTTCTATAGTTGAGATATCTATAAACATTTTTAACAATTATTTGAAAATAGCTGGAAGACAAAACTATTCTCAAGTACATCAAACAATACCAAAACAATAACATCCCGCACAAAAAGCACCTGGAACTCATGCCTATCCCTCAGCAGAGCACACTTGTATAGTTGAGATATTTATAAACATTTTTAATAATTATTTCAAATTAGCTGGAAGCCAGAACTATTCACTAATACATCAAACAATACTAAAACAATAATATCCCACACAAAACGCTCCTGGAACTCATGCCTATCCCTCAGCAGAGCACACTTGTATAGTTGAGATATTAATAAACATTTTTTACAATTATTTGAAAATAGCTGGAAGCCAGAGCTATTCTTAAATACATCAAACAATACCGAATCAATAATATCCCACACAAAAAGCTCCTGGAACTCATGCCTATCCCTCAGCAGAGCACACTTTTATAGTTCAGATATTTATACACATTTTTAACAATTATTTGAAAATAGCTGGAAGCCAAAACTATTCACAAATACATCAAACAATTCCAAAACAATAATATCCCACACAACAAGCTCCTGGAACTCATGCCTATCCCTCAGCAGAGCACACTTCTATAGTTGAGATACTGATAAACATTTTCAATAATTATTTCACAATAGCTGGAAGCCACAACTATTCACAAATACATCAAACAATACAAAAACAATAATATCCCACCCAAAAAGCACCTGGAACTCATGCCTATCCCTCAGCAGAGCACACTTGTATAGTTGAGATATTTATCTACATTTTTAACAATTATTTGAAAATAGCTGGAAGACAGAACTATTCCTCAATACATCAAACAATGCCTAAACTATAATATCTCACACTAAAAGCACCTGGAACTAACGCCTATCATCAGCAGAGCACCCTTGTATAGTTGAGATACTGATAAACATTTTTAATAATCATTTCAAATCAGCTGGACGCCAGAACTATTCACAAAAACATCAAATAATACCAAAACAATAATATCCCACCCAAAAAGTACCTGGAACTCATGCCTATGCCTCAGCAGAGCACACTTGTATAGTTGAGATATTTATAAACATTTAAAATAATTATTTCAAAATAGCTCGAAGCCAGAACTATTCACAAATACATCAAATAATACCAAAACAATAATATCCCACCCAAAACGCACCTGGAACTCATGCCTATCCCTCAGCAGAGCACACCTGTACAGTTGAGATATTTATAAACATTTTTAACAATTATTTAAAAATAGCTGGAAGCCAGAACTATTCACAAATACATCAAACAGAACCAAAACAATAATATCCCACCCAAAAAGCACCTGGAACTCATGCTTATCCCTCAGCAGAGCACACTTCTATAGTTGAGATACCTATAAACATTTTTAACAATTATTTGAAAATAGCTGGAAGCCAGAACTATTCTCAAATACATCAAACAATACCAAATCAATAATATCCCACCCAAAAAGCACCTGGAACTCATGCTTATCCCTCAGCAGAGCACACTTCTATAGTTGAGATACTAATAAACATTTTTAATAATTATTTCAAAATAGCTGGAAGCCAGAACTATTCACAAATACATCAAACAATACCAACACAATAATATCCCACCCAAACAGCACCTGGAACTCATGCCTATCCCTCAGCAGAGCACACTTGTATAGTTGAGATATTTAAAACCATTTTAAATAATTATTTCAAAATAGCTGGAAGCAAGAACTATTCGAAAATACATCAAATAATACCAAAACAATAATATTCCACCCAAAAAGCACCTGGAACTCATGCCTATCCCTCAGCAGAGCACACTTGTGTAGTTGAGATATTTATAAACATTTTTAACAATTATTTGAAAATAGCTGGAAGACAAAACTATTCTCAAGTACATCAAACAATACCAAAACAATAACATCCCGCACAAAAAACACCTGGAACTCAAGCCTATCCCTCAGCAGAGCACACTTGTATACTTGAGATACTAATAAACATTTTAAATGATTATTTCAAAATAGCTGGACGTCAGAACTATTCACCAATACATCAAATAATACCAAAACAATAATATCCTACCCAAAAAGCACCTGGAACTCATGCCTATCCCTCAGCAGAGCACACTTGTATACTTGAGATACTAATAAACATTTTTAATAATTATTTCAAAATAGGTGGACGTCAGAACTATTCACAAATACATCAAATAATACCAAAACAATAATATCCTACCCAAAAAGCACCTGGAACTCATGCCTATCCCTCAGCAGAGCACACTTGTATAGTTGAGATATTTATAAACATTTTTAACAATTATTTGAAAATAGCTGAAAGCCAGAACTATTCTCAAATACATCAAACAATACCAAATCAATAATATTCAACCCAAAAAGCACCTGGAACCCATGCCTATCCTTCAGCAGAGCACACTTCTATAGTTGAGATACTAATAAACATTTTTAATAATTATTTCAAAATAGCTGGAAGCCAGAACTATTCACAAATACATCAAACAATACCAAAACAATAATATCCCACCCAAAAAGCACCTGGAACTCATGCCTATCCCTCAGCAGAGCACACTTGTATAGTTGAGATATTTAAAAACATTTTAAATAATTATTTCAAAATAGCTGGAAGCCAGAACTATTCGAAAATACATCAAATAATACCAAAACAATAATATCCCACCCAAAAAGCACCTGGAACTCATGCCTATCCCTCAGCAAAGCACACTTGTGTAGTTGAGATATTTATAAACATTTTTAACAATTATTTGAAAACAGCTGGAAGACAGAACTATTCTGAAGTTCATCTATCAATACCAAAACAATAATATCCCGCCCAATAAGCACCTGGAACTCATGCCTACCCTTCAGCAGAGCACACTTGTATAGTTCAGATACTAATAAACATTTATAATAATTATTTCAAAATAGCTGGAAGCCAGAACTATTCACAAATACATCTACCAATACCAAAACAATAATATCCCACCCAAAAAGCACTTGGAACTCATGCCTATCCCTCAGCAGAGCACACTTGTATAGTTGAGATATTTATAAACATTTTTAACAATTATTTCAAAATAGCTGGGAGACAGAACTATTCTCAAGTACATCAAACAATACCAAAGCAATAATATCCCGCCCAAAAAGCACCAGGAACTCATATCTATCCCTCAGCAGAGCGCACTTGTATAGTTGAGATACTAATAAACATTTTAAATAATTATTTCAAAATAGCTCGAAGCCAGAACTATTCACAAATACATCAAATAATACCAAAACAATAATATCCCACCCAAAACGCACGTGGAACTCATGCCTATCCCTCAGCAGAGCACACCTGTACAGTTGAGACATTTATAAACATTTTTAACAATTATTTAAAAATAGCTGGAAGCCAGAACTATTCACAAATACATCAAACAGTACCAAAACAATAATATCCCACCCAAACAGCACCTGGAACTCATGCTTATCCCTCAGCAGAGCACACTTCTATAGTTGAGATATCTATAAACATTTTTAACAATTATTTGAAAATAGCTGGAAGACAAAACTATTCTCAAATACATCAAACAATACCAAATCAATAATATCCACCCCAAAAAGCACCTGGAACTCATGCCTATCTCTCAGCAGAGCACACTTCTATAGTTGAGATACTAATAAACATTTTCAATAATTATTGCAAAATAGCTGGAAGCCAGAACTATTCTTAAATGCATCAAACAATACCAAATCAATAATATCCATCCCAAAAAGTACCTGGAACTCATGCCTATCCCTCAGCAGAGCACACTTGTATAGTTGAGATATTTATCTACATTTTTAACAATTATTTGAAAATAGCTGGAAGACAGAACTATTCCTCAATACATCAAACAATGCCTAAACTATAATATCTCACACTAAAAGCACCTGGAACTAACGCCTATCCATCAGCAGAGCACCCTTGTATAGTTGAGATATGGATAAACATTTTTAATAATCATTTCAAATCAGCTGGACGCCAGAACTATTCACAAATACATCAAATAATACCAAAATAATAATATCCCACCCAAAAAGTACCTGGAACTCATGCCTATGCCTCAGCAGAGCACACTTGTATAGTTGAGATATTTATAAACATTTTAAATAATTATTTCAAAATAGCTCGAAGCCAGAACTATTCACAAATACATGAAATAATACCAAAACAATAATATCCCACCCAAAACGCACCTGGAACTCATGCCTATCCCTCAGCAGAGCACACCTGTACAGTTGAGATATTTATAAACATTTTTAACAATTATTTAAAAATAGCTGGAAGCCAGAACTATTCACAAATACATCAAACAGAACCAAAACAATAATATCCCACCCAAAAAGCACCTGGAACTCATGCTTATCCCTCAGCAGAGCACACTTCTATAGTTGAGATATCTATAAACATTTTTAACAATTATTTCAAAATAGCTGGAAGCCAGAACTATTCGATAATACATCAAATAATACCAAAACAATAATATCCCACCCAAAAAGCACCTGGAACTCATGCCTATCCCTCAGCAGAGCACACTTGTGTAGTTGAGATATTTATAAACATTTTTAACAATTATTTGAAAACAGCTGGAAGACAGAACTATTCTGAAGTACATCTAACAATACCAAAACAATAATATCCCGCCCAATAAGCACCTGGAACTCATGCCTATCCTTCAGCAGAGCACACTTGTATAGTTGAGATACTAATAAACATTTATAATAATTATTTCAAAATAGCTGGAAGCCAGAACTAGTCACAAATACATCTACCAATACCAAAACAATAATATCCCACCCAAAAAGCACCTGGAACTGATGCCTATCTTTCAGCAGAGCACACTTGTATAGTTGAGATATTTATAAACATTTTTAACAATTATTTCAAAATAGCTGGGAGACAGAACTATTCTCAAGTACATCAAACAATACCAAAGCAATAATATCCCGCCCAAAAAGCACCAGGAACTCATATCTATCCCTCAGCAGAGCGCACTTGTATAGTTGAGATACTAATAAACATTTTAAATAATTATTTCAAAATAGCTCGAAGCCAGAACTATTCACAAATACATCAAATAATACCAAAACAATAATATCCCACCCAAAACGCACGTGGAACTCATGCCTATCCCTCAGCAGAGCACACCTGTACAGTTGAGACATTTATAAACATTTTTAACAATTATTTAAAAATAGCTGGAAGCCAGAACTATTCACAAATACATCAAACAGTACCAAAACAATAATATCCCACCCAAACAGCACCTGGAACTCATGCTTATCCCTCAGCAGAGCACACTTCTATAGTTGAGATATCTATAAACATTTTTAACAATTATTTGAAAATAGCTGGAAGACAAAACTATTCTCAAGTACATCAAACAATACCAAAACAATAACATCCCGCACATAAAGCACCTGGAACTCATGCCTATCCCTCAGCAGAGCACACTTGTATACTTGAGATACTAATAAACATTTTTAATAATTATTTCAAAATAGGTGGACGTCAGAACTATTCACAAATACATCAAATAATACCAAAACAATAATATCCTACCCAAAAAGCACCTGGAACTCATGCTTATCCCTCAGCAGAGCACACTTGTATAGTTGAGATATTTATAAACATTTTAAATAATTATTTCAAAATAGCTGGAAGCCAGAACTATTCGAAAATACATCAAATAATACCAAAACAATAATATCCCACCCAAAAAGCACCTGGAACTCATGCCTATCCCTCAGCAGAGCACACTTGTGTAGTTGAGATATTTATAAACATTTCTAACAATTATTTGAAAAGAGCTGGAAGACAAAACTATTCTTAAGTACATCTAACAATACCAAAACAATAATATCCCGCCCAATAAGCACCTGGAACTCATGCCTATCCTTCAGCAGAGCACACTTGTATAGTTGAGATACTAATAAACATTTATAATAATTATTTCAAAATAGCTGGAAGCCAGAACTATTCACAAATACATCTACCAATACCAAAACAATCATATCCCACCCAAAAAGCACCTGGAACTCATGCCTATCTCTCAGCAGAGCACACTTCTATAGTTGAGATACTAATAAACATTTTCAATAATTATTGCAAAATAGCTGGAAGCCAGAACTATTCTTAAATGCATCAAACAATACCAAATCAATAATATCCATCCCAAAAAGTACCTGGAACTCATGCCTATCCCTCAGCAGAGCACACTTGTATAGTTGAGATATTTATCTACATTTTTAACAATTATTTGAAAATAGCTGGAAGACAGAACTATTCCTCAATACATCAAACAATGCCTAAACTATAATATCTCACACTAAAAGCACCTGGAACTAACGCCTATCCATCAGCAGAGCACCCTTGTATAGTTGAGATATGGATAAACATTTTTAATAATCATTTCAAATCAGCTGGACGCCAGAACTATTCACAAATACATCAAATAATACCAAAATAATAATATCCCACCCAAAAAGTACCTGGAACTCATGCCTATGCCTCAGCAGAGCACACTTGTATAGTTGAGATATTTATAAACATTTTAAATAATTATTTCAAAATAGCTCGAAGCCAGAACTATTCACAAATACATGAAATAATACCAAAACAATAATATCCCACCCAAAACGCACCTGGAACTCATGCCTATCCCTCAGCAGAGCACACCTGTACAGTTGAGATATTTATAAACATTTTTAACAATTATTTAAAAATAGCTGGAAGCCAGAACTATTCACAAATACATCAAACAGAACCAAAACAATAATATCCCACCCAAAAAGCACCTGGAACTCATGCTTATCCCTCAGCAGAGCACACTTCTATAGTTGAGATATCTATAAACATTTTTAACAATTATTTCAAAATAGCTGGAAGCCAGAACTATTCGATAATACATCAAATAATACCAAAACAATAATATCCCACCCAAAAAGCACCTGGAACTCATGCCTATCCCTCAGCAGAGCACACTTGTGTAGTTGAGATATTTATAAACATTTTTAACAATTATTTGAAAACAGCTGGAAGACAGAACTATTCTGAAGTACATCTAACAATACCAAAACAATAATATCCCGCCCAATAAGCACCTGGAACTCATGCCTATCCTTCAGCAGAGCACACTTGTATAGTTGAGATACTAATAAACATTTATAATAATTATTTCAAAATAGCTGGAAGCCAGAACTAGTCACAAATACATCTACCAATACCAAAACAATAATATCCCACCCAAAAAGCACCTGGAACTGATGCCTATCTTTCAGCAGAGCACACTTGTATAGTTGAGATATTTATAAACATTTTTAACAATTATTTCAAAATAGCTGGGAGACAGAACTATTCTCAAGTACATCAAACAATACCAAAGCAATAATATCCCGCCCAAAAAGCACCAGGAACTCATATCTATCCCTCAGCAGAGCGCACTTGTATAGTTGAGATACTAATAAACATTTTAAATAATTATTTCAAAATAGCTCGAAGCCAGAACTATTCACAAATACATCAAATAATACCAAAACAATAATATCCCACCCAAAACGCACGTGGAACTCATGCCTATCCCTCAGCAGAGCACACCTGTACAGTTGAGACATTTATAAACATTTTTAACAATTATTTAAAAATAGCTGGAAGCCAGAACTATTCACAAATACATCAAACAGTACCAAAACAATAATATCCCACCCAAACAGCACCTGGAACTCATGCTTATCCCTCAGCAGAGCACACTTCTATAGTTGAGATATCTATAAACATTTTTAACAATTATTTGAAAATAGCTGGAAGACAAAACTATTCTCAAGTACATCAAACAATACCAAAACAATAACATCCCGCACATAAAGCACCTGGAACTCATGCCTATCCCTCAGCAGAGCACACTTGTATACTTGAGATACTAATAAACATTTTTAATAATTATTTCAAAATAGGTGGACGTCAGAACTATTCACAAATACATCAAATAATACCAAAACAATAATATCCTACCCAAAAAGCACCTGGAACTCATGCTTATCCCTCAGCAGAGCACACTTGTATAGTTGAGATATTTATAAACATTTTAAATAATTATTTCAAAATAGCTGGAAGCCAGAACTATTCGAAAATACATCAAATAATACCAAAACAATAATATCCCACCCAAAAAGCACCTGGAACTCATGCCTATCCCTCAGCAGAGCACACTTGTGTAGTTGAGATATTTATAAACATTTCTAACAATTATTTGAAAAGAGCTGGAAGACAAAACTATTCTTAAGTACATCTAACAATACCAAAACAATAATATCCCGCCCAATAAGCACCTGGAACTCATGCCTATCCTTCAGCAGAGCACACTTGTATAGTTGAGATACTAATAAACATTTATAATAATTATTTCAAAATAGCTGGAAGCCAGAACTATTCACAAATACATCTACCAATACCAAAACAATCATATCCCACCCAAAAAGCACCTGGAACTCATGCCTATCCTTCAGCAGAGCACACTTGTATAGTTGAGATATTTATAAACATTTTTAACAATTATTTAAAAATAGTTGGGAGACAGAACTATTCTCAAGTACATCAAACAATACCAAAACAATAATATCCCGCCCAAAAAGCACCAGGAACTCATATCTATCCCTCAGCAGAGCGCACTTGTATAGTTGAGATACTAATAAACAATTTAAATAATTATTTCAAAATAGCTGGACGCCAGAACTATTCACAAATACATCAAACAATGCCTAATCTATAATATCTCACACTAAAAGCACCTGGAACTAACGCCTATCCATCAGCAGAGCACCATTGTATAGTTGAGATACTGATAAACATTTTTGATAATCATTTCAAATCAGCTGCAAGTCAGAACTATTCACACATACATTAAATAATACCAAAACAATAATATCCCACCCAAAAAGCACCTGGAACTCATGCCTATCCCTCAGCAGAGCACACTTGTATAGTTGAAATATTTATAAACATTTTAAATAATTTTTTCAAAATAGCTCGAAGCCAGAACTTTTCACAAATACATCAAATAATACCAAAACAATAATATCCTACCCAAAAAGCACCTGGAACTCATGCCTATCCCTCAGCAGAGCACACCTGTATAGTTGAGATATTTATAAACATTTTTAACAATTATTTGAAAATAGCTGGAAGACAGAACTATTCTCGAGTACATCAAACGATACCAAAACAATAATATCCCGCCCAAAAAGCACCTGGAACTACCGCCTATCCATCAGCAGAGCACCCTTGTATAGTTGAGATATTTATAAACATTTTTAACATTGATTTGAAAATAGCTCGAAGCCGGAACTATTCTCAAATATATCAAACAATACCCAAAGTATGATATCTCCCACAAAAAGCACTTGGAACTAACGCCTATCCATCAGCAGAGCACACTTGTATAGTTGAGATATTAATAAACATTTTTAACAATTAGTCGAAAATGGCTGGAAGACAGAACTATTCCTAAATACATCAAACAATGCCTAAACTATAATATCTCTCACTAAAAGCACTTGGAACTAACGCCTATCCATCAGCAGAGCACCCTTGTCTAGTTGAGATACTGATAAACATTTTTAATAATTATTTCGAAATAGCTGGAAGCCGGAACTATTCTCAAATACATCAAACAATACCAAAACAATAATATCCCACCCAAAAAGCACCTGGAATTCTCGCCTATCCCTCAGCAGCGCACACTTGTATAGTTGAGATATTAATAAACATTTTTAACAATTATTTGAACGTAGCTGGAAGACAGAACTATTCATCAATACATCAAACAATACCTAAAGTATAATATCTCACACAACAAGGACCTGAAACTCACGCCCATACATCAGCAGAGCACACGTGTATAGTTGAGGTGCTGGTAAACATTTTTAATAATTATTTGAAAGTAGCTGGAAGCCAGAACTATTTTCAAATGCATCGATCAATACTAAAACTATAATATCTCGAACAAAAAGCACCTGGAACTCATGCCTATCCTTCAGCAGAGCACACTTGTATAGTTGAGAAATTTATAAACATTTTTAACTATTATTTGAAAATAGCTGGAAGCCAGAACTATTTTCAAATACATCAAACAATACCAAAACTATAATATCTTACACAGAAAGCACCTGGAACTGACGTCTACCCATCAGCAGAGCACCCTTGTATAGTTGAGATATTAATAAACAATTGTATCAATTATTTACAATAGCTGGAAGCCAGAACGATTCTCAAATCCATCACACAATACCAAAACCATAATATCTCACACAAATAGCACCCAGAACTCACGCCTATCCATCAGCATATTTTTATCGGAAGATACACAAAAAAAATTCTGTCACTTTTTTTTTGGCAAAATCACCAGAACTATTGCTAAAATTTATCAGGAACTATAGAACTCAACCGCATGTAGAAAGAACTCCCGGTAATTTATGGTTTTCTGCAAAATGATCTGCTACGGGAAGTTAGCAGAGCATTTTATCAATCACCTTTTTTTGGACAAAATCACCAGAACTATTGCTAAAAACCATCAAGAACTATAGAACTCAACTGCATGCCAAGAGAACTCTCACTTAATTTTGATCTGCTGGCAAATGCTCTGCTAACTTCACCGACACACCGATAACATGGCGATCAGCATTGGGATATTGTAGGCGGATGAACCGCTTGCGAGATCTATGCCAGCCATTGGTGGGCCAATACCATCGGACCGATAAAATGGCGATCAGCAGTGAGGTATCGTAGGCGGATGAACGGCTTGCCAGATCAATTCCAGCCATTGGTGGTTTGTTTTTGGGCGTTTTGCAAATACCCGTCGTTAAACTGTAATACGTAAAAACAAGAGATAAGGCTTCGAAAAGCATATGCCACTGATGAAGCTGAAATTTTGCACAGACCTTCTTTTCAATATTTTAAGAGAACCTTCACAAGGATATTGACGACTAGCAATAGTTTTCGATATATCGTATATTGAAAGTTATATTTATCGTACTGCGCTTCTACTATATTAAATAAACCCAAACAAACCCATCCCACATGGCAAGTTATATGCACGTACGGGCGAGCACTGTTTGCCAGGAAGCAGCGAGACCGGAGGAGTGGGGGGTATCTATCAGATATATAGATATACTCGTATGGCGTGAAATAATAAACTTTACAATGCGATATATCGAAAACTATTGCTAATCGTCAAAAATCCGTTAAGGGTTTCTCAAATTTCAGCTCGATCAGAGGAGTATGCTTTTCGGAACTTCACACAAAACGAGCGAGTTATTTTCACAGCCTAAATCGGCCAAAAAATTGTCGGTAAACTTTAATGCCACGAATAAAATTATCGGCATCAGTGTTAGGATGGCTAAGTGGGTAGGGCGCTCGGCACTAGAACGAAAGACGTAGGTTCGATCCCGATGATAGGTAAAAACTTGAACAATGTAAAAAGCGTGTTTAATGCAATTATTCTGTGTACATGGACATAAGTAAAGCATAAGAAAACAAAAAAAGATACTACTAGAATTTTTATATTCATAATTTGTAAATTGTTTGTTTTTCATTTCCGGCAGAAGATCCGGCAGCCGTTGCTGGGCCAATATGGGCGTATAATATTTGGCCAAGTCAATTCATGGTTTACCATTAACAACCATGCATGGTGCGGATCTGGCCCGTTTACATAGCCATTAGCGCGCCATCATTTTTTCTCTGGCAACCAGTCGTGGGCCATTACTGTGCCGATTGTAAAACCCTATTTGGGCAGTGGAGGAACTTTTTTTTTTGACGCCTCCGAAGGCAGCGCATAAGTCGCTTGGACCTTAATATTTTTCTATAAAAAAATTATGTAATATAGGTTAAATATAGTCAAATATATTCTTAATTTTCCGAAACATTGAATTGAGTACTTTTCTTTCAGAAAATGCCCGAAAATCACCGAAATTTTCAGCGTTTACACTGGTATAGCCCCTTAATGCGTAACAATTGCACACTCACGTGTGTAATTTCGACGCATTACGTGTGTAATTGTAACGCGTTACGTATTACCAAATGCATAAATGTGTAGATTCAACATGGCAACGCGTGTCTAACCTTTATTTTGTGTTAACTCTTCATACTTTGAACACACGTCAAACACGTCTATTTTTTGTAGTGTACACGCACACATACGCACATACACACATATTTGGTATCAAGAGCAGGAAAGAAAATATTGTAATTACAGAAACAAACTTTGACTACCAAAAAGAGACACATTTTTTTGTACTCCTAAAAAATCACTCTATTTATTAACATTATGTAACGAAGACATTAATAAGGCGGAAGCGGTAAACAATAAATTGTAACCAGACTTATCAAAGTTCGATTACTTAAACGAAAAATATTTGTTGTCGCCATTTGAGACGCAATTTGGTCAAATTATATCACGAATATATTTATAAAAAGTGAAGCGATGAGTGCGATATTGTAAATGATCTTACCACCGAGACCGCTCGAAAAATACGTTTATTGTAAAAAAAAACCTGCAACTCGAAAGTATAAGGAAGAATTTTTAAGTTTTAGGGCTCATGGTAATTCATGGTTTCGTGAACATCTCTGATAAATTTTATTTGAACATCTTAAAAAACGGTGGTGCTGCGGCTCGTGCGGTGGACGTCCTCCGGTGACGTGCACGTACTTACTTGCAGATGAATTTCAGGAATGGGTGATCGCAAAAAATTTGCTTATTTTCGATCAATTAAAAAAATTATTATTGATATACTGGTGACTCAAAGAAACAAATTCGCATTGATCACTGACATTTGATAAGGACAAAAATGAATAAATAAGCAATTAAACAACTTATCATAAAAATGATACGTTAGGTTTCAGATAATGTATCTAAGAGTATTAGTAATAAGAATTACTACTAAGTATCCACATTTCAAGTCAATCAGATCTATGGTTTCCAAAATTTAAGAGCAGCCAGGTGAAAAAAAATTGTTTCTAGATAAACGCAAAAGAAAGTGAGATCGCGGTTATGAGGAGACAGTGCAGTTTTTGTTTGGCTTAACTTCAATCGGCGATTCCAGGCGTATATAATTCTCCTATTAAAAAAAAAGATCTAAAATGTAGGACTCGATGTTCGTTCTTTTCTAAGCTCGCACGGGTCGAACCTCGCGACCGACCGCTACCTAGAAATACCTATAAATTTGGCACTATTGTGTACTGTAATAATCGCGTAGGTTTAATTGTTAGTAAAACTTCGAAATTAATTATGAGGAAAACGAAACGATTCTTTGAAAATTCTTTGGTGGTCAGATCCATTGATAAAGCAAATCAACCACGAATACTATTGAAGTAGTCAAAATCTTATCGAAATGCGCGAAAACTTCACGATCCACTGGAATTATGCTTTACAATTAGTTGCTAATGATGTGCGTGGTATGTGTTTCATGAGAACATGAAGGCACTTTGGGGAATTCACGGGTAAACTATTCGAAAACATCAAGCGTTATAGATGTTAGTCGAGTGTCGGTCGTGCAGTTGCCTTTTGCTAATAATATGGAGTGTGTATTGCAATATGCAAATATATACCATGTAGGGGAAAAGCGAGAGAGGTAGGGAGAGACAAAGAGAGATTAATTACGTATTGCGAAGCCACGGAGACATTCTAAGTAACTATATATACAAGTACTCGACTGCAAATACTTGTTAACAAGTACACTATAAGGTGAATCCGGGCATTAAGAGGGGAGACACCTTTGGGCAAGTAAAAAATTGCTGATTTTCATGATTTTTTTTCAAAGGGAAAGATTTCTTTTCTATTTCTGAAACTTAGGGTATGCTTTATTACTATTTTTGGCTGTTACATGGTATTTTTTTTATTAATCTTTTAAAATTGCGGAGGTATGTCGGCGGGATTAAGCTGAAAAAAAACCAACCATGATTGTTCTTCTATTAACACTTATACGCAGAATATGAACAAAGAAAAAGTAAAAAATCTTGAAAATCGATGTAATGGTACGCTTCGAGACCGATAGATTGAATTTTTCGAAAAAATAGCTACATGATGTAATAAAAATGTTTTTTTTGTTTTCAACAACACTTAAGTTCATGTGTTAGACCCTAACACATGGCACAGCTTAGAAACATTTATACCAAATTTCATCAGAATCGGTCGACTAGTTTTTGAGTTATATGTCACATCAGTTTTGAAATTGCAGTTTAGGAGATCATGCCATACCTCCGCCATTTTTAAAGATTGATAATAAAAAATACCACGTAACAGCCGAAAGTAGTAATAAAACATATCCTAGTCTCAAAAATGGTGAAGAAATCTTTACTTAAAAAAAATCATAAAATCAGCATTTCTTTCCTCGCCTAAAGGTATCTCCCCCTTGACAAAAATATTGAATATTCGTTGTACTTGAAGATAAAAATAATACAGAGTGGAAAGAGAGTCGCCATAATGCGCAAATAAATCATTTCTTGCCCGACCCATTATTCTCAATTCTACCGCGTGAATGTTTTTCCCGAAAATACTTTCCCAAGGATATCTTTGTTTCGAGAGATTTAGTCCGGGGGATACTTTTTTGTGGATATTTTGGCATATGTGGCAGTTCCAACGCGAATTTCCCCGGAGAATTCGTCGGCGCGTACCAATTCGTTTCCTGATTTTTTTGTCGCTTCCCTCACTCCCCAACCCAGGCATACGTATACAGCTATATACGCGGTAAAAAAAGGTAGAAATGAAAAAATATTGTCAGACCCTGCGGGGGTGCTCTTACGCGAAGTTTTGCCTGCAGGCGAAATCTACAAGCAATTCGTGCATTCGCGTCTGTACATCCAAAAGTTTCATAGAGAATGTAATACAGGTATGAAGGGGAAGGGGAGGGAAAAATAAATAAGGGCTTCTAAACCGGAACAAGTACACGTGGATAGTTCCGTAATAAAAGTGATATGAATTCTATCGTCTGTTTCGTGCACTGATAGTAAGAGGGACCAAAAGATACCATCACCAAGTAGGAATTAGGTCTGATGCTGTCGGTTATCCGAACACAATGTGTATCGAATGTATTTGCGGCCAGTTCAATAACGACTGGGCAGAACGAGCCAAGCATTTAATTCGTTAGCCTCGCAGCCGCAAAATAGCGATCTCACTCTCCCTGTTCCCTTTTCCAGTACGATCTCAATAATCCAACAGGCACAGTACACGAAATAAGAGTGAAGTGTGGATCGCTGCAACGCAACGAAAACTAATTTTGCTGGGTTTGTTCGAATTTCTTTTTGCACACTTAACCTACGGAAACAATTTTCAAAAAAGCTCATTTGGAAATATGCGGAAAAAACTTTGCTACAATAATGAAAGTATAACGAAGAATTTCCCAGTGCATTGAAGTTGCATTTTAACAATGCAAGCTTCGACACAATTACACGAGTACAACATGCGTGCACTCAAACCCTGTGGACTCTCATTCGCATACGTCTCCATTGAGTTTCAGCGCAATATAATTCTTCATCATCCTGGATAATAATTCGCTTAGTCTATCACAGCCATAAACCCAGGTAGGTTTCGCAAATCGAACCGTAACGGCCAATACTTGGACCAATGTTGGTGGGGCGATGATCGATTTCCCAATTGTCCGCCCATGCTCGGCTGAATACTGACTAGCCAACATTGGTTTGCCGATACGAGGCCAATGTTCGGCCAAATATAGACTCGCTAATCATTGGCTTCTCGATACGAGGCCGATGTTTGGCGAAGTATAGACTCGCCAATCATTGGTTTGCCGATACGCGGCCAATGTTCGGCCAAGTACAGACTCGTTCATTATTAGTTTATCGATATGAGGCCGTTGTTTGACGAAGTAAAGACTCGCCAATCATTGGTTTGCCGATACGAGGCCAATGTTCGGTCAAATATAGGCTCGCTAATGATTGGCTTGTCGATACGAGTCCGATGTTCGGTGAAGTATAGACTCGCCAATGTTCGTTCGCCGATACGAGGCCAATGTTCGGCCGAGTAACGCATGATCGAACCGCAATTCGTATATTGACGATTCATTGTTTCGCGTCGAAGTCATTGACAGATGAGATAAATGTTTTTTACGAGTCCATTGGACATTGCTCTTAACAAATATACTACCAAATCAATGCACTCATTGTTGGCTGATTCTTGAACGATTTCATACGCGATACTCTGCCGATTTTTATGAACCATCCTACACTGACAGAAAAATTCTATTAATATTAACTTACCGCGTCTATTTACTTATTTTTTATTCGGATTAACTAGATTTTTTGTGAAATCAAATTTTTCCTATTGCATTCCATTATTGGAATTATTCATTTTAAATATATTTTTTTATTCAAATTAAACTTAAAGTAATGAACTAATGGTCTGTCTTTATTGCAACACACATATTAAAGGGTTGTGGGGGTAGAGAGGGTGGAGAGAGAGGAATTGTATGTGTGTGTGTGTGTGTGTGTGTGTGTGTGTGTGTGTGTGTGTGTGCGCGCGCGCGCGCGTGTGTGTGTGTGTGTGTGTATACCCATATAGGGTCGCCTGTCGTAACAAAAATGCCAGCATTCAGCCATTAAACGGTTTCCTGATAATCGGCCATTAATTCGTCGACCAGCATTGGGGTACTGTAGGCGGATGAACGGCTTGTCAGATCTATGCCAGCCATTCGTGGAATAATACTATCACACCGATAATATGGCGATCAGCATTGGGGTATCGTAGGCGGATGAACGTCTTGTCAGATCTATGCCAGCCATTCGTGGAATAATACCATCACACCGATAATATGGCGATCAGCATTGGGGTATCGTAGGCGGATGAACGGCTTGCCAGATCTATGCCAGCCATTGGTGGGCCAATACCATCATACCGATAATATGGCGATCATCATTGGGGTATCGTAGGCGGATGAACGGCTTGCCAAATCTATTCCAGCCATTGATAGTTTGTTTTTGGGCGTTTTGCAAATGCAGGTTGTTAAACTGTAACACGTAAAAACAAGGGATAAGGTTTCGAAAAGCATATCCCACTGATGATGCTGAAATTTTGTACCGACCTTCTTTTCAATATTTTAAGAGAACCTTTAAAAGGATATTGGCGACTAGCAATGGTTTTCGATATATCTTATATTGAAAGTTATTCATTGTACTGCGCTTCTACTATATTAAATAAACCCAAACAAGCCCATCCCACATGGCAAGTGATATGCACATACGGGCGAGCACTATTGGCCAGGAAGCAGCGCGGCCGGAGGAGTGGGGGGTATCTATCGGATATATAGATATACTCGTATGGCGTGAAAACATTGTGTAAACTTTACAATGCGATATATCGAAAACTATTGCTAGTCGTAAAAAATCCGTTAACGGTTTCTCTTAGGATGATGAGGGGAAGTTCGGTGCAAAATTTCAGCTCGATCAGAGGAGTATGCTTTTCGGAACTTCACCCAAAACAAGCGAGTTATTTTTACAGCCTAAATGGACCAAAAAAATTGTCGGCAAACTTTAATGTCACGAATAAAATTATCGGCATAAAATTAAGGAACGAACAAACGATGGATTCTGTAAGTGTTGGAATGGCTAAGTGGGTAGGGCGCTCGACACTAGAAAGAAAGGCGCAGGGTCGATCCCGATGAAAGGTAAAAACTTGAGCAATGCAGAAAGCGTTTTTAATGCAATTGTTCTATGTACATCGACATAAGTAAAGCATAAAAAAACAAAAAAGATAATACTAGAATTTTTATATTCATAATTTGTAAATTTTTTGTTTTTCATTTCCGGCAGAAGATCTGGCAGCCGTTGCTAGGCCAATATGGGCGTATGATAGTTGGCCCAGTCTTAGCAGCCATTCATGGTTTACCATTACCAGCCATGCATGGTGCGGATCTGGCCCGTTTACATAGCCATTACCGCGCCATCATTTGTTCTCTGGCAACCAGTCGTGGGCCATTACTGTGCCGATTGTAAAACCCTATTTGGGTAGGTTATGTTTGAAAATTCTATAACATGTCATTCGATAAAACTCTCTAATTATAACAATGATATTAACTAATTGATATAGTTTATGTGATACAAATAATGATGAGAATCCATTTGGACTCTTATGCCATATCTGCGATTCAAATGTTACAAGCACTCGGTAGCATAGGGGCAGTGTGCGTAGCTATGAGTAGGTAGGATCAAGGTTCGAGTCCCATATAGATGAAATATTTTCTTCGAACTAATCGTTTCGAAAGATCAGGTAATGACGAATTACAATACAAAAAGAATTCATTTTTGTTTTTGGCAGTGTAGGACCAATTTTGGTGATCTATATCGGGCCGCTCTTATCATCCGAGGCTCGGTCGATGATCGGGCCAAGCTCGAGTGCCAATGTTGGCAAGCGCGGCTTCGAGCATCGGCCAATCGTTGGCCACCCTACATGGGAATGGACACCAAAATATACTTCTTTGCCTACTATGCGTGAGCTCAAACCCTGTGGACTCTCATTCGCATACGTCTCCATTGAGTTTCAGCGCGATGCCATTATTCCCCACCCTGGATAACAATTGGCCTAGTCTACCACAGCCATAGATGGACACCAGAATTTATTTCACCTAACAAAAAATACCGTCTATATCGCTGCAATGCAACGAAAACTTATTTTGCTGGACTTGACATATTTCTTTTTGCACACTTCACCTACGGGAACAATTTCCAAAACACCTCATTTGGAAATCTGCGAAATAAACTTTGCTTTAATAATGAAAGTATAACAAAGAATTTTCCAGTGAATTGTAGTTGCATTTCAACAATGCTTCGACTCAATTTCAGCGCGATATTATTCTTCATCATCATGGACAATAATTGGCCTAGTCTACCACAGCCATAGATGGACACCAAAATTTACTTTACGTAACAAAAAATACTGTCTATATTATTTGTTTATCCCCTCCATGTTCATTGAAACAACAGGGAGCTTTGCGTCGCCATTGCGATCGGCTCTACACACAAACGGAACGTGCGTCCAAACCTGTAGGGGTTACACTACTGGTAGTACGCTATATAGTACGCTATACTACGGCTCATTCGCACAGACTTCTCTTCTTTCTGATAGCTTCACTTACACGGTCTTTTTTTCCATTTCAACCGTGTAGGAGTGTGGACTTGCGTGAGCTGTATGCTATACATATATCCTGTCTATGTGTATATATATATATATATATATATATATATATATATATATATATATATATATATATATATATATATATATATATATTAGGGGCGGGGGTAGAAAAAGATGTGATACCGTCCTCTCTTATCCACCGTGGCTGGTTTCCCACATGTTGCGCTTGGCTCGCGAGGCGCAAGTCCGCTAGCAGGAGCCCGGGCCATCACGATAGACAATCTCCCTCGCCCCTCGCGGTTTCGTTAGTTACGCGGATGCCATCACACGATACGCGCGTGTTTCCTTCAAAGTATCGCGAAAAATTCGAACTACCAATCCAGTTTTTTCTCCGTGTCTGCAGGATCTATCAAATTGCTTCTCAACGTATTTTACCTTGGTAAATTCTCTTCCTCGTGGACCATCGAGGAAATAGAGGAATTAAAGAAAGGGCTGTTTTATTTCTGTCTGGTCGCCCGTTGCAGCGTAAGAGTGTCACAGTGTGTTTTGACCGATAAAATTATCAGGGAGTGAAGAACGACGCTTAGGAAAAAGCACGGAAGCTTCACTTTACTGGATCTACGACGATAACAGGTGGATCCTCGACGATCTTGACAATGCTCGAGCACTGAATTGATAAGTTATTCCGTAAGGTTTGTGGAGTTTATAAGATTTGCTATTAATTTTCCGTGACGATTGTCGACGTAACGGCAATACGGGAAATGTGATGAAAATATTGTCTCGTTTTGCTTTATTACGTTGCGAATGAGCGGAAAATATTTTCCTGACAGTTGCTGAATTTGTGGAGTTGATCGCGAGCCGACGGTATTCGTCGCACGCAACGAGACACTCGGGTGTATGAGAAATCAGTGTGAAAGGAAATTACAGACGAGCTACGGAAAACACGTATTTTTTTCACCAGCCCACGTGGAATACCAAAATAATGAACGATGAGGTATCGAATTCCACGCGCGTAATTAAAAAAAAAAATGATAGGCTTAACGTGCTGCCGCTTTCCGCGTTACGCGGCTAGACTTTAGTGCTCGGTTGTTAAGACTCGGCCAAGCTCGCGTTGATGAAACACTTTGAATTTTTGAAACTCGAACGATGATACGCAGGGGATAGTTTTTTTTTCATTTGATTCCCGCGCCAATTGATGAATTAGGGAAAAAAGCGGGTTTTCGTAAATCGTCATTTACCTCTCCAGAGCGAACGATTAATCTTCCGACTGGCTCGGGCGCGATTGCGGCTTTTACGAATCACATTAACGGCCGTCTCGCTAAACTTTTTAACTAGTGTAATCAACGCAAGATCCACTTTGCTGTCCTGTATATTTTCCTACCGTTATATTGCGTAGCCGAAGTTCAACGCAAGTGGATTGCGAAATTCAGCAATTTCAGCGTCGTCGCCTTTTTTTCACAAGCTCTTATTTAACTTGATTCGTTCGTATGACTTTCCGGTTCGAAATTTGTAATGCATTTTTCAAACGCTTGCTGGCATCCGACTGAGCTGAAATTTGGCATGCATATGTAGCTTCGGAGACAATGCAATAATATGGTCCATGGAGCCATAAAATAAATAATATGTAACATGTGAATAGCCAAAGTGAATAAAATGTAATACTAAACAGATGAATACGCACAAGTGAAGGTATTAAGACAGATAATTAAACAAATTCTAATGCTAAAAAGTACAGAATAAAAAGATAAACTTAAAAAATCTTAAAAAAACAAGTTTTAAAAAGATTTGATCGAGCTTAAAGAAAAAACTTTGTAAGCATTTTAAAAAGCTTTTTTAAGCTTTAAAAACAGTATTTTTAATCTTTTTAGTTCAATAGTTTATTTATAAACTAGTGTTTAGTTCAATAGTTTATAAATAATCTATTGAACTTAAAGGTAAAAAATAACATTTAGTGTATGAAGTTAAATAGTAAAGGTACAGAAGAACCCCCTCCTTCGTGACTGATCAAAGGCGCAGGCAGTACATACTTAATAAAACTTACATAAACATAGACCTTTTAAAATGTGAAATCTTTTCTTGAAAGCTTGAGGCGTAAACCGTTATTGCACTGGAAATAAAGCCTTTTGAGAAAGTTTTAAGCTTTTAAGAAAAAAAATTTAAAAATGTAAATTCTATGTTTCTGTAAATTTTATTAAGTTCGTACTACCTGCACCTTTGATCAATGAACAAAGATGGGCTGTAGCATTACTTCCGTGGCCTTACTATTTAACTTCATACACTAAATATTATTTTTTACTTTTTAGTTCAATAGTTTTTGAATGAAAACTTGTTCTTAAAAAGATTTTTACGTTTATTTTCTTCGATATTTTTCCGAAGTCACTTGCGATCTACTTTTCACTAATAATTTTCTGCCAATTACGTGACGTAAGTGGCCTACAGCGTGTTCACTTGATCACGTCTTTTATCGCAAAAATACGTCGACTGCGTAATGCGATGCTAATTTTTTTTTCTGTATCCTAGAAAACATTATTTTTGGAGCCAATATTGCCGAATGATCGAGTAGAAAGATTTTTTTACCTTGTAGTAGTTACGGCGTACGAAGTATAAGAGTACTTTATGTACGTTTGTATACGATAACTTGGCATATATCCATGGAAAGCAATTCGCTATGATTCGCGCACGTGGGATACGGAAATGCAGTAGGATATGCCAGCGAATATATTAGCTAGGCCAAAAAGGGCAAACAACTTGTTACTAATACATGTCCGTCTAGAGCGGAATAGCGTTTCAAGCGCGAGCTATAACTCGCGCGAAGCTTGTCGAAACCTCCAACAGAATTCCGCTGAGCTCGAGGCTGAGTTATCACCGTCCATAGGAATCGTGTGGTCGCGCGAGTTCGCAAAAACCATGTGATGGAAAAGCTTTTCACGAAATTCCAGCACGGCAGCAAACTCCTTCTTTCTAAATGCCTTTGCACATACCATTTCACCGAACTTTCCACAAAAACAAGACACGAACAGAAGATGCCTGTGTCACGAGGATTGTCGGGGCATTTTTTTTATTCGATTGATTTGAGGAGTCCACGGGCTACGTCGTTCGCCGGTGGGTCCACTCAAAAGTTCGCTATTTATAAAAATCACACTACCGCGGACGGTTGCGTTGTCGTCGACCAATTTTTTTAACGGCTCTCGATCGTTTTAGACGTTCTCGTCTTTCAACTACGATTGTTTCGGTAACCGTTTCCTTTATAATTTACCGTACTACAAATTGCAAAAAGAAAAAGCTGTCAATTGTCACCAGATACACTGTCGTTATTATTCAAATACATAGACACATAAGTATAATGGACGTACCTCACCAACCCTTTATTTACTTTGAAGAAAAAAAAATTGTCGTGAAAGCTGCGAGCGGTCGGAAAATATTTAAAGGTCGCCCAAGCCTCCCAGAAATTTAAATTTTCGTTGAAAAATCGTTTTTTTTTTTCGTTCACCTCTTACCCATTAATTTTACGCTTTATAGTTTTTAAATTAAGCTCGCGAAAGCTCTAGCCGGCCAATGAATATTTAGTGGGCGCTCAAAGGCTTCGAAATGCCTAATTGTCGCGAATTTTTTTCTTCCCACTCATAAAATTAACACTTTGTAAAATTTTCAAAACAATTAATCCTGCTTTTTCTTTAGAAACGGATTTTTTAATTCACCTCACACTTCTAACTCGATAAAACGGGGGACCTGTAATTTTGTTTACAGACAAGAGCTGTAAAGAATTTTTTTTATGAGAACAAAGATTATAATTCGTGGGTTAGTAGTGTGAGGTACATTTGAAAAATCTGTTTCTAAAGAAAAACGATTGATTGTTTTGAAAATTTTACGAAGCATTAAATTTATGAGTGAAATGAGTAAAATAAATTGGGCGAAAATCGGAAATTTCGAAGCTCTTAAGCGACCACTAAATATTCATTGACCGTCTAGAGGTTCTGCGAGGTTAGTTTAAAAATTACAAAGTGTCAAATTCATGGGTGAGAAGTGAACGAAAAAAAAAAAACGATTTTTTAATGAAAATTTGAATTTTTGCGAGGCTTGAGCGACCTCTAAATATCTTTTGACCTCTCGCAAATTACGCGACAATTTTTTTCATTTAAAGAAGATAATTGAATCGTGAGAAAAAGGAAGAAAAATAGAGCTCAAATTTGTGCCATCCTAATGTACAGGAATAATAATTTATCCAGAGATAATTCATAACAGTTTCTTTTTGCAACATTTATTATCCTAAATTACCTGAAGTATCTATTCATAACTTGGCGTCAAACTGCTCTCGCGCCTCCTATGTATATAAATATGTACGATAATAATATTCTTACGAAGAGAAAACAAAATATGAGGGTCATTTAAAGTGAATTCTTACTACGCGATAGAATCTTCCACCGTATTGCCCTGAAATTCCATACGCTATCCGAACACATTAATTTTACGGGGCCAGTAAATATAGTGTCGAATTTTCCATCGTTGGAATGCAACTAAAATTCTTCTTTGCTTTTTAATTCTTTAGGTTTCTTATTATGCAAAATCTTTCTTCGAATATTTAGATCGTTGATCCATAATGGTGTCCTGAAAAACGGATAAGTGATTTTCACTGCCTAGATCAGTTAATAAGAATTTGGCGATTTAAAAAAAGAGTCTTCGCATTGCAACAAAACAAAACTCAATGTGATTATTGTTCACAAGCGTCTTCTCTCCATCACGGTAGAATTTTTGAATATTCTCCATAGATGTACACCGTCAAGTTGTTGGTCGGCGGACGAAATGTTCCCGGCCCAAGTGCTATATATAAATGTCTCGCTGTAAGCTCGGAGAATCGCTTTATGGAAATAGAAGAACGGTCAAAGTCCTCCATGAAATTGTCGGAGACATTCTCTAAATATTTTTTTTCGAAGGTTGGTCGAATCTCAAACAATCTCTGATCTCAAAAAAGGTCTCTAAAAGAATATTATATTGCACTAAATTTAATTGGGTAATTAGAAGGTAATTATGTATTGTTGGTACGTAATCATGGGCGATTGATATGGTTTGGCGCCCTCTTAGGCTCCCTCTCTCACTCTCCCTCTGCGTTCCTCTTTATCTAGCGAATTCTCTCCTCTGCATTGGTCATCTCCGAAATCAGAAGGTAATGAGCTTTGTCTGAGCTTTGTACTGGGGTATCATCCGCCGTATCAGCATGCTCGGGTTCTCTCGTGCCTCCCTTAAAATGAAACAGCGAAATTCGGAAGCAAATATCTCGATTTGTGCTGGATCGATCGAGGCTAATCGCGAGGAGTTCGAAAGAGGGTGGGAATCAGCCGAGCACTTTAAATAATGGTTGGAACATTTTCAAAAGATCATTCAAAAAAGGAAATAAAAATTCAAAGTTCGTTCGCCCAATTGAGGTAGTTTGCTCCACTGGCTCTAAAAACAAAAACTTCGGCTTTGGCCTTACTAATACTCCACAACTGTTTCGCAGCTGTCCACACACACACACAAACACACACACAGCGGACATACACACACAGACACACACGTGCACACACGCGCGCACACACACATACACACACACACACACACACACACGCACGCACGCACGCACAAACGCGCGTACATCCACACACACACACGCGCGCACGCGCGTGCGTTCAATTCAGCTCTTGTCTATTCTTATCAGATATGAATTGGTAAAATAACTCGCAAGATCAAATCGCCTGTAAGTAGTGTTTAGCTGTCAAAATAATTTCTACAAATTGCTCTACAAGTTATTAATAATGTCTACAAATTGCTCTACAAGTATATTAATAATTTCTACAAATTGCTCTACAAGTTGTTAATAATTTCTACAAATTGTTCTACTTTGAATAGCAGTACTAAAAAATGACCGGTTCATTCTCGTACGCATAATGTACAGAAATGTTTGCAGTGACGGATTAGAAAAAAAAATTGAATGATTTTGACGCAGAGTCTTTTTACATTGAGAACTTTGGAAGTATCATTCATTAGGATTGGTCCAACAATGACAAGCGAGATCTCCGCTTGTTAAATGTCTTGTGAGATGAAACTACCACATTTCGGCTTAAAACGATAATTTAAACGGAGTATCCTTAGGAGGCTTTATACGTTGTTATTAATGATGTTTCGTGGCTACACGTCATTCGGATAAAAGTTCCTTACGTCTGTATAACTCAAACCCTTCATTTTGTGGGCCATGTACCGTCGTTTCGTCAAAAGCCCTATAAATCTCCCCGGGAGCGACGAAAAACATCGCTCACGCAACGGAACTACGCACATTTACGACACAAAGAGAATGCCATAAAGAAACCGATATATGTATCCAATGTAGGCCAACGGCCGTTTGAAGATTATTTTTTTGTATTGCTCTTTTTGTCCTTTTGAAAGTTGGATAACAAAGAGTGCGTCAGCTTGTTTCAGGGTCTTCTTTGTTCTCGTACTTCAAACATAATCTCGGGCAAGTACGACCTGGATTGATGACATTTTTCGGTCAAAATGTCCATACTTTGCAGAAGCGAGAATCTAATTTTTTTTTAACGTGGGATAAAAATAAAGTCCTCCAATATCCACGCATCTGCACGAAAGGAGAATACAGTTGCGAACACCGTACGCGCTTATTTCATAGCGCGTAAGCTGTTTTTAATCACAACAAGACCCTGCTCCAGATTCATTTAGCTGAAAAAGCAGCTCCCTGTCATCCAACATTTTTTGAAATACTTCGTACAGGCCTGTACAAAAGAAAATATTCTCGAACGTTCGCAGCGTTCTGACAGTTGATCGATGAGCGAGCTTTTTACTTGAACCTCTCTCTCTCTCTCTCTCTCTCTCTCTCTCATCTCTCTCTCTGAGATGGAGTTCAGACGTGTGTCAAATGCGCTCCGTAATTGAGCCAATTTTTTAGTGGAATAAAGTCAGCAATAAAAATAAAAACTATAACAAAGTGATCAGTTTTGTGTGGTGAACAGTTTGAACTATCGATGATTCTGATACCTATCGGGATCGCGGGCCTGTGAACCTTTTTGGGACTGACATTGTTTGATTCGCGAAGAAAGTGACGGCGACCATTACCGCTGCCACGGTGGCACGGTAAGACCGCGCAGTAAGGAATAACGCAGTGCGGGATGGTCACTTACCGACCGTACTGACAATGGATACCACGACTGAGTACGATGAATATCGATGCTCAGGTTGCAGAAAAGCGATCAAAAACGTGGCAGTACGATGTAAGACGTGTCCGAAACTTTTTTATCATCCGGGATGTGTGAATAAGCATAAGGTGTACGATAAAAACAGAGAATTAGTGCAGTGTAAGGGTACCCTCGAAAACTTCCCAGTTGACGAAACCCCGAAGAATTCTACACCCGCGGCAGGTAGCAGCAGTTTCAGCAGAGACCGATTTGGTTCAACTGGGTCAAATACCGCAAGCAGAGTTATGAGTGCGTCAGCAAATATGGAAGTAAAAATAGACTGGTTGGTGAAAACCGTGAAAGACTTAAAGGATGAAGTTGCATGCAAGAAATAAGTTAAGATTATTATTAAAGAAATAGTCCAAGAAGAATTAGAAGGTATGAAGAACGAAATCGAAGAAATCAAGAGGATGCTGCAAGAAGGAGTTCTAGGTCCAGCACGGGAAGTACCAAAAACCTATTCAGGAGCCGTCAAAGAAAAGAAAAAAGAGAAGGTCATAATTATCAAGCCTAAAGAAAAACAAGGAAGTGAGGCTACAAAAAAGACGATCAAAGAAAAGGTCGACATAAAAAACATGGCTGTGGGAGTAACAAGGTTGAAGAAAGGTAGTAATGGAACAGTGATTTTGGGCTGTGAAACGACCGAAGAAACAGAAAAGTTAAAGACCATAGTCCAGGAGAAAATGGGCGAAGGTTTCAAAGTCGCCGAAACGATGCAACAAAAACCGAAAATTAAGATTGTCAACATGGAGGCGGACGAATTAGAGTTGGCAGACGATGAGCTGGTTGAAACAATAAAGAAGCAGAACGCAATGGAAGAAAATGAAGGAAGGGAGATGAAAATCGTCAAAAGAATAAACAAAGAAGGAAGACACGAAGGCTCAATAATAATGATAGTCGATGAAAGAACCCATCAAGAGCTATTGATGAAAGGCAAAATCAGCGTGGGATGGAGAAAGTGTCCGGTATACAACCACATCAATGTGAAGCAATGCTACAAATGTTGGGGCTACTATCATATAGCAAAGAACTGCACAAGAGAGGAAACATGCCATAAATGTGCCGGAAACCACGAAGCGAGTAGGTGTACAGCGGCGGAAAACAAGTGCATAAACTGTGTGTTCAAAAACAGAGCATTCAACCTAGAGATAAATACGGAACATGACGCACTGGATCGGGAATGCCCAACGTATAAAAGAGCAATCCAAGAAGAGAAGAGCAGAGCAGGCTGGGACGATTAGCAACTACAGCAGGAAGAAACGTTATGGTATACGAATGCGCAAAGTCTTATTGCACACAAGGATGAAATACGATACCAAGTAGTGGACAGAATGAAACCTGCAATTATAGCGTTATCAGAGACCAGGGTGACGACCGAAATAGAAAACAGTGAAGTGTTTATACCGGGATACGGTATAGTCAGATGTGATGCGGAGAATAGGAACACAGGTGGTGTGATCTTATACGTCAGAGACGGTATTAAATTTGATATGATACCAATAAGTAAAATAGAGTCGAACTGTTGGTGTGCTGGAATAGAGGTCAAGGACGAACATTATAAAGGAGTGATCGCAGTTGTGTATCACTCACCAAGTGCGTCGGATGCAGATTTTATACGATACATAGAAGACATTACTGAGGAACTAACAATAAAAGGAGACTGTTTGATAATAGGTGACTTTAATATCGATGTTACAGTAGAAACGTTCTATAAAAAGAAGTTAATAACAGGAATGATGAGTCTAGGGATGATATGCAATATGTTAATATTAATGTCAATATGTTAATAAGCCAACGAGAATAACGCAAAATAGCCGAACAATTATAGATTTATTATTTGCTAATATGAGTGCACAAGTTCAGGTGGAGCATGAACCAAAGATAACGGACCATGGATGGATAAAAGTCATATTAGGTAAAAAAAGACGGAAAAGAATGAGTGCAGGGAATATAAAGCAAGAAACTATAGTAAAATCGATGCGAAGGAATTTTCTAGGATGTTGAGCACTACCACAAGACAAATGGATGGTATAGAGGTAAGCCAACGAGCAAAAATGCTTGTTGATAACATAGTGGATGCACTCGATACGTTTGCACCGGAAAGAACAGTCAAGATTCCAAGGGTTTGGGACGGGAAAAAATGGTATTCGGAAGATATCACAGTAGCAGCGAGAAGAAGAGATGAGGCATACAAAGTAGCAGTTTTCACTGGCTTGGATGAAAAGTGGCAGCAATTTAAAATAGAAAGGAATACGGTAGTTAAATTAATAAGAGAAAAGAAAAAGGAATATTATGAAAAGATGATAGACGACAACAAGAAGGACCCGACAAAAATGTGGAAAACATTAAAAGAATTAATTAAAAGAGGACCAATGGGTACACGGGAAGTAGAAAACATAGACTTTGAGATATTGGATGACATGATGGGAGGTAATATAGCTGATAAATTTAATGGGTTTTATGTACAAAGTATAAACAATATAGTTAATTCAATAGAGCGGGATACGTCTGGGAGCCCAAACAGAAGAAGGATTCTAACGGGCGTTGGGATGGATGAGGAAAGAATAATGGGAGAATTTAATGTTGTTGAAATAAAGGACCTAGAGAAGATTGTGATGGAACTCCCAAAAAAGAAGGGAACTGAAGAAGGAATAACAAGTGATGTACTAAAAATGGCGTTTAGTGCAATAAAAGAGGAATTTGTGGAAATAATAAATGGGTCGCTAAGGGAGGGACGTTGCCCGGACAGCTGGAAAACTTCCACGATTATACCGATTCCAAAGATGAACAAGGCTGAGAAAGCCAGTCAGTACAGGCCAATTAATATGTTGCCACTGTACGAAAAAGTGCTCGAATTAGTAGTGAAAAATCAAATTGATAAACATTTAGAGGCCAATACCATTATAACGGAGCATCAGTCGGAATTAGAAAGCAATATTCGTGTGAAACGGCGATTCAAACTGTTGTAGACGAATGGAAAATGAACATCAGTGAAGGAAAATTGGTAGGAGTTATCTTCATGGATCTAAGACGAGCTTTTGAGACCATAGACAGGGAAATATTATTAGACAAATTATACCAATATGGGATTAGAGAAAAGGTATTAGATTGGTTCCGAACGTACTTAAGAAATAGAACACAGCAAGTTCGATTTAATAATGAATGGTCTGAAATTATTTCCAATGAACATGGGGTACCGCAGGGGTCAGTACTGGGGCCGTTGCTATTTATTGTATAAATATAAATGATATAGTTAATTTGTGTACAGAGGAATGTGCAATAAAAATGTTTGCTGACGATACAGTCATATATGTAACTGGCAAAAGCAGCTCGGAAGTGGAGAGAAAGATGAATATATTATTAAATATAGTGGAAAAGTGGATGGATAGAAATAAATTAAAAATGAATGTAGAGAAAACAAAATATATGATTGTCAGCAGTATAAGAAAAAGTGCGAGTGAGAATATTGTACTCAAGTGTTTGGATGGAACGGAACTAGAGAGAGTGGAAACGATGAAATATTTGGGTATAATTATTGATGACAAGCTACGATTTAAAGAACACTGTGAGTATATGTTTAAAAAAATTGGTAAAAAACGAGTTTCCTAAATAGAGTAGGTCATTACGTATCTGCGTATACGAGATGTGTCATATATAAAACTATTATCGCCCCGCACTTTGAATATTGTGCAACGCTGTTAGTGGGTATGGGAGAAACAGAGTTGAATAAACTGCAGATCGCGCAAAACAGAGCGATGAGAGTCATATTGCAATGCAACCGATACACAAAGGTGGAAGATATGCTGAATGCGGTGCAATTTATGTCTGTAAGGCAAAGATTGTACTACAATGTATGTATATTTATATTTAAAGCAGTGAAAAATCTACTGCCCAAAGAATTGAAAAGTCGGTTACAAATAGTGAGAACGAGGAGTGGAAGGGAGACACGACAAGCGGAAAATATTGTAATACAATTTCGGAGAACGCGAAGCGCACAAAAGAGTATGTACTATGACGGAGTGAAAATGTATAATGCATTGCCAGCTGATCTAAAAGGCTGTGAAAAAGTCGAGCAGTTTAAACGAATGTTAAAAGAATATGTTGTGTCAACAGTAAAGTGAGATGTACTTAGATTTAAGGAAATATGTAACAATATGTACAACAAATAGCTGAGAAAGCTAATAAACATCAATCAATCAATCAATCAATCTCTCTCTCTCTCTCTCTCTCTCTCTCTCTCTCTCTCTCTCTCTCTCTCTCTCTCTCTCTCTCTCTCTTCTGCAACTCCCAGAAGCAGTGGATATTTTACAAAATTTGAATAACGCGAGTGGATTACACGTGTCTTTTGCGAACCTGCATCATGTGGGAATGTTTCCGAAAAAAACAGTGGCTGCTTTGTAGCTACGTAGCACATCCATTTTGTGATGTTATGGGTGGAACTCGGAAATTTGATGGCCTCCCATGTGGCGGCCACCGCAACGTTCCATAATCCGACAACTCTGGCGATCCCAACGATACCTGCATCAACACGCCTGGCCTCTGCTTGCCTCTCGCGCCAAACGTGTCGTCGACATATGTATATACCTGCTGCAACACTTTCCCGACAATTAATCATTCGTGCGACGTGCTTTTCGATGCTGATGTGAGTGACGTAGAACAGCGCAGTGGACGGCCTTTCGCAAATAATTCCGACACGTGTGCAAAAGTTCAGTCACTCAGTTTTCCCGAAAATATTCGAGCATATATATAGGGTACGTTGCCTCGCTTAAATTACATTTGTTTTTAAATAATTGGATCTGCTATGCGACGCTATTCCCGTAAAATTCACGAAATTGCTTCTACGAAAATTAAGAAAAATTGGACACTCACAAATGCGCAACTAAAAATCGAGGTCCGAGTTTGCAGTAAAAATAATATTAGGATTCTCCGATAAAGCGTTCTTTTCAATGTTTTTTTTCATTAAATTCGAGTGTTTGGATTTTGGACTTGTATGGACTTTTTATATTGTAGGTACAGTATGCCACATTTCAAACGCACACACGGAATAAGTCACGAAAATGAGGTTGTATAAATGTGGTTTCTGTAAAACAGTTTTGAGCGAGATATTTTCCATAAATGTATCCGGGAGTCTATGAAATTATGGCGGACTTCAATTATATAAAATCGCACAGCATACGTTTCGTTTCGCCAAACACGTATCTAGTTTTAAGAGGAATGATAGCCAAAAAGCACTAAGCATAAGACGGAAAACCCTTCGTTGACATGCTTATATTCGGCCACGATTCCGACACACTGGGTCAATTTGACCTGGATACTGTTTCATCCACCTGCCATTAAGGCGTTATACGCAGTTGCAAGGCCAAAAATGTCGTTTTTTCACGATTTTTTTCTGGAAAAGGATTTCATTTGGGAAAAACGAAAAGTATTAGGCAGTGTAGTGGCATCTTTTAGCTTTAGATTGGCATTTTTTATTTTCAAAAATATTAATTAACATTGTTCCTGTAGGAAGTCTCCTGGAGGTCTCCGAAAAAAGTGTCCGGCGGTGAGCAAAGTATCTCCGGTTTGAATTAACTAAAATTGAAAAATCAAAAATATTCTATTAGGGGATAGATGAATCCAGGTATTGATCGAAGGAATAGTCGAAATTTTAATTTTTGACAAATCGGTGGCTCCGGAAAGAAACAATTTCGATTTTCCAGCAAATTTTTTTCGTTAAATCGTTGAAAAAAAATTGAAATAATTATCGGAAATCTTATTCCTCCGATCGACACCTGAAAAATATATCTGACACGGTTGTGTTAAAATTGCAGACCGATCGGTTGGGCCGTTTTTGAGAAATCGTGCTCACCGACTTTGAAAACACCGTTTTGAGAAAAACGCGTTTGAAGTTTCAACAGTCGTTCACACATATTTAAGATTTTTTTTGAAACTTACATGAAGTGATCTATTCCAGGGCCATGTGATAAATCCTCTGCGTCATCAGCAGCTTCCAATATCCCCATTTGGTGTCGTCTGCGAGCCATTCTTCCCTCGCGCGTGCTCTCTTGCACTCTCAAGTCGGATATTCTGACGCGGTCCGCATCTTCCTTTTCGACATAGGCATGGGCATTGGGCCCAATTGATAGTCCCAGTGCACTCATGTAATACGGAAGCGATGTTGTACCTTCATTAAAAGTGCCAGCTGTGATATGAGCTGCCATTTCCACTATCTTCGAACCAGAAGGAATGATTTTCGGAGAGATTTTCCATATGAACTGGTTGTAGCTTTCGTTGTTATATTGTGCTTGAAACCACCAACACATCTTTCCAGTAATTTTTCATCGCTGACATCTTTGTAGATTGGAAACAGAGCTTCAGCAACATCACGTGATAATAGCTAATAGTCGTGTTTGTAAGTTGAAGATGTATTCAAAGCTTGCGCTCGCTGCCAAGAACACCATGACTCCGCTCCGACCGGGCACTTGTCGTGTTGAGGATTTTCATTCGTTGAACAATAATGGCAATATGTTGCCCATATTGCATTATACATATTGTCAACGGAATCACAATGTCTCCTGATTGCTAAGCCATAATAAACTATCAACTTATCTATCAGTTTAGCAGTGCCTTTTCCACGGAGTACTTTTTTTGCTTTTTTTCCCCACCTTTATCTATAGGTTCAGTATTGTTTTTTACATCGTTTCGGAGTCGTGAGCCCATTCTTTTTTGGACATGTCCAATACATTCTTTTTTGACCACTTCAATTTCACCGTACGGCGCAGCTTTTAAAATCCCAGAGTATGTTTTAGAATCACCATCACCAATTAATGTAACTTTTGTAACAAACGTTAAATTTTTCCATTGAACATCTGAACATTTCTACGACCGCCTTGACTTCCATCTTTCCCGAAGGACCGTTAAGATTCGCCGAACAAATATCTTTATGACCGTTATACCATTCATTGTACTCTTCAGTATCCATTTTCTTTTTCCAAAGTTCGTATTGTTTGCAGTACGAACTTTTCACAACAATATCGATAATTTTCCCCGTATAATATCCGATCAATGACGTTACCCCATCGCCAGATACTGTCAATTCTTCATGATTTTCATTGCCTTGGTTTTCCGAAGTCGCATTTTTTTCTTCAGCACAAGCTTTTTCGAAAAGTTTCTCGGTGGCTATTTCCGTACAAGAGTGAATATTTTTTATAATCAGGTCATAAGTGTTTTGCGTTACAAAAGCTGGCATGTCCATCAAGCCACAAAACTTAGCTGCACCTTTTAACCCTAATCCAAGAGTTCTCATGACAAATAAAAATCGTGTGTTTATCTCGTAAGAATGATTGATAAAGGGACCGGAGTTTATGACTCGAGCATCACACTTATCAAACAGAAGAACGATTTTGAAACCACGTCCATGTTGTTTCAAAGCTGTTTCAAATTTCACTTTTCCATCACAAGATTTACATTTTACGTATTCACTTATTGCTGCAAACACTGTTAGAAAATTGAAAATCCGATATTGAGTAGAGGAATCACGGGGAACTCCTGCTGTCTTTTTAATTTTTTCGCGAACGCACTGAACCTACTTTCATCGGTCTCAGCTGTTTTTGGATTTAAAATATTTTTTTTCTTTTTCGTTCTTGAAATGTTATGCTTCGAATACAATGGAAAGGGTCACCTCAGGTATCGCGCGCCATAACAACAGCTGCTACTCCGCTCTTTCGTGCGCTTGCATTGTAGCGCTCCTAGCGTCCTTAGAAATATGTGTGTATTTCCGACAATATTCACTGGATCGATTTGAAATTTTCAGGGAATATACTCACACATTTGTACATTCCGATAATGCAAAAAAATCAATTTTTTGAAATTTATAACCGCGTATAATCCGTTAAACTACAAATGAAAAAGTGACTTCTCCGTGCGGCTCCGGAGTGTAAAATTCACATCGTGTCTCTTCACAATTAGAACCCGGAGTGTAGGCTGCACAACGTCATAGGCAGACGGAGGACTCACATTAGTGCGTGTATATATATAGATAAACATATGTATATGCACAATCGTTTATGGGCAATTCCACGCCAAATCGCCGAGTTCTTGGACGTCAATCTCTCAATTTACAGTTTCGCTGGGAAGCTAAGAGGCATGAAATGTTTGCTGTGAAATATTTTCGGGAATATAAAACGATAATATAGAAAATAAATAAGCCACAGGACTCCGATACATAAATTAAATAAAAATAAACAAACCACAAATTTCTTTCGAGTCACGAGCCTCACATATTATGTAAGTGAACTCTGGAAAAATTATTGTTCTAATATAGTTTCGAAAAATGAAATTGGAAAAAAGTGTTGTATGCTTTCGGAGTCTCGCAACAACCGCGAACATTTGTGAAGTGAGGACAAACAAACCCTCCCAGTCCAAGAGTGTAGGGAAATTTCTAACTGCGTATAACCCGTTAATAACTCTTCAGTCGGTTTGCATTGAAAAAAAAAACCGGGATACACTTGAAACATTTCTTAGTATGCCTGTAGAATTGAAATGCAGAAATTATAAAAGTGAATTGTTGTAACAATTTATGGAAAATCTTCAATTTTGGAAAAACTTTTCATTGCAAATTCGTCCAGATCAAAATGACTCAGTGTGTCAACGTAGGGTAAACGGATCTGCATCAGGTTAACGCCTTAGCATTCAGGCGATAATGAGATTTTCGTGCCACTATTGTGTTGGAAAACAAATTTCATAGATTTATCCTATAATTTCAGTTATACGGTTTTTGAGGTTGCTGAATCCGAATCTGAAATTAGATTTCCAAAATTCAAAATGGCAGATTCAATATGGCGGACGCAAATTCGAGCAATGTTTTGATTTCGACGAAAGTGAGCACCTAATGGTTTTTGAGATCGCTGAATCCGAATCTGAAATCGGATTTCTAAAGTTAAAAATGGCGGCTCCACTATGTCGGATGTAAATACGAGAAAAAGTTTGATTCTGACGAAACTGAGGATCTTATGATTTTCGAGGTCGCCGGATCCGAAGCTGAAATCGCATTTCTAAAATTCAAAATGGCGGATCCAATATGGCGGGAGAAAAATCGAAAAGTAGTTGGATTTCGACAAAAATGTGTACCTTTAGATGTTCGTGATCGCGAATTCCGAATTTGAGTCCGGACTCTAAGTATCTGAAGCTTGGATACATTATGACGAATAAAAATTGACCAAACGAACTGAAGATTATAAATTGTACAATACAAAAATCCCGAGAACACAAAAAATGAAAGAAAAAAAAATAGATACACAAAACAAAACACAAACAAAAAAATGCATAAAATCAAATAGAAGAAACATAATAAAACATTGAAAGCACGAAAAAACAAAAAATTGAAATTCCTAAAATACAACAAAATTGAATGCGAAAAATACGAACAAACAAATTATAAATATGAATAGTAAAAATTTTTTTTTTTTAATACAAAAAGCACAACAGAAAATTTAATACAAAAAGTACAACAAAAAATACTAAATCGGAGTCAACAACCGCCACGTCCTCGATTCGTGACTCTGGGTTCGGCAGAGAGTGGGATATAAAATCTATAAAATATTCTTTTGGATTTTTCACTATGGATAATTTGTCATAAAAGGTTTGCTAAATTTGTATTCGTTACAATGTATCCGAGCTTCAGATACTTAGAGTCAGGACTCAAATTCGAAATTCGCGACCACAACATCTAAAGATACAATTTTTTGTCGAAATCCACGAGGTCTTCAGATTCGGATTCAGCGAGCTCGAAAATCATGACATATTCACATTTGTCGAAATCAAGTTATTTTTCGAATTTGCGCCCGCCATATTGGATCCGCCATTTTGAATTTTAGACATTTGATTTCAGATTCGGATTCAGCGACCTCAAAAATCATCACATACTCAGTTTCGTCAGCATCAAACTATTTTTAGAATTTGCATCCGCCATTTTGGATCTGCCATTCTGAATTTTGGAAATTCGGTTTCAGATCCGGCTTCAGCAACCTTTAAAACCATAAGATACTTACTTTCGTCGACATCAAACTATTTTTTGAGTTTGCACCCGCCATACTGGATCCGACATTCGAAATTTTGGAAATCCGATTCCAGATTCACATTCAGCGGCCTCAAAAACGATGATTTATCAAGTTACAGTCAAATCGCTTTTTTTTCTTCAAATGCCCACATATGTGTCATGACACAGAAGTTGGGCGATTTTTTTCTGCCCATATGTGTGTCACTGACTGTGTCAAAGGGTTAAGACTTGGATAGCAGGTTGATTTTCGATCTTTTTTTCTATTGAGAGTATTGGGATAACGACGTCGGAATTTTTCACAAAATGAATACATATTCTTGCCAGGACTGGATTGTACTTCAACAAAAAATATTGACAAACAATGAAGGTATTATTATTTAAACTATATGCTGCCGTTGCTGCATGGCCCATCGGCGGAAGTGATTTTAGCAACTAGGGTGCTCCGGAATTATAAACAATAATATATTTTTATTTTTACATTAAAACTTTCGTATCACTGGATGCTTTTTGAGAATTCTAAAAAATACGGAAATACACTAAAATCATCACAACTCGGTCAATTATCCGAACTTTCGAAAAATCTTCATTGCACATTCCAGTCAAGACCCTAGGCTATACAATTATGCGATCGAAAAACTAATTTTTAAAACTATTTCAAGCTTATGCAGGCTCAACTTTTTTACTGCTATAATATCCCACCAACATATATTTATCGATGAGTATGATGCAACTAACATCACTTAATTATCATTCTCGCATTGCAGTCAGTGATAAAAACACTTTTCTCCGAAATTTCCGGATTGCCTAACTCATGGTCACGAAACAAAATACTTGTGGCATCACTTATAAGTTCATCTGTCACGGCAGTACTTTCCAATAACTCATTTTCGGTGCGCATTCAAAATAAGACACTCTGTGCAATATTTCCTGATTATTTTATATTTTACACACCGTGTGCTAGCGGAGTTAAAGAATTTTAGTTGAAGGTATAATATACTGCGACCGCTATTATTGGGATCTCCACAGATGCAACAGCCCCGTACTATGTGCCGAATATCGATTGGTGTAGCGCACGGTGGGAGACGCGCCAGGCCCTAGCGTGAGTCTCGAAGTATGCTAGCCATTAAAAGAGGGCTTTGAGGGGTACTGCCAGGGAGACTATGCTAAAGGAGTCCGAACTCTAATGGGAGGGATAGAGGAAAAATGGTACGCGAATCTGCTGGATTTAAGTAGTACTTGATTGAGCCACCAGCAGCGCTGGGTAGAAGCTGATGACCACGGTCTTACATACAGGTCTGGAAACGAAGCCAGATTTCAATGGAGTCGTGAGGCAGCGTTACGAGCTTCACTTTTCATTCCGCTCGCCGCCACCGCCGTCGCTACTATCGGCGAGTACCTCCCACCCACGGTCTTCTGTGATCTCTCCCTTCGCCCGTTGCCTTGTCTTAGACCGTGCCCCGTGCTATTTATTACTCTATTTTTTATTACAACGTTCTCGATAACCTCTGTTCGCGTCAACGAGCATTTGTAGTTTGAAAAATATTCATAAAGCTGGCGGAGGTGGACCGTTGTTTCAGGGCTTTCTAAACTGACGAACCAATAAAGGTATTTGTATATTCAACATTCCATGTGTTGCGTATTTTTTTCCTTTCGTCATCGAAAGAAACTCGGAATAAAATTCGAACAAAAATCCATTTCACTCGAAAAAGGTAAATATTTTTATTTATTTTAAAATTTTTATATTGATCTTCTTCCAGCCATACAGGATCTTCCCCTTTTTACAAGCTCCACTTCTATTCTCTTCCACAATCCCTCGTCCTTATTCCACAATTCTTTCTCATCTACCTCTACCCCCCCCCCCCCCACGAAAAAGGTAATGTGCATTTCGGATCATCGAGAAGAGTGAGAAAGACGGACGGAAGCTGTTCTGTCCTTGTTGCACACGTACACGCCGATAGCAATGCCACGTAGTGGCGAAAATTGGAAACAAACGTGGGTTCGTTAACAGTGCCTACCCCCACCACGGTCGTTTCCAGACCTGTATGTAAGACTGTACTGATGACGCATGGTGTAATGAAGGTAGCCACGTGTGAGAGAGATGAAACGAGGTTGTTGATTTCAGTAAACATAGGCAGCCATATTGAATTATTGAATTGCGATCATTGTGCATAGAGATTTGTGTATGAGCTATTGTGTTAATTTACTGTGCGTGACACCATAATAGTGATAAAAACTAAAATACTTTGCCATTTGTTTCTGCATAGCATATACTTATATAAAACAATTGATTTTTGTTTTCCCGTTGAAATAAAAATATACAACAAATTATTCTGAATTTTATTTGCTTTACGTATGAATATGGCCGCCGCTGTAGGTTTAATACTAAAGAGATCGAGAAGAAGGCTACGGAGTGCCGTTTGCAAAGTCGCGAAATAACAGACATAGCAGTGGATGAACGTCTGTATAAAAAATAAAAAGATGAGTTTTTATGCCGCAGAATTGACAGTAGGTGACGCTCAAACTCACGATTGCGGATTTGCCATTAAATGGTAATTGTTAATGGCGTTGTCGAAACTCAAGCAACTCGCTCATTAATTTGTTATTTGTCATTCTTTTTCTCCTTTTTTCCCCATAAATATGATTTGCGTTTGCAATCGATTCATCGGTAATAGAAATAGTCACACCTGATCTTTTTGTTCAAGGAATGTGCCTATATTTTAGCTCGCGTTTTGATTTTTGCCACGAATGAAAGCTGCCAGTTTTTCTAAGAGCGTTACTAGCCTGATGAAAATTCTTCATTCGGTACAGGAAATATTACTGAAGAAAGTAATTCAGCAAACTCCGTCCAGCATGCACAAAGTCCCATCACTTGGAAACAATATCGCCATGTCTCCATGTTTAAATATGTATCGTTTATGGTTTATAAAAACATTTGTTACATTTCGGTAAAAACATATTGCAATGTTTTGTTTCAAACTTTCCCGTGCGACTTGAAATAAGGATATGAAAATAATACGAGTAACGACGGCGACGTCGCAAACTCAACTGTTTACACAAAAATTGAACACTCACGATGTTTCTCAATGTAACATGTATATCCACGATTAGATTTAGAATTTGTTATAAACAATCAGCAGTAATTACTATCGTCTGGTTCGCGTGCGCACGAGCATGAGGCCTTTGAATATTTAGTTTTTGGTTATGTTCCTTTTTATTTTCGCTCAATGGAATGAAGTTTCTCGCGATTTACCCCCACCACCGATGCGTCAGCCATCACCGGCGCCACGTAGTGGCCGCAATGGGAACAGTGTTTTCCAGCAGATTCGTGTACCATATCCGTAATACATAGTTTGGACTTCTTTAGTATAGTCTCCATGATGACTAGATACAGGAGCCTAAACTCCAATGGGGAAATGATAAAAAAGCGTGCCCAAAAATGAAGGCAACAGGGATGACGCTGCGTTCGCGCGAAGGATTACGGTGCTAGATTCAATCGACACGCACCGAACGCGAGTTGGACACGTTACTAGAGCGAACGAAAAGACTGCCAAAAAGTTGCGAAATTGAGAGCGGTCAATAACTCGATGATTATTATATTCTCAATAAATAAGTATTGTTAACTTTTTAAAGTTCAATCTTCATCTATCATAATTGCCAATAGTCTTTTACATGTTCCTACAAGTTTTTAAAGTTCTTTACCTTTCGCGTTTACCCTACCATGTTTGATATCTCATTAATTACTATGCTAGCATAGAGTACAGAGCCTTCTCACTACTATGCTATAGCATAGTAGTGAGATGGACGAGCCCAGCAATATACAGAGTGTAACGCGAGGGGTGAAGCAAACGACGCATAAGGATGGGGGATCTTGAGACCTATTGATTGAACCCCCATGTATGTTATGCGATTTTCAGTGGTTTAAAAGTTATTTTGGTTTTTGTCACTTTTTTGTAAGATACTAATTTTCTAGGACAGTTCGTAAAAAAAATTAAATTATTAAGCGTTCTCCCGTGATTTTTTTCTTTACGCAGTATAATAGTGGGTCTACCGTACTAAAATACTACTTTCGCGCATGAGCCAAAAAGTTATCATAAAAAAAATTAAGTCCGTAAATATTTTTGCAAATCTAATTTTTCTATCAACTTTCAAAGGCTCTAGGATAAACAATCCGGATAGGGTTGTTTTCTACAACTTACATATTTGAAACTTAATCAAAAACTACACACACACACACACACACACATACACACACACACACACACACACACACACACACACACACACACACACGCACGCACGCACGCACGCACGCACGCACGCACGCACGCACGCACGCACGCACGCACGCACGCAACAACACAAACATTGTCATGTAAAAGTATTATATTATTATTAGAGTATTATCCACATGAAAATTACGAAAACAAAACTCAATGTGACGTCAAATTCGCGTTCGGTCTGTTGTCGAGTGAAGCTAGCACCGCAACCCTTTGCGTGATTATAGCGCCATCCCTGTTGCCTTGAATTTCGGGCATCACTTAAAATGCCGAGTTTAGGCTCCTGTATCTAGTCTCCATCATTCTCCATGGCGGGGGCTGGCATCTTTCAGAATTTTTGCTACGCAAAATATCCTCTGTTTGTAGTGTCCTACTCTGCCACTCGCAGCGCTAGTTGTTATCGAACAATCCTGACGCGCGCGCAGGGGATATGTATATATACACACACGCACATACGTAATTCGAAGACTTTCCATAGTCTTGGAATGCGAGGATCGGCTGGTACGGTGAAAAATGCACCACTTCAGGATTACGCGGGTACCCTGAGGTACAACCGTGCACAACACACGGCATAAGCGCAGGAGTATAAGTAATTTCCGTAATTTTATCAATTCCGCACCGCGGCTTAAACTGCAAACATCAAAATAGTCGTATTCGGTGTCGGGGTGGTTAGGTACGCCGTGCGGGCCTCGCGCCTGCGCAATAAGAATATTGTCAGTGACCTACTAGCGCCACGGGGAGAGGTAGAACTCATTAAAGCGGTCAAACAGCGTACCATTATTATATACGGTAAGAGATAGCAGGTGGCAGCCTCCTGCTCCATGGGTACTGCAATCAGCTACTCCAGCTGCGCAGAGTCGGCTTGAGTGGATGTTGCGCAACCTCAATTTTTGCAAGTATACTGCGGAGCCGATTCCGCCGCTGTGCCGATAATAGAGGTTGCAGTGTATGATAAACAAATGCATCCGGTAAAGATTTTGCAAAAAGGGCCCGGGGACCTTTAATCGAATCTGGTCGAAGCTCCATTTTTCTTTCCATATTATTTTTTTATACTTAACTCGTATCATACTTTTGATCGCTATTCTCTGGAACACTTCGAACCGCAAATCGAGTATGAATTCATGAACATTAAATTCAGTTGCAAAAGCCCGGAAATAAAGATAATGGCGGCTATTAATCATGGTCGCCTGCGCCAATGTCAGATGCATACACACGCGTAACGTACCAAGCGAAAAACAATGCGTACCATGAAGTTTCACGAACGCGACGCGCTTATACGAGAATGGCGACGAGATGGGAAGAGAATTTTTCTATAAATATATATAGGTACACGTTCACATTGTGGTGCATTAGAGTGGAAGAAAAAACGCACATCCCTATAAACGCTTCCTGCTATCGCTGGTCGGTGGCAACTCACGCGCACAAACTCGAGATACCGTGAACTATATCATTTATAATCCTACTATATATGTGAATGTATGTGTGGAGAGAGATACAGGGAGAGTCAGTGGAAAAAGAATTCGTGTAAATATGTACTTCATTTGAGATTTGATATGCGTGATGAAACGTACATATATACCGGCAAAAAATTGCACCTGCGTGAAGAAAAGCAATTATAACGATCCTTCATATGAACTTGCGAGCTTTTGCGGTTTCCTTCCACTTCTATCTCGAACTTGCTACTTCGCTGTTGTCGTTTCTTCCTGTCTCGCATTTGCACGAGGGCACAGTGATCTGTGCCGATACAAGCGAATATATTTAACTGCTAAACGGTGACCCATACAAGTTCGTTGAGGATCTGCATATACATGAAATTTCAAAAATATGATTTATTGTTGCATGTTTTTATAGCCTAGTGTCTTAAAATTAATTAGCTAAAAAGATTTTGGAAAAATGCCAAAAATGGACCGAGTTGGGGCGATTGTTGTGGAGGGTCAGATTGCCCACTTGCATTAGGGCGAACCGCCCCACTGCGATATATCCTCTTTTCTGTTGGTTTCCTCGAAACTATTTTTTTTGCAGACTTCGCATCCGATTAACTCCAAATTCGGACAGAGCACAGATTATAACACTTTCTATCGTATGACCAGATGATTTTTTGACATTTTTATCCATTTGTTAATAGTCAATTGTTTAAGTTGTTTTATGGTCAGAAGTCCAACTTTTTTTTTGCGGCTTCCCATTCTCGTATTTATCAAAATTTCGAAAAAGTATCCGCTCACACGAAAGTTATATTGTTATACCAAAAGTATATTTAAAAAAGAAATTTCTTCAGATTACTGCACGGAAAAAAAAATCCTGTAAATTTTTATGGAAATCCCATCAAAATGTACTGTGTCTCACATCAATAGCGCCTCTCGGTACAAAATCTTCGATATTTGCTACGTAAAACTCCAAAAAGTGCATGCCACGTTTCACACAATGAACTGTACGACTATAGAGTTTATGCTAAGCGATCGATAAATTTTCGCAGTGTGAAACTGTGAACAGTAGATGAACCGCCTCACGAATTTTTACAATGTGAAACTGTAAACAGTAGAACGACCGACTTGCGAATTTTTACTATGTGAAACTGTTAAAGGTAAACGAGCGGACCCACGAATTTTTACATTTAAAAATGTTATAAAATGAACGACTTCATTGACAAATTTTTACACTGTGAAATAGCAAATAATGCAGATAGTGAATAGCTTTATCCACATCAAGCATCATTATACGTGAAAGCGAGATAGAAAAGTACATATACAATACTCACTTCGTTTTTTCGTCCTCTCTTCAGCATCAACAAATCTTTCACAGCACTTGTTCTTCACTAATAGTTTGTCCTTGTTCACTGTGAGTGTGTCCGTTTTCACATTGATTATAAATAATTGTCGTTTCTCGAAGACACTGCGCAAAACTTTATGCCGCGAGATCCAAAAGAGCACTGAGTAGATGTCGAGACTGAGGGCGACCACGTGATAGAATTTTTCTTTGTTGATTTAGGCGTGCAGGTTTGAACGCCTTAACCCCCGAGTTGACGCGGTCACGCGTTTACAGTGCACATTGTAAACATTCGAGATACACGCGGTGCACCGCGCAATGTCGGCTGTAACTTCTATTGAGCGCTTTGACATTTTTTCATGTATCACACTAATACATTTAAATATCGGTATTAGTGTTCAACAACCCGTTATCAAAATATGCTTTGCCCGCTTTGTTAAAAAATGACAATTGACTCTGTACAAATTAAATCTGTACGTATTGAATAATACCGAGCTACGATACAATTTGCAAGGTGTACACTGCAGTTTTTAATTTAAATTCACACCACATTTTTCCGATTCCGCTACCGAATTTCAATAGAATTTAATCTCATTTTTAACATTTGCTTGTTGAAGAATTTTATGGTTCAAATCAGTGATTACCAGTCTAATCTCACTTTTTTTTAGGTACTCCGTATATTTTACGCATTGAGTACCGCGATATCTTATATTTAATTTGTAAATTCGACAGTTGGCTTCATCGCGGTGATCATTATGATTTTTTTACAGTTTAAATCTGCATTTCCATCGGTTCGAATAGTAAAAAAGCACGTCTGATCCATTATTTTTATCCTAAAAGTGCTGTAACATGATTGGTTTACAGTTGGAAACTGCATTATGTTCATCTTTCCTCAGTAATTTATAAACATCGACTATTAATTTTGACGAATCATTTTTTTCCGTGCGTATTTGCCAGAAGTACCTACACTAATTGGCCATGCTCCAACGGCAGCATTTTAGTTAAATGATGACTCCAATGCTTATAAATATTCTTCATTACAAAAACGTAATTTTGGCAAGACCAACCTCGTTGTTCCAATACTCTCAGCAGAAAAGGATGTTGATAATCCACCTGTTTTTTCGGCCTTAAGCTTATGCAGACCCGTTGAAACGGCAGTTTTAAAGTCGAAGAATTGTATACCGTATGTTCTATTTTTGTTTGCAGGACGAGGTGCCGAAGGGCTCGGTGGGGCGGCCCCAATGGGAGCCAGAAAGGGTCTCCTCGCCCCTCAAAATACGTTCCTGGATACGATAGCCACTCGCTTTGATGGAACCCGTAAGTGAAAATATATATACATATGTATACAGGATTCCCCAGAACTGAATGCGTTGCCTGAAATGGGGGAGTTGGGGGCGAAATTCTGAGTCGATTAATATAAGCATGTGTGGGTCTCAGATCAACCCCTGAATTATTATTAATTTTTAAAGGCGGGCCAATCAGGTGCGCCCGGCTTTAAAAATTAATTATATTCAGGGGTTGGTCTGAGACCCACACATGCTTATATCAATCGACTCAGAATTTCACCCCCAACCCCCGATTTCACGGAACGCATTTAGTTCTAGGACACCCTGTATATAAAATAGAATAGAAAATGATTTCCCCGTCATTGATTTATCATAAATTGGTAACTTGTTTCACCCAATATCACCTCGCTGTGAGACTACGGGCGGATTCTTTCAATAAATGGCATCCCCCTGCGAGTACATAATTGGCATACACTTAAGTCCGAGTCCCCTGTCACTCGTGTCACGGTGTAACGTGTCAATTAACACGTCCTCGTGGCTCGAATGCTATCCTTGCTCGTGTTACGGCCCATCGTATTTCAACTAAATTTGGGCCATTTAAAGCCGTACTATCCTTGCTTTCTTACGAAACCACGCGAAGATATTTGCGTTCAACTGGCAATGCTCGCGATTCTGGAATGGTCACGTGAATGAGCGCTCCAGCTAACGCCCTGTGCATAATAGTTGCTTTCCCTACACTCGAAGAAATGAGAGTACGGGACTCGTGCCTTATCAATGTATTAATTAGATTTTCCGGAATCGCGGAATGAACGCGGTATTCAAGAATTTACAGCAAGGAATAATAGCGGAAACCGAACAAGGAAAACGTCGTCCAACAGTTATGAAAACACAATAGCTGAACATTTTTTTAACAATATCCAGGTATAGAAAATAATGGGCTTGAATCATTCGTCATATCGGAAAATTTTCAGGACTGTTTAGAGCGGCTGTGCTGGACTTTTATGAACGCGATTTCGACATGGTTGAAAGATAAACCAGCGGATAAATTCGCACCAGTTTTTATCAATTTTTAAGGTCTGCACGGGCTAGATTTATTTACCAAATCTACGACTTTGGTAGACCAGACCTTTCTCGTCGGTTTTCGTTTGCGAAAATAGCTCTTTAACGATTATTAACCGAGTACCGTAAAATGGGGCTACTTTGAACAGGTTTCGGAATTCCAAAAGTTGGAATTTAGGATGTTAAAAAAGTCACCTACAAAAAACTTGATTTGTAGGTGACTTCTTTTAACATCCTAAATTCAAACCTTTTTGCTCCAATAGAACAATGTGTCCTTTGGCTATCAAATGTATAAGAAAGTCAAGCACCCCCCTGCCCAATTAAGAAAGTCAAGCACCCCCCTGCCCAATTATATATATTTTTTTACGTGTCAAAGTAATCTCGAGTGTGGGATTTGTTTGACAAGGCAGTATAACCGGCGGCAGTATAAGGCGGTATAACCGGAAGTCACATCTATCCATGTGTGCGATCGCTGCCTACACATTTAAACCGTAATTCGGCACTCTGTTAAAGTAGCCCCAAAAACTGTCAAAGTTACCGTGAATGTCAATTCAACCCCGTTTTACGGCAATTCACGATCAATGCCGAAATAACACTGTCAACTCCGAACGCTTATAAGTAGTAAACGAATGGTCATACAGAGATTTCGAGGACGGTTTTGCAAAGCTGAGAGTTTTCCCTTCAATAAGTCTAAGTTATTGATTCAATAACAAAACTATCCGTCTTGTGGAGTCCGCTTGAAAATGACCTACGTGTAGAAACATTCATGTTTTTTTTATTTTTCATGACACCCGATGCTCAGTTCGGGGATATCATGAGATCATTAGAGTATTCACTTTTTCTGTTCAAGTTAAGACTAACCTCAAAATATATACCAACTCGCGAAATGCCCAGATTTTTTTGGGTTCGCCTCCTGACTGTTGAAAAATACCACATATTCGTTGGAAAAAATGGAACGCTCACCGGGTTGAAGCCTAAACACCTTTTTGTTTCCTGAGCTCAGAAATAACTTTTAAACGACTCTTTCGGTATGTTTGACTTCGATTCTTATAAAGTGAAAAGATTTTACAATATAAAAAGATACATTCTTCAACAAGATTTTATTTTTCAATTTAGTTGTGCAAGTATCGTTTATCCACCAAATATTATGCGTGTATTATAAATACCGTTAAGGTGAGACCAGATTGCGTTTTATCGGGAAAACCATCTTGACCTGATGAACCGTTCAGTTTCTCGCTCGGATGCCGTCACCTCGGGACCATAAGCTTCCTCGCCTACGCTACCGCTATTGCGAGCAGATGATTTCATAACTAGTGTCAGAGAGTATGCCCGGTGGGCGCATTAACTTGCTCAATTAGGAACTTTTCCAAAATTTATGATCCTGCGTCTCCGGGGAATCACTAAAGTCCCGCTCGAGAAGCTAAGAAACGGTGGCAGGTATGGGAAAATAAAACAAAATTATTTTTTTCTTGTCAACTCATTTACCGTTATTTTGTTCTGATTTTTAATCGAGACGAGTAATTTGAGCTCTGGCTGAATACACATTTCAATTCCAATCGCGCAATTTTTTCTTCACAGCGATTACATGAATTCGCAGTCTGGTATATGCTATTTCCTGACACTTGAGTTCCACCGATGAGAAACTTTTAATAGTTTTGAGTGCTTCGCGGCCAAGGTGTATTCAAACTACGACTTTGCTAGGGCATCGATTGCTCCCAAAGAGGGTGAGAAACATTTTGTCAATAAATGTTGAAGAATACTGACTGTTTGTTTGGACGTAGACACGTCCCATGGAACTTGAACGCCGAAGTATTCATGAGTCGTTTTTAAGACATGAAATATTAAAAAGCAGGCAACTTGTGAAAGCCTTTTGCGGAAAGGTGTGAATTACACTGAAATTTTCACGGCACTGAACTACATTAATATGCATATGAGCGATGGCAACTGCAGCTAGATTAACAACTTTTCACAAGAAATTCTGCTCAATTAGCTGCAAATTTTATTTATTAGTTCTCAAAAAACACCCTATAGAGGTACTAATGGAAACTTCGAGGTCGCGCTATCATGTATCAATGGCTAAAAAACTAAGTTCTTCAGAATTCATCTGTGAAATGCTCGGCCTTTTTCTAATAAGCCACTCACTCCGAAAGCTCCTTCGTGAATGGAATAATGCACAAAGAACGCACCGCTTCCGGTTAGATCCAAAGGCATAACAGCCTTGCTTTTCCCACCGGAGTTTAGTCAATGGATTCCCTAAATTTAAAAATTTGCATCACCCCGTTGGGTGGCACTCGTAAAATAAAAAATAATCTGCCTAATTCGTCCTGTTGCACGGCAGTACAGTCTTTTTGGTGGTGACCTAGTAACCGGTGAATGGACCGCAACTGAGTGTGTCGACCTCGGAAGGAAATTCTTTTTTCAAAGGAATATATATATATATATATATATATATGTGTGTGTGTGTGTGTGTGTGTGTGTGTGTGTGTGTGTGTGTGTGTGTGTGTGTGTGTGTGTGTGTGTGTGTGTGTGTGTGTGTGTGTGTGTGTGTGTGTGTGTGTGTGTGTGTGTGTGTGTGTGTGTGTGTGTGTGTGTGTGTGTGTGTGTGTGTGTGTGTGTGTGTGTGTGTGTGTGTGTGTGTGTGTGTGTGTGTGTGTGTGTGTGTGTGTGTGTGTGTGTGTGTGTGTGTGTGTGTGTGTGTGTGTGTGTGTGTGTGTGTGTGTGTGTGTGTGTGTGTGTGTGTGTGTGTGTGTGTGTGTGTGTGTGTGTGTGTGTGTGTGTGTGTGTGTGTGTGTGTGTGTGTGTGTGTGTGTGTGTGTGTGTGTGTGTGTGTGTGTGTGTGTGTGTGTGTGTGTGTGTGTGTGTGTGTGTGTGTGTGTGTGTGTGTGTGTGTGTGTGTGTGTGTGTGTGTGTGTGTGTGTGTGTGTGTGTGTGTGTGTGTGTGTGTGTGTGTGTGTGTGTGTGTGTGTGTGTGTGTGTGTGTGTGTGTGTGTGTGTGTGTGTGTGTGTGTGTGTGTGTGTGTGTGTGTGTGTGTGTGTGTGTGTGTGTGTGTGTGTGTGTGTGTGTGTGTGTGTGTGTGTGTGTGTGTGTGTGTGTGTGTGTGTGTGTGTGTGTGTGTGTGTGTGTGTGTGTGTGTGTGTGTGTGTGTGTGTGTGTGTGTGTGTGTGTGTGTGTGTGTGTGTGTGTGTGTGTGTGTGTGTGTGTGTGTGTGTGTGTGTGTGTGTGTGTGTGTGTGTGTGTGTGTGTGTGTGTGTGTGTGTGTGTGTGTGTGTGTGTGTGTGTGTGTGTGTGTGTGTGTGTGTGTGTGTGTGTGTGTGTGTGTGTGTGTGTGTGTGTGTGTGTGTGTGTGTGTGTGTGTGTGTGTGTGTGTGTGTGTGTGTGTGTGTGTGTGTGTGTGTGTGTGTGTGTGTGTGTGTGTGTGTGTGTGTGTGTGTGTGTGTGTGTGTGTGTGTGTGTGTGTGTGTGTGTGTGTGTGTGTGTGTGTGTGTGTGTGTGTGTGTGTGTGTGTGTGTGTGTGTGTGTGTGTGTGTGTGTGTGTGTGTGTGTGTGTGTGTGTGTGTGTGTGTGTGTGTGTGTGTGTGTGTGTGTGTGTGTGTGTGTGTGTGTGTGTGTGTGTGTGTGTGTGTGTGTGTGTGTGTGTGTGTGTGTGTGTGTGTGTGTGTGTGTGTGTGTGTGTGTGTGTGTGTGTGTGTGTGTGTGTGTGTGTGTGTGTGTGTGTGTGTGTGTGTGTGTGTGTGTGTGTGTGTGTGTGTGTGTGTGTGTGTGTGTGTGTGTGTGTGTGTGTGTGTGTGTGTGTGTGTGTGTGTGTGTGTGTGTGTGTGTGTGTGTGTGTGTGTGTGTGTGTGTGTGTGTGTGTGTGTGTGTGTGTGTGTGTGTGTGTGTGTGTGTGTGTGTGTGTGTGTGTGTGTGTGTGTGTGTGTGTGTGTGTGTGTGTGTGTGTGTGTGTGTGTGTGTGTGTATAGTGGCCGACAGAGGCGAAACAATTAGTTGAAAACATAACGAAAAATAATGGGAGCGCAACAGTGACGTACAAAAATGCATCTACGTGATGGGGTGGGTGGAGAGTTAATTATATTATACGCTTAAAAAGCTAAAGTACAAGAAACCAATATCGCTGATACAGAGTACATGACGTAACAATTAATCAGCTTTAGAGACTGAACTGTATGGTCCTCTGTTGTCTCAACGGATCACATCTAATCTGACATACGATCTCACGAAAGTATCACATGTCCTCGATCTTCCGATTGCCCTCACAGGTGTTTTTCGCATTATGACATAAGTAATATGACGTATACTCACACTCGAGTTTGAGTATGACTGCTACAGCAGAACGTCCGATATAAAGGTACGAGTAATTTAGTGAAGATCTTTCTAAAATTTTAGTCCATGAACTGCACGACGTACGTCTGTTTGAGCGAGAGCCTCGCTCAAATAACTGAGCAACTATCACAATTTAGAACTTTGCAGTCCGTAAGATCCTTCGTTGGAAGCTTTATTGAATGTTTCACATATCATCAGTCTTATAATTCAGCAGGGGATTATAATGCATGCTTTATGGGGATATCTAATCCTTACCTCGTACCTTCGTTTCTGTTGCGGTTTTGTCGAAAAATGAACGTTGGTCGTATTACGTATCTTTGTGAATCTGTTATTTTCTATCCAACTATTCCGTTATCGATATATCGGGAGATTACCGTCCCTTTCATTTGTCTCCTCGATCTCTCATCTGTACGCCTTACATCGGACTATATACGTCTTATATATATACACACACATATATACACACACACATACGTAAATACCCATTGAAAAATTTCGCCGAGAAATGAGACCTATGGCAGGAAGAGCGAAAACGATCGAGTATACGCAATGAAACACTTCCAACAATGGCTATTGGTATTTGTGGCTTGCCTCTTCTCACAAAAGAGGATCAAATGATACGAGAAACGGTGTGAGTGTTTTCTACGTCTTTTCAAGTGATGAAATACTCCATTACGTTGGTCGACGTGCATATCGTGTCACCTCCATTTTTCACTATTTATCTATACCCCTCAACGCTTCCCGTACTTCACTCTCATGCTCTCAATTTTCTTGACGAAACTCCAAAAAACGGATTACCAACATCAATATATAATAATAAGCATACGTAAAAAAGTGATTTAGTCATAACTACAGGTTATTCGATGTTCCGACTTTTCGAAATGAATTTGTAATTGCCATATCTTTGGTTCGCCAAACAACCGAAGCCTGAATGAAAAATAAATGTGGAGAAAGTACTGGGGCACCTCCGGTTAGTCGGAGGACCGTTCTGACAGAGAATTTTTTTTTAAGTCGGGAAGGAACTTAAGACTTTGATGGTAAATGAGATGGAAAGAGAAAAAAATGTTTTCGTACCGAAATATGTGAAATTCACAGTAATATACCGCTACGCGTGAACTTGATTAATTATTTTATTTCAACGGAGCTCCTCTTTATTGTTATAACGTTGAAGTTTGTATGGTAGGAGTGCGATGAAAACATTTTTTCCGCGGCCTCATTTATTTCAACAGATCATCGTTTCGACCATCACTTATTGTTAGAAGTGATATTCATAACGTAATTCAGCTGATTAATGGATTTTTACTGAAATAAACATATTTTTTAAGGATTTTCATTAGAGATCCATAACGTAAAACTCAAAAAAAGGGTTTTGGATAATGATAAAAATAAAGAAACGCAACGATAGAAGAGAATTTTCGTCGCGTTCGAAAGACGCAAACTTCAAAATCATTTTTTTGTCCTCACGATAAATAAGAGCCAGGAAGGTCAACATTTTTGAGTAATTCCAGTTTTGGTGAAAAAGAGCAACTTGGTCGTGGCGCGCTAGGAAAACTGCGACACAATAATAAACAGGGATTTTTTTTCGAGTCACAGCATGAGTTAACGAATCGCGGAATGATCGCGCTTAATGCTGAAGGGAGATTTCTTGATTCGCAGGTGTAAGTAAAGTGGAGTAGACGAATGGCTTTTGTAACGATTTTGGGGATCAGGAATGAGATACTGGGATTAAATAAATGTATTCAGATACATACAGCTATATATGGACAAAAAGTCACAGCGGGAGAACTTAACGAGGCGCCTCGGAGGTGTCACAAGTAGTTCCCGCCTCTCTCCCCGGGCTCAGACCTGAGATCGATTTAACCGAGAGCTCAGTCAGCAGTTAATTGGACGATACGCGAGCAGGCTCGGTATGCGAGATTCCCTATCGTCTCCGGCAATGTAAAGGAATCCAATCAGTAGCCGTTATACCAAAGCTTTTAAAGGGAGAGACGTAAAAAAAGTGGTTCAAATAACAGACATGTCCTATGCACGAACGTACTCGTAATACCATAAATGAATATATTGATGTCATTTCTTAATTCGTTTTTTCATCAAGCGCCATTCGATTCAATTGATCGATGCTTCAATAGGACTTGGATTATTGCGATTTTCTGAATTGTTTGCCCTTTTTCTAAACCAAAAAACTTCTAGATTGTGTGAATTAAGAAGAAAGTATGGAAATTATTTCCAGATTCTTTCAACACTTCGCTCAGTGTATCTAGTTTATCTAGATTGCTTACGATAACGGCCGGGTAATTTAGATGAAAATTATAATTCATCTAATTTAATAAAATAATCATTCCAGTCTTCTGTAGATGCCTTTCAAGGTACTTTTTAGGTAATTCTGATTGTTTTGATAACCTAGATTATTCAGATAACAGATTATGCGTGTGATAAATAACATATATAATAGTCAATGCAGTTAATAAATGGTGTAGATAATGGATGATGTAGATAATAGATGATATATATAAGAGATATGTAGATAATAGATTGTATGGATAATAGATTATTAGAAAAAACATTTCGGAGTTTCGCCCGTACGCCCATACGGAGGGTTCTTATGTGCATGTCTTTTTACGATATGTCATCTGTAGATTCCTTTAGCCTCATCTGAGTTATGAATGACGAAAGAAATAGTTGTCGATCATTCCAGCTCTGATTCCGTAAGTCTAGATTAGCACTACTATTTTATTCCTCGTTTTTACAATACACATTATAGTGCGTAAGAAAATTTTCCTATAGTACTCCCTAAGTATTTTTTTTGTCTGAATACGAATTGCCGCTTTCTTTGCCCTGGTTGGAGAGAAACAAATGACGATCAAGGAGCACAGCTATTATCTCGTTGCAGGATCTACGAATAAATTGTGATGTGTAGCTTCGATCAAGGACTAGACAAAGGACTTTTTACGTGCAGGTTGCCACGATTTCCCTCATGGTCAGAATTATTGCGTTTGTATTTTCAGCGTTTCGAACGAGACATTCGGTGTTGGCACTTGGCCGGTTAAGATATCCGTAAGGGATATTTAACGATGCCTGTTCAAATACTCGTTTGTACTTTGACACTTTTCACCGGAGTGTTTCGGGAACTCTCCTATGCTATAACGTGCAACTTTAGTTACTGTCACGTCCTGAGGGGACGTGGGCGGTGCAGCCAGATCGCGCGTAAAAGTTACCCCCTCTATAGTCTCTTACGCGCCCATCACGCAATCATAGTAGCGCGTGTCCGTGAGCGAGCGACGCTCGGACATCTTCGGCAAGAGCCGAGCGGGGTCGAAGTTTCCCGACCCCGCCGTCGGCAGCTACACCAACACATGGACACTGAGCATGTTCATGTGCGGCCAAGCCGAAACGAAGGTTTCGCGGGAAAAAGCAATCTGAGCACGACTCGCGCATGACGTCACCCGACGGCACGCACGAGGCTTTTAGATTTCAATGCTTATTTAGCTCTTGATTCTCTGCGTTATTAATGTATACAAAAAAACGTATCGCGCACTCTGATCGCTTCTTTTTTTTTAGTTTATACGTTAATTTAAATATAATAATAAATCGAAATTACAACTTATTTATCTTTTTAAAAAATGTTTACGCTTTACTCACACCCGTCCTTATGCCAAATAAATTATAATTCATAAAAGTAAGCGGAAATATATTTATATTCGTATAATTATATTAACTCTCATACTTTTATCAAGCGATAAAGCATTATCCCCAAAAACAAGCCAATCATCCATCCGGCCGCGAATCGTAAGTACCAGAAAGTGCACATATTCTACAAGCGATGAGATGGTCCCGTTGGTAGCGTTCCTGGCTTCGGTCCGCAGGGGCCCCTAGTGCAAATTTTTCTCCAAATTTTTCATAATTTCTGATATTTTAGTCATATTTGAGATTTTCGGAGGAAAAATGATTTAAAACAGATTCAAGTACTGGTCTATTTCCCAAAAAACACATTTTTATTACTGAAAATTCATGATTTCTCATTTTTTCCCCGGAAATTTCTCTTTTTCCTATGACCTGAGGCTGCGGAGATATTCGGAGAAAAGTTAAAGATGAAAAGAAATGAGATTTTCGTAAAAAAACTTATTATTATTATTATTTTCCGAAAATTTCCCTTTTTTCTATTACCTGAGTGAACCTGAGTAATGAAAAAAATGAGATTTTCGTAAAACAAACTTATTACATTTTTTATCCCTTATAATTCTGAGAAATAATGAATATCCGAAATTTTTGCAAACATTATTTTCCTTAAGGGGTAACACCACTATAACGGCCTGCCGCGAAGCGTTTTAGACAAATAATACTTGGGGTAATTATCAACCATATATTAAAGTATGTTGCAAAAAAAAATTATGGGAAAATATTACAAAATGGCGAAACTGCAGCAAATTCTTCCGAGGCATGTTGAACTTAAGGTGCTCTGCGGCACGCAGTATAACTTGTGCCAATTTTAATCTGGACGAAATAATTTTCTTTAAATTAAATCTAGATGAGTGTAGCTAGTGAACCACGTAGGGGATTTTAGAAATCTTGATTTTTGAGTAAATGCCGAGCATTTGACTAATGTTCAATTTTTTTTAAAGAAAGTTATTTGTTGATAAATATTGTTTAAATTAACTTATCGAAAATCCCCTACGTAGTTCAGTAGCTACACTCATGTAGACTTAATAAAACAAGATTATTTTTTTTAGATTAAAATTCGCACAGTTACACTGCGTGCCGCAGAGGTTCGACATGCTTCGAAAGAATTGCTACAGTGTCGCCATTTTGTGATATTTTCGGATAAAAATTTATAGCAATATACTTAAATATATGCTTAATGAATACCGCAAGTATTATTTGTTTATCACATTTTCTTCCGCCAAAAAGAAGTTTAAAAAAATACCCTTCCAGTAAGGCCGTTACAGTGGTGTTACTTAAAGGCTTCATTTAATTTCCGAGATTTTCCCGTGATCATAATTAAAATGATGAAATATTCGGAAAAATTCGGAAAAATTCGGAGAAATCCGGAGAAACTCGGATGTTTGCCTAAAAATAATTGTCCGCAAAACTCCGAATCCTTCATATTTGTTAGAAAATCTTCATATTCATAGAAAAATTCGGAAAATTTTTCCGGAAAAAATCGGAGGTTTTCAGAAAAAAAATTGCACTAGGGGTGCGGGATCGTTTCCCGCGCTCAGTGCTTTTTTCAAAATTATTATTACTATTAATTCTTATTTGATTAGTTATTTTTATTAGTTATCAGTATTAATTTAATTAGTTATCTTTTAGTGTCGAAAAATTTATCGCGCACTCTGACCGCTTATTTTATTAGTTTGTACGTTAATTTAAATTTAATAATAAATCTAAATTATAACTTATTTATATTCTAAAAAATTGTTTGCGCTTTACTCACACCCGTCCCTATGACAAATAAATTGTAATTCATAAAAGTAAGCGGAAATATATTTATATTCGTATTATTATATTTATTCTCATATACTTTCATCAAGCGATAAAGCATTATCATTATGCTTTATCGCTTGATGAAAGTATATGAGCGGAAATATATTAGGGATCGATTAGGGATGTGGATTGGAGAAAATGGTGGGAAATGTAAAAAGGGGAAATGCTTGTACATGGAAGCTACAATTAGCGAAGCGTTCGCCGTAGCAGATACAATAAAAAAACAATGATAACTAATAAAAATAACCAATTAAAAAAGAATTCATAGTAATAATAATTTTAAAAAAAGCACTGAGCGCGGTGAACGATCCCGATTCGCGGTGATCGTATATGAGAATGAATACAACAATACGAATATAAATATATTTCCGCTTACTTTTATGAATTACAATTTATTTGGCATAGGGACGGGAGTGAGTAAAGCGCAAACAATTTTTTGTAGATAAATAAGTTGTAATTTCGATTTATTATTATATTTAAATTAACGTACAAACTAATAAAATAAGCGGTCAGAGTGCGCGATAAATTTTTTTACACAAAAAGATAACTAATTAAAATAATAATGATAACTAATGAAAATAACTAATCAAATAAGAATTAATACTAATAATAAAAAATAATAAAAAAGCACTGAGCGCAAGGAACGATCCCGCGCCCCTAGTGCAATTTTTTTTCTGAAAAACTCCGATCTTTTCCGCAAAATTTTTCCGAATTTTTCTATGAAGTGGAAGAAATATGAAGGATTTGGAGTTTTGCGGACAATTATTTTTACGCAAACATCCGAGTTTCTCCGAATTTCTCCGAATTTTTCCGAATATTTCATCATTTTAATTACGATCACGGTAAAATCTCGGAAATTAAATGAAGACTTTGAGGGGTAACACCACTGTAACGGCCTTACAGGGAGCGTATTTTTTATATTTTTTTTGGCGGAAGAAAATGTGATAAACAAATAATACTTGCGGAATTTATTGAGCATATATTTAAGTGTATTGGTATGAATTTTTATCCGAAAATATTACAAAATGGCGACACTCCAGCAATTCTTCCGAAGCATGTCGAACCTCTGCGGCACGCAGTATAACCGTGCCAATTTTAATCTAAAAAAAAAGAATTTCGTTTTATTAAGTCTACATGAGTGTAGCTACTGAACCGCGTACTGGATTTTCGATAAGTTGATTTACACAATATTTATTAACAAATAACTGTCTTAAAAAAAATTGAACATTATTAGTCACATACTCGGCAATTACTCAAAAATCAATATTTCTAAAATCCCCTACGTGGTTCACTAGCTACACTCATCTAGATTTGATTTAAAAAAATTATTTTGTCCAGATTAAAATTGGCACAAGTTATACTGCGTGCCGCAGAGCACCTTAAGTTCAACATGGCTCGGAAGAATTTGCTGCAGTGTCGCCATTTTGTAATATTTTCCGATTAATTTTTTTTTCCGATATACTTCAATATATGCTTAATAATTACCCCAAGTATTATTTGTCTAAAACGCTTCGTGGCAGGCCGTTACAGTGGTGTTACCCCTTAAGGAAAATATTGTTTGCAAACATTTCGGAAATTCCTTATTTCTCAGAATTATGAGGGATCAAAAAATGTAAACAGTTTTTTTTAACGAAAATATCATTTTTTTTCATCTATAACTTTTTTCCGAATGTCTCCGCAGCCGTTCACTCAATAGGAGAAAGCAAAAGTTTCGGAAAAAAATAACAACAAGTTTTTTTTAAGAAAATCTCATTTTTTTCATCTTTAAATTTTCTCCGAATATCTCCGCAGCCGTTCACTCAGGTAATAGGAAAGAGGGAAATTTCCGGAAATAATAATAATAATAATGTTTTCTTTCCGGAAATCTCATTTCTTTTCATCTTTAACTTGTCTCCGAATATCTCCGCAGCCTCAGGTCATCGGAAAAAAAGAAATTTCCAGGGGAAAAAATGAGAAATCATGAATTTTCAGTTAAAAAATCGTGTTTTTGGGAAATAGACCAGTACTTGAATCTGTTTTAAATCATTTTTTCTCCGAAAATCTCAAATATGACTAAAATATGAGAAATTATGAAAAATTTGGAGAAAAATTTGCACGGGGCCCCTGCGGACCGAAGCCAGGAACGCTACCAACGGGTCCATCTCAACGCTTGTAGAATATGTGCACTTTCTGGTACTTACAATTCGCGGCCGGACGGATGATTGGCTTGTTTTTGGGGATAACGCTTACTTTTATGAATTATAATTTATTTGGCATAAGGACGAATGTGAGTAAAGCGTAAATAATTTTTTAGAAGATAAATAAGTTGTAATATAGATTTACAGTAGAACCTGGATTATCCGAACCAATTGGGACCGAGACTAGTTCAGATAACCAAACTTTCGGATAATCGAAACGTGGGTTTTTGGGAAGGAGATCATAAACGACATCTTTTTACATAAAAACAGTACATACATATATATTAAAATTTGACATACATATTAACGTTGAAATATATGTGTGTGTGTGTGTGTGTGTGTGTGTGTGTGTGTGTGTGTGCGTGCGTGCGTGCGTGTGTGAGTGTGTATTTTAAATACTTGAAAAAAGTCGAATGCCTTTTTTTATATAAAAAAAATAAAATCTACCATTTTTAATTGACGAACGGCTGTAACGCGTTTTTGAGCGGCTAAGTCTCGCAGCCGTTTGAGAATGAGGAGTTGCGTTGGGCTGCTCATTGTTGCTCACGGCGGCGGCAGCGAGCAACAATGTATCTTTCGCGCCAACGTTCGGATAATTGAGCGTTCGGATAAACCAAGTCATCGTTCGGATAAATGCGGGTTCGGATGATCGAGGTTCTACTGTATTATCATATTTAAATTAACGTATAAACAAAAAAAATAAGCGATCAGAGTGCGCGACAAAAAAATGTATCGCGCACTCTGATCGCTTATTTTTTTTGTTTATACGTCAATTTAAATATAATAATAAATCTAAATTACAACTTATTTATCTTCTCAAATATTGTTTACGCTTTACTCACATCCGTCCTTATGCCAAATCAATTATAATTCATAAAAGTAAGCGGAAATATACAGGGTGCGCCAGAGAAACTTACTTATTTGAAAAAATTCTCGCGCGGCGAGTTGGGCGGGTAGAGGGGCGAGACGGGGCGCATCTGGAGGGGGAAGTTCCCAAGTTTGTTTCTCCCTCCAGTCAGTTGCCATCATGCTCTGGTCTAGAGAGCAGCGGGCCTTCGCAGTCGAGAGCTTCTTTTCTAACGGTCGCTCACTTGTTGCTACGCAACGTGCCTTCCGCGCTCGCTTTGAAATTCCTCCTCACAGACTCGTTCCTGGCCGTAATTCGATTCTGTCATGGGTTAACTCATTTCGGGAGTGTGGAAGTGTCGCTAAACCCAGAAATGGACTTCAACGGACCATCAGAACTCCCGAAAATGTCGAAAGAGTGAGGCAGTCAGTTGTGCGTTCTCCCCGGCGTTCGGCTCGCAAACACGCAGCTGCTATGGGAATTTCTGACACCACTGTTCGACGAATTCTCCATGAAGACCTTCAATTTCATCCCTATAAATTGGCTGTTGTGCAAGAATTAACTGAACGCGATTTTGTTGCCCGTCAAAATGCATGTGAAATGCTGGTTGACAACCTGCCTGAAGACGCGGTCGTTTTTTTCAGTGACGAGGCTCACTTCCACATTTCCGGCTGCGTCAACAAGCAAAACATGCGTTATTGGTGTGGTGTAAATCCACGTGAGCTTCACCAGAAGCCACTTAATTGTGAGCGAGTTACTGTCTGGTGTGCGATGTCGGTAATGGGAATAATTGGTCCTTATTTTTTTGAAGAAAACGAACGCGCAGTTACCGTGAATGGAGCTCATTACAGGAACATGATCGAGGAATTTTTTCTTCCAAGACTCGAAGAAATGAACGTTAGGAACGTGTGGTTTCAGCAAGATGGAGCCACAGCACACACAGCACGAGACTCAATGAATTTGTTGCGACAACATTTCCCCGACCGCTTCATCTCTCTCAGAGGCGATCTCCAATGGCCGGCACGCTCTCCAGATTTGACTCCATGCGATTTCTTTTTATGGGGTTATTTGAAATCTCTGGTTTATGTCGATCGACCACGGACCATAGCACACCTCAAGAACAACATTCACGACGCCATTGCCAACATACCGATTGATATGCTGCAAAGAGTGGATACGAATTTCAAAAATCGACTTCATCAGTGTATGCGCAATGGGGGTCGCCATTTATCCGATGTCATTTTCAAGACTGCATGAAAAAAAAATTGGGATATTGTATTCTCAAATAAAAAAAAATTTTAAATAATAATTGAAGTACTTTTGTTTTTATTGACCTTTCAAATAAGTAAGTTTCTCTGGCGCACCCTGTATTTATATTCGTATTATTATATTAATTCTCATAGCTCTCATATGAAAACTCTCATATGAAAAACACAAAAAAAAAACTTCAAAACCTTTGATTTCAACGAACCAAGAACATACATCTTCACATTTTCAATCATGACGAATTTTTAAGAACAATATCATCACAAACACATCAGAACCAAAACAATATACATCACCTAAATTATCAAAACATAAATCCAACAACACAAAATCACAACATCTTATACTCAACTCTTACTCATAGACAACAGGACACAAATAATAATCTTTCCACTGATCCTCTGAATAATATAAATTCGACAATCACATTAAATAAAACGAAAGAATGGCTTATAAATCTCTCCAACATTGATATTCCGCTACACATTTCCACATTCTTGTCTCTAGGTGAAAAGTTTTGTTTTCCTTACCTCAAACTCTCAAACATAAATACTCATATCCACAAATCAATCTCCGAACTTGAGTGCAAATTAGATTTTTTTCTCGACAAACCTAGACAAATCGAAATTAGAACCAGATTCACTAAAATCTTATACAAAATAAATATTCCAACATCATTTTCCAACACTAATCAAATTATAAAACACACGTCCTCATTCTTAAAAAACAACCCTCAACTTTTAGTTACACGAGTTGACGAGTTGAGATGGTTAAGACTTCTGTGCTCTCGCGTGGGAAAGTACGTGAGACGCTTAATTATTATCAATAGCCTACATTTCCGCTGTGTAGGTCTAGGCTTAAAGAAAAATATAAATATCTGTCGAAAAATGAGAATGCCTCTATCGCGCGTATGTGGTCGCTCACGATTTCCATGGGAATTCGCGTGTGCCCTGCGTCTTCGCCGGGGCTCAAGAAGATAAGAAAATGAAATACATTGTGCGCATTTAGTCACGACGTGACATTACCAGTACACCTGAGGCAAAATATTCTCCCTATTTTCGTGTCTCTTTTGCGAGAGCAACTTAGCTATATGTTTGTATATTCTTTTCCTTTCCCTAACCCGATGTGAAACGATTTTTCTTTTTTTCTCGTCTTGCTCATGACACGATGATGGCTTTGATAAGAAATTTTGACGCAATAAATTAACGTCTACGTCTCCCCTACGTCTCACATGAAACGAAAAAAGTGTAGCGGATTAAAACTAGAGATGGCAGGTCCTCCTCAGCTGAAACATTGAATATGCCTCCTCGCTATCGAAACAAACGTGACATCTTGAGATGAACAATCCATCGTAAAATAATGCAACTGTTCATTCGAAGTTGATATAAATAGTGATTTGAACAAGTGTACTATATTCTCTCGCTGTACTCTTATATGAGCAGTCGTCGCATATTTTGCGATCGAATCACAAACGTCATTCGCAAAGTAGAATTTTAACTAATGGCGTAATTAAGTTTGCGAACAATTTTGCTTCTCAGGATTAGTCTCGTGAAAGAACAATTCGAGATGTTGGAGACAAAGTCAGCACGGACGGTGCTATGTACTTTAGTACCTTTATACTTATGTCAGGTGGTAATGATACCACCTGACATAAGTATATGTCAGGTGGTCAATAATATTGAGTGTCTCAATATTATTGAGACACTTTTATTCGCTTTAATCTCGCTCGGATATATCGCATTCTAGAAATGCGGGAAACTGATGACCCTTCATCCTCAATGTTTCGAGAAGCACTTTTTAAAAAGTGAAAACGTGATGCGGCTGGTTCCGGCCGCTTTAACGTTTTTTCCCCGTTGATAGGTAGCGGCACGTGATGTGAGTGATCTATGTAGCTCACCGAAAAATGATAAAAAAAATGTCTTCAGAACAAAAGCAATCAAAATGAGGTTTGGAGGTTGTATTCTAAATGTGTTGACGTAGAAAAAAACAAATTATGAGAAAATACAAAATGTTGGCTCAGAAGCTGCACTGAGAGCGTTTTTAGGCGTTCTGCGGGAGAATGCAGAACTTTAATGTATTAGCACCTAGAGGAAAAAAAATGTTGTCACTTACAATAGTCTTGCTAGAGCTACACACAATTATTTTAAAATATGGGTTTTTTTGCGAAATGGCATTACTTTGCTTACATTTTTTTGTTGGCTCAAAAATTACCCTCAATTTCTTTATAAAAACTATAAGTGTTGATGAATCGTAAAAATCGTATGTAATTCTTTGAAGATCCTGTCTAAGAAGCTATAGTTGGAATTTCCAGTCAATCGGATGAAAACTGTCCGAATTATGTGTCTATCTGATTACAAAACCGTGGTTTCGAGACAAACTCGTTTAAAGTTTGAAAACTGATTAAGGAGCTATCGTCCACACGCCGGAATTGAAGCTCTCATTTCAATTCTGCGTTTACCGAAAAAGACACTTTGATAGTAGGTCTTCAGTTGTTAGATTTTTGTATCTGTTTTGTACAACGGCTGGACTAAACGACTCGTAGTTGCTGCTTTCGCCATCTAGGCTGTTTCGTGGGTTTTGGAGTGCTTCGGGAAAAAGCCCAGAATATTTGTTAAAAAAATTCGCAGTTTTCTCCTTTGATATATAATTTTTGTGGTGTTTATACATAATCTAAGCAAATAAACCCTCTTAAGCTAACGGCCAAGCCTCAATCGCCAGAATTAATTGTCTTGCTCCCGTACCATACAGAAGGTGTGCTGCACATTATATATCTACAGAGTGTAGCATTCAAGCTGGCACAACGGAAGATCTCGAGAGAGATGCATCTTAGGAAAATATATTTCATATGTATATATACAGGGTGTCCCAGAACTGAATGCGTTCCCTGAATTAAGTGGTTGGGGGTGAAATACTGAGTCGATTGATATAAGCATGCGTGGGTCTCAGATCAACCCCTGAATTATTATTAATTTGTTAAGTCGGACCAATCAGGTGTAGGTGCGGTGCTCCCGCCAGGCACTATTACACGCGCGTGTCGCACACCGATGTACGTCGGCGCATCGGGCCCACCTCATCGGCCCGCCTTAAAAAAATAATAATAATTCAGGGGTTGATCTGAGACCCACACATGCATATAACAATCGACTCATAATTCCACCCCAACCCCCCATTTCAGGGAAAGCGTTCAGGTCTGGGACACCCTCCATCTAATCTTATGGTACGAGAGCGTGAGATTTGTAAAACATCGAACCTTAAGCGCGAAGGAGACAAATTTGACAGTGACGAGTTTTGTCTACCGTGCCAACAAGGGGGGATTTAGTGGTTACCAATAGCGAGCAAGGATCCGTGTTCGATAGCGAAAGGGAAAAAAAGATTCGTCAGCAGCGTAGAATGAGAAGAGGGTCAGTGTGGCAATAAAACGAAAAAAGAGGATCACGAGCCAAGTTATTTCGTGACATTCGTCGCTATCTTTCCCCACTTTTGTTCGTTGATGTTACGTGCGCGCCCAGGCAATATCTGCGCAAATTGCCATACGTGTTTAGGCGTGTAAGCAGCTTCGTTAACTTTGTGCTCCATGGCTCCACACGCATGCGACGATAAGAAACAAAAATATACTCAGGATGCGATATGGGAGAGTAAAAAAAGGGCGAATAAGGAGAACATCCATTACGTTACGTATGCCCGGGGGTTCTCGTGCGCGTACGCTGATAGTGGTCGTCGTGAAAATGATATCACAAAAGAATTGATTAAGAACCCGGACACGGAGAAAGCCGCCGTCGCAGCGTCAGAAAGAGAAGGAGTTCAACGCGAAAGATTCTCATGCGACTTCGTGCCACACGTCCTAAACAGAAATATAATTTACGATATTAGTCAACTAAATAGTAATATGACGTATATACCGTTAATAACGAAAGCGAATAAAGAGGAAGTGTTATCTTCGGGCTTAACGGTCCCGCAGATAATTTCCATAGTTACACTTCAAACACGGTACACAGTCGATCAATAAATGAGAATATATTCTCGACCGGGATACGCAAGGTATACGCTGGAATTTTCGTATTGCACTCGTCGATGTATATACACAGATAGGAGGGCTCAGATATCGCGGTATTCATGGTGCTTCAAACCATAAATCAATTATAGACACAAGGTGTGAAAATGGTCCCAACCGTTTTCACAGAACAAAAAAAAACAAAAATTAATCAGCCGAGAATCTCTAACCGAATAAAGATTGAAAACAAAGTAATCCTTTTCGAATTTATATGGTCACTGTCGTCAATATTTATGGAGGAATTTAGTTGTAGGGATTCATGATTTAACTGCGTATATTGGGATATTCAGTCAGGAAAATACCTTCCCATGGGCGAGTAGCCGACGTTCCGAGTACGGCCGACGCTTGGCTGTATTGCGGCAGCTTGTCGGCTGCCAACGATCGACGGTCTATGACGGCCCAGCGTTGGCGAAACGTGCGAGCGATGCTTGGCTATTAAGCGGCAACGAATCGGCAGCCACCGATCGGAGCGCGACTACGGCCCAGAGTTGTCGAAACTCTCGTTCGATCATCGCGTCGACGTTGGGCCCGGTAGTTCGCGCGTCGCTGGCTACGACGTTTCATCCGACTCTGGTTAATCGTCGCCCGGGTGTGGTTGGCCAACCCTTGCAGACCCAGAGTACGACCATCGCTTGGCAGTAAGGCGGTGACGCATCGGCAGCCAACGATCGGAACGCGACTATGGCCCAGAGTTGTCGCAACTCTCGTTCGATCGAGTTGTCGAAACTCTCGTTCGATCGTCGCGGCGACGTTAGGCACTGCAGTTCACATAGTTAGGTGTAGTTGGCTATCGCTTGTAGCTCCAGAGTTCGGTCGATGCTTGACCGTAAAAAAGCAGTTTGTATTTCCGTCCGAGCTTCGCCTCAACAGCACAATGTAGCGCGCAACGTTGGTAGCATCGACATTTTACAGTAAGGTTAAGTTTCGATGTTTTGTAGTATTTCGGTGTGAAAACAATTTCGATAAATGCTGGGATTAATTAAAAATCGATGAGAGTAATAATACTGAATATTCAAATTGAGAAAACGAGTGAACAGTTCGGTAGAACGTTCTGGGTCTGACTTTGACAAAGCGTGTATTTTTTTTAATTTAAAGAAAATATATGCCCTCACCCTTCTTCATTAAAAGCTAGACAACAAAGAAAAAAATTGAAGAAAAAACAAATAATAATCAATGAATTTGAAAAATGCTCTTTAAATCATATATGACTCTATTGAAGTGTGCTTCTAATGCTTGAAAATTACAACGTCTTACTTCGCGCCAATTTAAATTTTTGCGCGTTCAAGTCACTGACAGAAAAATTCTTTTGATATTAATTAACTGCATCTATTTGATTTTTGTTTATTTGAATTAACTAGATTCTTCGTGAAATCAAATTTTTCCTATTGCATTCTATTATTGGAATGATTTATTTTCAATATATTCATTTATTCAAATCAAAATATATTTAATATCGTCCAATAACTGAGTATTTTATTTAATCCTAATAAATCTGTGATGCGGTTTCATCTGTTCATAAAACATTTAGTTGAAACAACAAAATCTATTTTATTTCTCTATTATCTATTTCATTTGTTTTTAATTTTAGCTAAATATCATTTTTGCAGAGTCAACCATTTTTCTATTTAATTGAGCTAATGGCCTGTCAAAGGGGTGTGTGGGTAGAGAGGATGGAGAGAGAGGAATTATATGTATATATATATGTTTGAAAAATATATAGCGCGTTATTCGATAGAACTCTCTAATTATCACAATGATATTAACTAATTGATATAGTTTATGTGATACAACAAATAATTATAGGAATTCATTTGCTCTTATGCCATATTTGCGACTCAGATGTTGCAAACACTCTAGGAATAGGTAGGTTTCAGGTTCGATTCGCATATAGGTGAAATATTTTCTTCGATTAAAATCATCTCAAAAGGCTAGGGAATGACGAATTACCATCCTAAATCGTTGTCGTAGAACTCTCAATTAAGTGGTTCATTTCATTTTGAATTTATGAAATATTTTATGCCTATGGTATTTGATTTGAAGATCTTTTTGTCAGTGTAGGGCCGATGCTGCAATCGACGTAGGGCCGATGGCCAAATCAACGTAGGCCCGACGTTGGTATCGACGTAGGCTGGATGCCGCTGTCACCGTAAGGCCGATGCTGCAATCAATGTAGGGCCGACGGCGAAATCGACGTAGGGCCGACGCTTGGGTGTAACGTTGGTCCGATGTTATCATCCCGGCGTTTATTGGACGCCGAGCCTACGTTGGTGAACAGAGTCGGGCCGCCATTCTAACTCAGGCGATCATCGTTGCGCCGAGGTTGGCCCGACTCTAAAATCGTACATGGGGTGATGAATATCGCATAACTGAGTCATTATAACCACTGTAAGAAAGAAGTGTGCCGTTGATGTGTTGAAACAACACGTAACACGCATGGTAGGTATATGCTACGCGCTAGATGCGTTCCCAGACAGACATCATATGGAGATCATCTATGAGGCATAGAAAATCACACAGCTATATGTCCCTTATGAGTACTCCCCTCAAAGTCACATTTGCATCACATTATGATTCACAATCACAAATCCAAATGAATTAAAGTTGTTTTCACGCGAGTATGCATAGAGTGAATTCATCAGCACTAGCAATAATTGAATTAAAACGTATCCTGCCTCGTTAAAGTTTTTACCTACTCTCGGAATTGAACCTACGGCTTCTAATTCTAGAGCTGAGCGTGCTACCTACTTAGCCATTCTAACACTTGTGTAAGTTTTCTTTGTTTCTTTGCCAATTTTTATCATTCTTGATTTTTATCTATATGCATATCGCCGTCATATTGCACTCATCGTACGTATCACTGGGAAACATGTACATCGTCATTATAGGATGTATTACTGAAAAACGCGTATATCGCCGTCACATTGCGCTCATTGGATGTATCACTGAGAAATATGCATATCGCCATCATATTGCAGTCACCAAATGTATCACTGAGAACATGCATATCGCCGTCGTGGAATGTATCACTGAGAAACATGCATATCGCCGTCATATTGCGCTCGTGGGATGTATCACTTAGAATATTGTTTGCATGGCATGTATACTACCAGTGCTAACCCCGCGAATTCACCAACACAAGTCATTGGATAATTTCCATATGACGTCAATCTGCAAATATTCTTTGTAGAACTCAAATTTGCCGTCTTATGAGTTCATCTTGTCAACTCATCCGTCAACGGATGATGCATTTGGAAACGACAATCAAGTCACAATGTATTGTAAATTCATCGTACTGGATGAGCTCATGAAATGTTTTCATTAACGTAAACGAAATTGCCTTCATATTAAGCACAATTCATAAGAACAATCAATGCTATCATAGTGAACACACGCCGAAATATCTATATATGATTTCAATATGACGTAAAATTTGCGATTATTAATTGCGGACACTTGAGCACAGCGATATAAGTTTGTCATGCTCTAAACATACGATGCATCTTTAAACAACATATTGAGATCAACATGTTTTGTACATTCATGATACTAATTGAGTCCACGGCTTTGCATCACGGCGTGTAGTCAATATGCTGTAAAATTTGCTTCAACAATTGTATGCACGGCGTGATCATCATGACTGTCTATCTGGGTTGATTCTCCGTATAGAAACAACACGCTTTGTGCTGTCTTTGCACCAATACGGCTTACACTGGCTGCCACACAGCACACTTATTGCACCACACATAAAGTGCGTAGAATCAACGCAGTTGGTTCTAAACAACACACGTAGAGTAGGAACCTGCGACGCAGACAACACACCACAACGAACCGTTTGCATGCGTGTTGATTCTCTGTCTTTCTCCCTCCCTGTAGATTCTGGGTTCCGAACATACGGGTAGTTACCCCCGTAGGGGTGAAACAGCTATTCAGCGGGGGTGATAAGGCTGGTAATTTTGAGGGCCCCGTATGTAGGTGATAAAGTTACAAATCAGCGCCACGTGGCTTGCCCTCTCTCTCGCCGCATTGTTCACTCTTAAAAAGCGTGGCGATGTTTGTGTGTAGGTGGGGGGGGGGGGGGGTCCGTGATAGGTTATAGGGGCTACAAGACTGAAGAGGTTAGGAACCGCTGCTGTAGACGAATCTTAATTCATCGTAGATAGATCTTCGAAGGGTCTTATACCAGAATAGGTTTTGGATAATCATTCCGGTAACTATTTCATACGCAACGTAAATGAAATGATTATTATCGGCGTGAGAGCCCGGTAGTATTACTGTATACTATACAAAGTATGAGGATGTAAAAAATAACCTACAATAAACCGACCCGGTTACTGACTAGGTTCAGTAACTCGTATTTTTGAATCTAGCTATAAATATTTGAGGCAGTTAAAAGAGCACACGATTTTTTATCCCGCGAATCAAAAGACATATAATTAATCTCGGTAAATATCAGCCCAGCGCGAGGGAACGCATAGCTTGCTTACGTAACACGACTGTCACACTATAGAACAACACGTTACATGCCGGGTTGTCTTTAATGAATATATATATTTACAAAATTCAATGTATATACGAATAGTGTATTTTGAGGCAGTGTATCTGGAGGCAGTTTTTCAAACGGTTGTATATAGGTAAAGCGGCTTATTTAAATTGTAATGACGATAAAAAAATACCTCTAACGTCCGGCACAAATCGATACATTGGTTATGTTCGAAAAATCTGTAGAACGATTATCACAATGGCATTAAATCATTGAAATAGTTGAAGTGATACAACAAATTGTAATTGAAATTAGTTTCGCCTTTAATCTCATATCTGTGGTTAACATGTCACAGCACTCGATAGCATCCCGCGTAGAAATTTTGATGGGGCCCAAATCAGGTTGCCTGGCTGCCCTTGGTAGGGCACTAATAAGGCAGCCTGAGAGGGCCCTACTAGGAAATGTACAAATTTTGATGGAGCCCAAATCAGGGCCCGCTCAGGTTGGCTGACTGCTCTGGTAGGGCACTAATAAGGCAGCCTGAAAGGGCCCTACTAGGAAATGTAACGCTGTGTCACATATGGGCCTGACCTGGTTGTCTGATCAGGCCCCTATCGGGTTGCTGATCAGAAAGAAATGCATATAATATTTTAAAAATCCAAGATGGAATGAACCACTTAATTTTGTATCATAATTCGTCATTCCCTGGCATGCTGGAATGTTTTTGTTCGGAGAAAATATTTCGCCTATGTGGGAATCGAACCTCGTACCTACCTACCCAAAAGTGCGCACGCTGCCCCTCTGCTACCGAGTGCTTGTAACATTTTGGTCCCAGATATGGCATAAGAGACCAAATGAATTCCTATAATTATTTGTTGTATCACATAAAGTATATCAATTAGTTGATATCATTGTGACAATTAAAGAGGTTGATCGAATAACATGCTATAGATTTTTGAAAGTTAACCTTATATATATATATAATTCCTCTCTCTCTCTCTCTCTCTCTCTCTCTGTCTCTCTCTCTCTCTCTCTCTCTCTCTTCGCCTTACAAAGCTGCGGAAATCTTCTAACAGGCATCCGAGTTGCATTACGTTTTTTGTCGTGACAGTCCATAGCACATTTTATTCAAATAGAATTCAGGAATACATCGAAACTTCGAAGCTACGATGCTGTAAAATCGAAGTTTCCATGTGGAAAATAAGAGGTTATGTGCATCTATCGACTGCTGAGGCAGTTATAGGGCAAGCCTATTTATGGCCTCATCAGGGAAAGCCATAGTAGGGCCTATCAGGGCAAGCCTTGGTAGAGCCCTATCAGGGACGGCCTTAGTAGGGCCATTTTAGTATAGCCTGATTTGGGCCCTAAATATTTCCGGCCCGATCGGGGCCGGATCAGGATGTCCGTAATAGGTGTTTACCGTATCACACCCCGACCGGTGCCTGATCCTGGTCAGATCCTAAGAAATTTCTACTCGGGATAGTAGCAGCGTGCGTATAGTATGAGCAGGAGATAGGCGGGTAGGTACCCGTGTAGAAATTTGAGTCAGGAAAAAGTACTGCCCCTGATCTGCCTTCCCTAGATAATATCAGGCTCTTCAGGAAAGTTGTAGGGAATAAATCGGAAAATAACCAGGAACTAACGAGGAAATAGAAAATGACGTTTCGGCGTTTTTGGAATCCTTAAGGGGGTAAAATCGGGAGTGTATGCTATTTAGTATTTCGACAACATATTGTTTGTTGGCTATCTACTTGCTAAGGTAGTATATGAGTGTATACATACTCTAGCTCGCATTTCCTGATAGGCAAAGAGACAGAAAAACGTACACAGGCAGAAAAGCATCGAGTTCCATATATAGAAGCTTTATTATGATTATTATAAGTGACAGCTCATTCTTTGATTCATCTGGAAGCCAGGATGATCTGATTGACCGCCGTCGGATGAATCGGTCTGGTTGAAAGAGGCAAACAAATCTGTAACGTTTAAGTCGTTACATGTATTGTTATACTGTTATTTATGATAACATCTTTAGTTTTTTTCTTCAAAATGGCGATAAAACCATCCCCAAATTACTTTTGTTGATATATAGAGGACAAGGAAAATGAAATAAAATTAACGTCGGCATTGTACTATAAATGTTAATAATTTACCGTGATAATATGATTACATTTATTATAATTGTATCAGCATATAATTTTCGCCAACCATCGTAATTTATTCTTTATGATAGCATTGCCAGGCGTCGATTATTGTTGAAGAAAATAATATGATAATACAACGGAACATACAATTACAATAAATTGAATAATATTATTATATTTTATTATTACTATCTTTGATGCCGCAAAAAGTATTATTTAATAATAGGTCGGGACTTTATATTCAAGAAATGTCAATTTCTAAAATTTCATTAAAAGGAAAGGAATGAAACTAAACATTTAGTGATGTTCCTGGTGTAGTCCATGAAAGGGCCCGGTTAGGTAAATCGGACGAGGCAAGCCAGGCCTGGACCATACGTAAAATCGGGAATGCCCGGTCACATTTCTGCACGGGTAGGTCCGATTCCAAGTAAACGCAAGATATTTTCTTCGAAAAAAAGTAATCTCAGGAGATGAGAAAATGGTGGAATATAATAGAAAACCATTGAGATAGAACTTTCAGTGGAGTATTCTATTTAATTTTGGAATTGTGAAATATTCTAAATTGGACTGTGATGCCTTGATTTTGGAATTATAAATATTCTATCACGGACTGTGATGCCTTGAGCCAACATGCATGCAGTGCGATCATTCAGAACAACGCGGAGTAAAACGTGTTGAAAAGAGCGACATGCTTTTACACGCTTGAAGCGTGCTAAAACTCCACGCTTGTTGATTTGACCAGCGCACGAGAAAACATGTTGAAATTGGCGCCAAAATGTCAAGCCTAGAACGTTTTAAAGAAAAATACTTACTTTTGACAATGATCGAGACCGGAAGTTTTAAAAGTGATCTTTGCAAAAAAAGTTTCGTCGTTTTTTGCCACAAGAATCCAAACGGATTACATTTTAAAAGAGTTAATAAGTCAGGAGAATTTAAATGTTCGATTCACGGAGAAATTGCGGGAAAGTCGGACCTTAATGAAAGTGATAGAAAGGAAGGCAAGACAGGCAAGACAGCGAGAAATAAGTATAGGTACCAATATCGAGGGCGAGAATTCTTCATTGTGAAAAGTAAATGACGAATATGAAAGTTTACAGATGCTTGATACATTTCACGAGCAGATATTGAACCAATAAAATACGCGTACGCAATATGTCGAAGGAGTTGAATTGTAGAGTGGTGCCGAAATACGTAACCGAGCCAAAATGTGTTGGCGCGGCTGGACTTAAAATTTGATAGCTGTGAATGCATATGGTAAAGATATTGAAGTTTATACAGTATTTTGAAATGACTTGTCACTGTATATATTTATACAGCGCGTACAATTTAAGTTGACACGACGAAATATCGTGAGAGAGATGCATTTTAGAAAACAATGTTTCAAAGAAAAGCGTCAGAGTTTCGAAGAACAAAAATTATCGTGTTGGTTATTTTTTTATTTGTTGGCCCTTTTCAAAGTTATTTCTGGTTGAACTTAAATTTGAGGGTTCTTAAAATGGGAAACAATATTTTTTATTTCCGAATTATTTTTGGCATAAAAAAATAGGGAACTTATGTTTTAAACTTTCTTTTGATTGACTTCAATTTTTTAAGATGGTGTTAATATTTAGCAAAATATTTTTAAATCCAAACTCAAACAAATTCTCAACTCAACTAAATTAAATTCAAACACAACAAAGTTCCAGAGAGAAGTCACCTATTTTGTTACGCAAAAATTGATTCTGAATAATAAAAGATTGATTCCCATTGAAAGAACTGAAAGTCAGCTTGATGTACCATTGAAAATTGTGACCAAATTGAAAATCACCATCAATTTTGTTCCTCGAAACTATGAAACTTTTGCTTGAAATATTCTCTTTCTAAAAGCATCTCTCTCAGAATATATCATTATGCCGACTTAAATGGTACGCCCTGTATATTTACATATTGGTATGCCCTCAACGATAGCCGAGAGACTTTTAGTTCCAGATTACGAGGTCGATATTATAGTTCCAGAGACTACGTCACAATATATGACTATCGTCATTTTCGTACTAAAAATGTTTGTTCATATCTGTTATCGCGGATTTATTGAGAAATAATGTTCCAATAATCAAGGTTTGCCAATGGCATTACACACGTTGTTCGCATAGCGGCCACGAAGAACAAACTTTACATCGGAAATCCGATGATCGCGTATCGTCAAACCAATTTTGTCATGAGCGTGTAAAGTACCAATATTGATATATATATATGTACAGAAGTTTTTTCCGATATATTGCGAGCGAGATACAGCACGTGACTGAACACGTGTAAATACGGGGTATTTTTTTCTTTGCTTCTTTCGAATCGGGAAAATAGCTCCACGACTTCCAAGTTATATACACATATAAATCGGCCTTCTCCCCCACATAACCGTTTCTCTATCTCTATCTCTCTCTCTCTCTCTTTCTCTCTCTTTCATTATTTTTTTTCTCTCTTTTCACTAGGTCTCAGTACAAGTGTTGTAACTTTGAGTGTTTCTCGCAGAAAACATGTATACAGGAAAGTATATACATTTTTTTAAATAAATATAGAGGATGTCGGTGTTAAAAAATATTAGAATGATTCGAAAAGGTGAGGTCATGCAAGAAAAATGTTATGGTTTAAAGGGGAACATTCGATGGTGATATCATTTTTTTTACCAATACGTCTACAAGGTATCGCAATATCTTTCGATTTTATGAATAGAAGCCTATATGTAGTTTTAGTTTCCCCAACAATAGCTGGACAGAAGCATTTAAATATTTCTGGGTTGAAAAGAAGTAGGGTTATGGTAGCTGGAAGACTTAGGAAGTATCGTGCACCTTTTCCGTATACATGTAACATTATTAAAGAGTAAAGAAACAACACCAACTAATATCAATTCCCCGAAAACATTATCGCTTGTTTAATCGTTTAAAAAATTCTATTTACCTTGAAATACTTTTCATATTAATTCAAAGAATGGTTTTATTATATTTGTTGAATTGAAATATACAAAAAAATGAATACCTTTTTACAAAGGAGCCAAGCAAGTTTACTAGAAATGTCGTACTCAAAATTGTTAAACCTTAGGGATATTTGTCCAAATATATTATTTTTATTTAAAAAAATCATATAACTATAATAACAAAAAATTGATATTACTGTTCTATAGGAGTACAACATATGTACCACACAAGTACACTGAAAATGCTATGCAACGACTTGACCTGCATTATTATGAAAGAAGCCAGAAAAGGTGCAGAATTTTCCGTTCCGTCCGCCTGCATAAATAACTTTTAAGAGAATATATATATATATATATATATATATATATATATATATATATATATATATATATATATATATTATTTTGAATTGTATCATCGCACTGACTGCCAGATCTATTAGCAATGTGATGTACTGCCTTTTGCGCTAGTGTGATTCGGACAGGGTAACGTTGATATCTAGTATTATTGGTGTGTACATCGGTCCACTCAATTCACGTCACCGTGTCGAAGCTACGTTATATCCACTGCTTATAAATATGCGGCTGTACTCTAATAAACCATTGAATACAGCGCGATAAGTGTCAGCAGTAATACCAAGATGCTTCTCTTTCCATCAACAAGACGACGGCACCGTAATTCGAGTCTTAAACCTGCCGATGCTGTAGCTTAGATACAGATACTCTAACCAGTACATCAAAGTCCATACGACAAAATATATTTCATGTAATGTGCAATAGTTCTATGATAGAGTAGAAAGTTCATAATATTATATTACATATTCAATTATGTACGTAAAAAAGATTTCAAGTATCTTGTTGCCTCGGGGTACTGTATTGATTTGATCAGTACTTCGCGGGATCATAAATTTGATTTTCACTTGCTCAACAAATTGCGACAATTTATGTTTTTTAACCCGAGAGTTGAGTAGTTGAGAGGAGAAAATCCTTCCCCGGCACGCCAAGTCCTTGCACAGCATATCTACTGTATTTGTATGGTACATACATTGCACTGTTGTATAACGGTGATATCAGTTTTCTGTTTCAATAGTAATATGATTTTAAAAAAAAAGTATTTGGAAAAATATTATTCCTATGGGTTAACAATCTTTTGTAGAATATTTCTAGAAAACTTGTGTGGATATTTTATAAAAAGTTATTTCACTTTCGTTGTATATTCGAATTGAAAAAATATTTCAAACCATTAATTTTATTAATGGTTTCAATTCAAATTATTGTTTGAATTTAAAAGAAAATATTTTGAGATTAACAAAAAATTTTATATGGTATCCCACGCGATAAAGTTTTCAGGGCGATTTTTATTACTGGGTTTTTTTTTCTTTTTAAAAGTTTTCAAAAAAGATTTCATATCGTTCTTAAAAGGGAAGAAATCCTATTTTCGTTTAGCTTTAGTTAACTCTTCCTTGGCACACTTATATTTGGCCATGACTTTGACACACTTGGTCAATTTGATCCGGATGGTTTATTATCAACCTGCCCTTAACCCCTTAACCCTTTCGGTCGGAGAAATTCTGGATACACTTTGAACATTTCTTAATATGCATGCATAATTAAAATTCGGAAAGTATTTAAAGATATTTGAATTTGTAGGAACCTGGAAAATTGCGACGGTAGCATAAATCGTATCGTAGATAGTTTTTATAAATTTATTTTTATATACTTAAAAATTCGATATTCTATTATTTACTATGTAGAATAAATAGAAAGATATTTATATATAAACGAAATTGTCCAAGGAATTTTTATTGAATAAATTGAAATAAAGCATTTAGATTACACCTTGTCAGGTTATTCTCACTGACATTGGAGATAAGTATATCACAGCGATTACTATTTTACCTTCCGCTGTTCTCCTTTTATACCAAAACTTGTTTTTATTACAAAATAAAGTTTTACGCAAAATCTAATATTAGATTTGAACAGAAAGTGAATGAAAATAGAACACGCCGTACCTGAGACCTTATAAACTAATTGTCGAATGTTATAAATATACAAGGAAGACTTCACTCTATACAGTTATGAAATCGGGGACTTTGCAGGGTGATTTACTAACTCCAGTTGGTACAGTGTATTATTTTAGTATTCATACGTTGAATTCCAAATTTCTTGTTGACCGTGCGTGAGGCCGCTGAAAAAGGTAGGATTTTCTAATTGTCTTCGAATTTATAGTTCACAGTACCCAAAGTTGTATATTTTTCATCTGATAGATTCAAATTTTATAATATTTTCACCCTTTCGACATCTGGAACTCTAAAAAATTACATTGCCTATGTTTGATACAAGAAAAATTCTTATTTGCTGCTTTTCAATACCAAAATGTATGCATCTATTTGTATGGGGTCGGGCTAACAAAATCCATAAATTTGCCTTTGCGATGCCCTCAGCCCCACAATGCCGTCAGGCATACATTTTGGATTGTCTTCGAGCAATTAAAAGTTCATATTTCTGACTATTCAGTATCTGAAAATATATATTTTTCGTTGCCTGTGTTCGATGCAAGATAATTATATAATTAAACGAACTTACCTGTAAGTAAAGTTCTATTATAATTGCATGAAGCGCCTTTTCCGAAGAGATTAAGGTGTAGGCGCTATCGGTATACCTCCTTCGGTATACCGGCGCCAAGAATTTTCGAAGTTCAGATTTTTTTGAGCTGTCCCGTCCCTCATTCCGACTGTCATTCATTGAAAGTATTGCGTGATATTAAGGGGTTCTAATAAAATATTAGAACGAGGGTTATATGCAGAATTTGGGTGGGATTGATCTCTTCGGAAGAGGCGCTTCATACAATTATAATAGAACTTCACTTACAGGTAAGTTCGTTTAATTATATAATTGTATTTCGCGCTTCTTCCTCCGAGATCAAGGTGTAGCTATTTAAAATTGTTTACGGCGATAGTGTTGTAAAAGCAGAATATGTATGCACATGTAGAGAGTTATATGTCCAGAAACAACGCATTATATTTCTCACCTTTTCCCAAGTTATTTCTTGGGTTAATAGTTTTTCTTTACATTGCTGTCTAACATTGACAATGCAAACGATTCCTTTTCGTGAATCGGTCTATTATAAAATTTTGCGAAGGTTCGCGATTTTTTTTTACCATCTCGCAGTGTTAAGTATTGTATTAATGTTCACGCCATATCAATTCTGTGTCAATGCCGATGATCGGTAATACCGTTTTAATCCACCGACTAAACGTCTGCGTAGAAGCATGTTCGTAGGGTCTTTTAAATGTTACGAAAAGTTTCTGTTCCGTCCCTCGTATACCTTTTGTTTCATCTAAATACTGCTCTAACGCAGCAGAAGGACATATCAATTTAAACTTTGGGTTGTGTCTTTTTTATCCCTGACGTTTTAATCCATTCGACAATTTTAATTTCGATTGCTCCATTGCCCTTTCGGATATTTTCAATGTTTATTAATAATAAATGATTAAACGAACCTTGGTGAGGTTCAATCATGATTGTATGATACGCCTCTTCCGAAGAGATCATAGATGTAGTACCCCCCACTTCCCACACGATCGTCACAAATTTTAAAGTTAGAGAAAAAAAACACGACGTGCCTTTCCACCGTTGCTATGTCCGTCAAGTCTGACCCGCGTCCCTCTTGAACCTTCATTTTTTAAAGTCACTGCCGTAACTTAACGCTTGGGCAACTTATCAAAGATAAATGGGGCGGGAGGGATTGATCTCTTCGGAAGAGGCGTATCATACAATCATGATTGAACCTCACCAAGGTTCATTTAATCGTTTATTGTATTTCACGCCTCTTCCTCGAGATCATAGATGTAGTTGTTTAAATACAGTTACGGCAGATATGTTTATGTTACAGCTGTTGTCTTTTTTTTTTTAAATTTCATCCCGATATCCATAAAAGTACAGAGACAACCTCGTAATGAACGATCATCTTTTATTCGAAGGCTTAACAATTTTCCTACACCTTAAATACAGCTTCTGCAAATTTGCAGTTTTCCGTGGGAACAGAACGATCGTAAAACCGTGAAAATGTCTCTGACTCTTTTGACCAACCGGCCGTTTTTCTAATAACGTCAATATTTACGCCCTGCCGTTTTGCTGCTGACGTTGCCGCATGGCGTGTACTGTACGCCGAAAACACGTTTGTATCGATGCCACTTTTAGTCAATACTAATTTTATCCACCGGCTCAGGGTCTGCGCGCCGACGACTTTGTATGGTTTTTTAAAAGAGATAAACAGTTTTACCTCTGAACCTCGTAAATCTTTCGTTTTTTCTATATACGTTAATAGCACTGAGGCCACGCAGATCGGTTTATCCTCAGTAAAAAACGGTAAGCGTAGAGTAGGTTGTTTTTTCCCGGGACCTGAGGTTTTAATTGGATCGGGAATTTTTATTTCTAAAACGTCTTTAGTTGCTTGATAAATATTTCTGGTATCAATAAAAGACAGAGTCTGCATTCGATGTCCCGTAGAAAGTGCCAATAAGGTCACTAGTTTTAAGGTTAAATTTTCTAAACTGATTTCTTCATTTGGATAAAACGCCGATAAATATTTAAGGACAATTTTAGGGTCCCAGGTCGAATCATATCTGGGAGCTGACGGTCTCAGCTTTGCTACGCCCTTAAAAAACCGTTGCATTTTATCATTTTTTCCCAACTCAGGTCCTTTAATTAGCGAAATCGCGGATCTGTAGCAATATAGTGAACTATATGAAACTCCTCTTTCGAATTCCTTCGTGAGAAACAATAAAACGTCCTTTTCGGAGAAGCTAAACGGGTCGAGTTTCTTCGCAGTACAAAAGATCCACCATTTTTTGAAACCGAAATCATACTGACGAAGCGACGATTCCGATAAGGATGCTATGGAAATATCCACTGATTCCACTGGAATTCCCCTCCTGATAAACGCCTCCCGGATAATCTCGCGACTACCAGCGTAGGGTTCAACATTTGGCTTGAAAATAATTGGTTCCGCATCAAGCAAAGATAGGAATGAGGGAACCCACGGTTGGGCTTCCCAGTAAGGTACGACTATTATCCCGCAAGATTTTTCACTCTCGATCTTTTTGAGCATTCTCAAAATAACAGAAAAGGGAGGAAACGCGTAGAAAAACCAACGGCTCCATTCGATCGTGAAAGCATCGATTGCCATTGATTCAGGATCTCTACGCCACGAAACATAATTTTTGCATTTTTTATTTGCCCATGACGCGAATAAATCAATTTCTGGCTTGCCAAAGGCTTTTACTATTATTTGAAATGCCTTATTGGAGAGTTCAAATTCAGTCTCGGGTTGTAATCTCCGTGATTGTCGATCGGCTTCGACGTTTTCACAAGATCGGATATACGACGCTGAAATCCATATATCTCTTCTCTCACACCACTGCCAAATTTCTTTGGTCAGGGTGCTAAGTCTCTCGTATTGAGTGTCTCTCATTCGGTTTATGTATGCAATTGCGGTCGTATTATCTATGCGTAATAAAACGTTACTATGTTGTATATCTTTTGCAAAATATTTTAACCCGAAAAAAGCGGCTTTTAACTCTAATTCGTTTATGTGTAGCGATGAATCGTTTTTGCTCCAAAAACCGTGATTTTTACAATTTTGCAAAAAAATCCCCAGCCTGTACGCGATGCGTCGGAAAAAATGTCAAGCTCGAAAACGGGCTCGGTCATCGGTGCCCAAGCGGAAACAATATTCTTTTTCCACCATGCAAAGTCGTCAGTCAGATTATTTGACAAGTACATCTTTGCATCGAAATTAAAGCCGTTGACTTCGAGCGCCAAAGTTCTTTCTTTTTCAAAGCCTCTCACATAAATCATCCCGTACTTTATAGCTGGACACAGAGAAACAAGGGTACCGACTAGACTTGCAAATTCTCTTATTGTGCAATGTTTTAATTTGTCGAATTTATGCAGCAATTCGAGAGTCCTTTTAACTTTATCTTTTGGTAATTCAATCATCATTTTGGTGGAGTCAAAAATCAAACTCAAGTATTTGCAACGTTGTGTAGGTACCATGAGACTTTTGTCTTTGTTAATAATAAAACCGAGCTCTTGCAACAGAGCCGCTGTTTCTTGAATATTATAAAGGCAGCTCCCGTACGATCTACCGATAATAAGAATGTCATCAAAATAGAAAACAGAAGCTAGGCCCCTCTTTCTTAAATATGCGGCTACCGGTTTGAATAGTTTAGTAAAAACATGAGGTGCAACGTTTAGCCCGAAAGGTAAACATGTGAACTCATATAACTCGCCCTTATGAGAAAATATCAAACATTTTCTATTTTGTTTTTCTATGGAAACGAGATAATAGGCATCTTTCAGATCTAATGTAGCCATAAAATCTTGCGATCGTATCAATCTATTTGCTACTTTCCAGTCTTCAATTTTGAAATGTTCTGCGGTAATGAACTCGTTAAGTTTTTTAAGATTTAGTATCAAACGATACGTCTTATCTGGCTTCGGAACTAAGAAGATATTTGACACCAATTGATCATTAGACTAGAACATTTTTCAATGGCGCCTTTAGCGATTAGCTTTCTAATCTGACTACTAATTAGCCAGTGCTCCTGATCGGTCCATGTGGGCTCTACCGGAGGGCGAGCTTGAAATGGGTACGATGAAAATGGTATTTTGTACCCTCGCACCCATTCTAAAATTACCGGATCATTGGTCACTTTTGGCCAAGCACCCTCGAATAAGGATAAACGGCCTGCTGGTTTGCCTACGTTTGCTGCTTCGCTTAACGGCGTTTCCTGTGGATTCGGGACGATCCTCGGGGATTCAATGACTTCTTCGAATCTGCGTTGTTGTACTGGCTGCTGCTGCCGTTTTCCCGGTTGCGGTTGTTGTTGTACTGTCGACGCCCGCCTGACAACGTGAATCGATTCTTGTATAAAGGTTGTCGAGACGGGCCCTTCCAGTTTTTTGCGTTTTTCTGGGTGATCGACTGTTGTGCCGGTTTAGCTGATGGCTTGAGCTCGTTCAATGTTTTTTCCAAATTTTTTGCCATCTTCAATTTTTCGTCCAAATCTGTTCCGAATAACCATTCGTCGACCATTGTGTTTGTCAATGTTGTCTTCAATGACGAGTTTAAGTTAGACACAATAAGACCTTTTCTTGCTAGAGACTCTTCACGGTGAATTGAGGCGAGAAGTCGACTCCCATCACTCAGTTTTTCGAGTAATTTTATCTTTTCTGGACCCTCGATTTTAAGGGCCATTGTCAAGGCCTCACCCAACGCTGCAAGACACGCCGCAACCCGTTCTTGCTTTTCAACAATACGTTTGTCTCTTTTTAACGTACCTTCCTGAACTGCAGCAGTAATTTCCGCGTTCAATTTTGGAACTGCGATACAGCTGCAATTCTCCGGGGCTGGATATTTTTCGAGTATTGTCTTAACTTCGTCTGCTGGGAGCCCTTTTTTTACGATGTCAGACCAACGGAGAGCTACCACAAAGATGAACGCAAATATTTTATCTTTGTGGATTGCTGCACCGATTTTCGTTTCTGACTCGAGGCGTGATCCAATAACCTCCAAAACGTCCTGTTGCAGCTCCATTTCGTGCTCCGGAATTTCTGGTGACGGTTCATCCGCTTGCTTCGCCATGGTCACTTCCTGACGTGTAGAAGTGACTGCAAATGGTGTTGTTTCGGTATGCACAACACTTTCTGCGCGTTGAGCCTCGGACTCTGAAATCGGCCCGCCCAAATTTTTTGGCACGGGGCTTTGCGAGAACCCCTGATGTGACGAGCCACGGGCTAGCTCATCCTCGAAAAATATCTCAGTTGAGCGACTTCTAGATCGTGAGTGTCTCGAACTAGATCGAGTTGACGAACGTCGGATTTCAGTTCGATCTGATTGATAGTTCCGTGTAGGCCTCCTAGTTTTTGACCGACTCGTCCAATCTCGAGTTGACGCAGGAGACCGCGATCTGGCGTACGAACTCCGCAACGTCGACGAATTCTGAGATGTCAAGTGCTTACCTGTAAAATATTTGTTGTTCGTTGATATTTCCAGTCTATCTCGAACCGGAAATCTAACCGTGTCAATCAAAGACATGCGTTTTTTGAGTCCAACTCTATCCTTGCCCGATTCTCGCGTTTTCTTTCGTAAAACGAAAGACGTACATTCTGGTAAGAGCCAGAAAGACGACGCACAACGATAAAATCGTTTGCGTGTATTCAACTGTGCGTTGTTTCGGTACCCGGCCACGTAAACTTTAAAAAAAAGTGAAGTGGACCGATAGCGCCTTCTTTTTTCGTCAAACAAAAATTTTGGTCTACGTACGCTGATTTCTATTTTTTCGGTCCAATTCTTTCTCCAAACGTCGAATCTTCCGCCTTATCCGTCGACTTCCTTCGTCTTCTTCTTCATAAGAGCTCCTTTTCTTTTCTTCCTTGCCCATAATCAAAATTATTGATGTACTTGGTCAAACTGCGTGTGACGATACGTGCACAAAGCGAAAGAATGAAGGTTCAAGAGGGACGCGGGTCAGACTTGACGGACATAGCAACGGTCGAGAGGCCCGGCGTGTTTTTTTTTCTCTAACTTTAAAATTTGTGACGATCGTGTGGGAAGTGGGGGGTACTACATCTATGATCTCGAGGAAGAGGCGTGAAATACAATAAGGTCTGCATACGATGGCCGGTTACCAATGCTAGCAACGTAGGGTAAGCTGGTATAGGAGTATGCGCCTAAGCTTCAAAGCGTTAAAAAAACAAATATATTTTACGAATCGGTTTTTGTTTTAATTGAAAGAATATCTATTATTCTATTTAAATTATGAGCGACAATGAGGAATCTTAATTTTTTTTAAAGTAACAAACTAAAAACTACGTAATGGGATTTGCGAACGCTTAGACATACGGGCGTTCCAGAGGGGGGACGCACGGGGGTCGATAAGAGTACGCAAGCATCATTCGACAATCGACACACAATCGGCAATTTAAGTTTCCCACATTTTTATGAGCGGTGTATTTCTCATGCCACCAAGCTTTACACTTCAAACACTCGATCCATTCCTCACATATTGGTTCTTCGTTTATTTCTTTGTATACTTTGTATATTAGTAAAAAAATATACTATATATACAAAATATTTTATACAATATATATATATATATATATATATATATATATATATATATATATATATATATATATATATATATATATATATATATATATATATATTGGGTGTACAACTTAATTCGGTCCGTTTTTTGCTTAAAATACGCACTTATTTGAATGATAAAATGAATTAATACATTAATCAAAATATTGTCCATCGCTAGCCACTACTTTTCTTCATCTTTCTGGTAATTTATGAATTCCGTCGCGGAAGAGGCGTTCATCTTTTGAAGCCAAGAATGAATCGAGCCAATTTTGATACCCTGTTGTGACGTGAAGCGTATTCCAGTGAAAGCGTTCTGCATCGATTGAAACAAATGGTAGTCGGAAGGGGCAAGATCTGGGCTATAAGGCCAGATCTGCTATCAGCCTGATATCATATATCAGGCGGGTGAGCTAGTATTTCCCACCCGCTATTTTCCAAATAGTTTTTAACCACAATAGCAACGTGAGGCCGAGCGTTGTCATGTTGAAAGATTATGGACCCGTGTTTGGTCGCATATTTTGGACGTTTTTCGGCTATAGCTCGTTTCAAATGGATGAATTGTTGCCTGTAGAAGTCTCCCGTGATTCTTCCAATTGAAACAGAAAATCAACACTTCCCGCAAATGGTGCTTTTTATAGCACCTAGAGCCATCTTTTGAAAACGGACCGAACTGAGTTGTACACCTAATATATATATATATATATATATATATATATATATATATATATATATATATATATATATATATATATAAACGTTTAAACGTTTCCGAAATGGACATTTTTTTGGAAAATTATAACTCCTAAAAAGGAGAAATAACAATCTAAAATTGGTGTGTATATTTTTTTCATGGGGTACAAATTTACAAAAAAAATCAGGAAAACCAAAAATGGTTAGGGCCATATATATTTATATATGGGGCATTCCACGCATTTTCACCTAGCCCACGGCCCTAACCATTTTTGGTTTTCCTGATTTTTTTGTTAATTAGTACCCCATTTAAGAAATATTCACACCAATTTTTAGATTGTTATTTCTCCTCTTTTAGGAGTTATAATTTTCCAAAAAAATGTCGATTTCGGAAACGTTTAAACGCTGATAATTCCTGGAGTAATTGAGATATTAACAAATGTCACTATGTCATGTTTTATTTATTTTGAAGCATACTTTCGTGAGAAAATATTTAAAAAATTATCAATTATCAAAGTCAACGTTTTTTTTTGCTTCTAAAGTGAAAACTATTTTTTTTAAATGATTGCCTCTTTTTTTTAATTCTCTAAAATAGAGTGACCCCTTCTATGATTTTTAAGACTAGTCTCATCGTGGGTCTATTTTTCCTTCTATTTTTTTCGAATGAATCAAATTTTTTTCAGAAGTCTTTTATCATTTTAATCTCCAATAATGCCATTAATGATTTTGTGATTTCCAATTCTGCTTCGTCAGGTCTGAAACGGTTTATTTTTAATTTATGCTGAATTTAACGAAAAAACATGTTTTCTTTATTCAAAATAATTATTTTCGTTAAATTCCGCACGAACTAAAAATAAACCGTTTCAGGCCTGACGAAGCCGAATTGGAAAGCACAAAATCATTAATAGCATTATTGGAGATTAAAATGTTAAAACTCTTATGAAAAAAATATTTTTTCAGACAGTAATATACATTTTTGGAAAATTATAACTCCTAAAAGATAAAACCGAAAAATTGGTGTGGATATTCCTTTCATGGGGTACAATCTTACAAAAAAATCAGGAAACTAAAAAATGGTCGGGGTCACGGGCTAGGTGAAATGGTGTGGAATATCCCATATATATATATATATACACTAGGCAAAAGAATTAAAGGATATTGAAAAAGTCCGCCAATTTTAGGGTCATTTTCAAATAGCTGTACTCCTCGAAAAATGGTCGTACAGCAAAATAAGAAAAAGCAAATTGGAGGTGTGAATCTCTAGTTTTGAGATCTTCAGCACAAAAATTTTTCGCATCAGCCAAGTTTTAGTGGCCATCAAAAAACCAAAGTAAAAAAAAAATTCAAAATTTTTTCTTATCTTTCACAGTCTGCACGGAATGTAATCAATTTTTCTGAATGATCGGATTAAAAGAATCGTCTAGCTGAATTCTTCCCCTTTAATTTGAGCGGTAGGAGAGCTCTGTACGATTTTTTCTCGCTGAGTTATCAATGTTCAAAGCAAAAATGACACTTTTGACTTTGATGACTGATTACTCGAAGACTAATGGTCGCACAGATAAAAACCAGAGGGTTTTGGAAACTTTGAAGTATTCTCTATAAGATGCTTTTGTCATTTTTTTATCAAGATTTTTTTTTTATGCGGGAAAATAGATTTAAAAAAACGTGAAAAATGGCATATTTACGAATATTCTTTCAACTAAGGATTATTTTGCCAATATCGAATAGATTTAAAAAAATCGGTTTTTTATGACCTCAAAGTATCCTTAAAAAGCCCTGAGAAGTTTAAACCCCTGCGATTTTTTTTTCATTGTGTTCCGAATGATCGGAATTGTAGGTTTTGCCAAAAATCGATTAAAGGCTAAATCTACCTAAAGACCTTTTATTCGTCTTTTGAGAATCACATTTTTTTTTGGCACTGATCCGAATTTCCGGTGCTGAAAAATGTTGATTGTTGAAAAAAGGGAACAAATTTTTGTTTAATGAAAAAAAAATTAATTAAAAAAAGTTTTTTTTTACAAAAAAAATTACTTTAAAAAAATCGAAAAAGAAATGTTAGATTTTTTATAGCGCTGAACGTTTTTCATGCTACGACGAGCGATTGGAGTTGTTGGAATTCACAGTTCTTAGAATGTGTGCGCATGTAACACACACACAAAGAAGCGTAAATCCAACCGAGCAACCTCTACGTGGTACGCTTTAGGTTACGCTAATGCTGGAGGCGAATAAAATGTTTAGAAAAAAAATCTTGATCTAATGATCGTGGGACGTGTGCGTAGGGTGTCGTATTATATCGTAGGGATTAAAATTGTACACACGCACACATTCAAAGAACTGTGAATTCCAACAATTCCAATCGCTCGTCGTATCATGAAAAACGTTAAGGGCTATAAAAAAAATCCAACATTTTTTTTTCGATTTTTTTTTATTAATTTTTTTTTTGTCAACATTTTTTTTCTTCATTAAACAAAAATTTGTTCCCGTTGTTCAACAATCAACATTTTTTAGCACCGGAAATTCGGATCAGTGCCAAAAAAATTGTGTTTCTCAAAGGACGAATAAAAGGTGGCAGATTTAGCCTTTAATCGATTTTTGGCAAAAACCACGAATTCGATCATTCGGAACACAATGAAAAAAAATCGCAGGGGTTTAAACTTTTGAGGGCTTTTTTAGGATACTTTGAGGTCCTAAAAAACCGATTTTTTTTTTGATCTATTCGATATTGGCAAAATAATCCTTAGTTAAAAGAATATTCGTAAATATGCCATTTTTCACGTTTTTTAAAATCTGCCCGCTTAAAAAAAATCTTGATAAAAAAATGACAAAAGCATCTTATAGAGAATACTTCAAAGTTTCCAAAACCCTCTGGTTTTTTTTTGTGCGACCATTAGTCTTCGAGTAATCAGTCATCAAAGTCAAAAGTGTCATTTTTTCTTCGAACATTGATAACTCAGCGAGAAAAAATCGTACAGAGCTCTCCTACCGCTGAAATTAAAGGGGAAGAATTGAGCTAGACGATTCTTTTAATCCGATCATTCAGAAAAATTTATTGAAGTCCGAGTAGACCTTAAAAAAAAAGCAAAAATTTTGAATTTTTTTTTTACGTTGGTTTTTTGATAGCTACTAAAAATTGGCTGATGCGAAAAATGTTTGAGCTCAAGATCTCAAAACTAAAGATTCACACCTTCAACTTTCTTTTTTTTATTTCGCTGTACGACCATTTTTCGAGGAGTTACAGCTATTTGAAAATGACCCTAAAATTGGCGGACTTTTTCAATACCCTTTAATTCTTTTGCCTAGTGTATATCTATGTCAAGCGGCAGTTTTCAGGACATTTTCAGATAGCCATCGGATGTTGCCGGGGCACTTGGCAGTTTTCGGGACAGATCGGAAAGCATTTTTTGTCAATTCTTCATTATCAGGACAGTCCTGATAATGTACGATACAAATAAAAAAGTTTAGATACGTTTTTTGAGAGTATGATCAAACTTTCTTTATGTCAAGCGGCAGTTTTCAGGACATTTTCAGATAGACATCGGATGTTGCCGGGATACTTGGCAGTTTTCGGGACAGATCTGAAAGCATTTTTTGTCGATCGTTCATTAGCAGGACAGTCCGGATAATGTACGATAGAAATAAAAAAGTTTTGATACGTTTTTCGGGAGTATGCTAAAGAAAAAAAAATTGCGAGTGTATCATTCACTGGCACGTGATGCGAGATGTGTGTATAAGTGCAATTCACCGATGACAATATTTAAAATATTTGTCGCATAACATCGAAAAAAGGGAGGCGCATGCTGTGTAAAGCACACCAATGGTCGCCGATATTCCGATCGAATACTGATGCTTCACAGTAAGTACATTTTTTAATATACTTATTCTATACGATGAGTAAAACTGCCGCTGGTGCTTGGAAAAGTGTTGATTAATGTATGGTTTTAAAAATACCAATCACTACGTCGTCTCCGAAATTGTGAATACCTGCACACAGTATCCATCCTGCACGGTGAAATGCGTGTATCCATTTATTTGCATATATGTGTTTGTGAGTGTATGTATGTATTGACAGACACACGCAATCACACCATATGTATCTATATATAACTAAATCTATAATGCCGACAAACAAATTAGAGAAATGCTTTAAATTAGAGATATTTATACTATTGCACTTCAGAAAAAACGTGGCTCGTGCGAATAAAATGTAGACTCTAAAAAAATCTTAATTTGGAAACGCCTACAGAGACGAGCTCAAAAAGCACGAGTAACCGTGCAAGTAACAGTGTATAATGCTTTCGACATTCGCCATTGCGAAATAATCAACAAAGAATAATGATAAAAAGAAACCATTAACATGGAAAAATGTTTGTTTGGGTTTTATTGGGCCTTGTTAGATTAAATTCTGCGGGAAATTATTCGTGGCGAGTCTCCTTGCCATTTCCGAGGAATTGCAGGGTCATTGAATGAGTTTGGGAGAGGATAATCATAATTGCGCGAACGGCTTCAAAATGTGGTGAAAGCTGCTTATATATACCAGGACCTGAAAAAGGCCCATTCGTCCCTAAATGTCTCGAAAACTGCCAATTTAGCGATAGTCTTGAAAACTACCAGTACATACTTCTCGTTGTTCACGTGAGGGCGTCGCGGGATATCATCGTATGTCAATGTGTACAACTGAGCACTCGCCTATTAATCTCGTGATTCGCTGAAGTTCTGTGCTTCTACAGTGCTATCGTACCTTTTTCGATTTTGAGTAAAAACCTTCTCGATGCTCCTGAGGTTATCTTCGGTCCCGAGTCGCAAGCTGTTTACAGAGGGAATCGTGTACTTCAAACGCTGCCTAATTACCTTCTCTTCTATCCACGTATACTAATGATTCAAAAGAGCATGCAGCTGTCTCACAAATTCATATTATAGGATTTATAATATTCAATCTCATTATATAATATAATATGTAACTTATACTATGTAACTTGGAAAAAAGTTCCTACTGTTAAAATATTGAGAATACAAATTTGAAAGTATTTTATAAATGTTACAATTGTTCAAAAGAATTTAATTTAAAAACATTGCTCATGCAATGTTACTTAACCACGTATAACAATTTAAAGAAACAAAGTAAATTTTCATTGAAAATGTGCATCATACAATTGTGTTCCGTTTTTTTGTTCGATTAGAATTTGAAGGGATCATAAAAACTATATCATTGAGATAAAACTGATCTAATGAGTTTCATTGAAAAATTATATTTCCGTACCGTTATTTTGCTATGAATAATAAAAAGTAAGAATCAAACAAAGTGGTTTCAAGTTCATTCTGTTACTATGATTCCCGATGATATACTCACTTTTTACGACGAGTAAAACTGTCCCCTGTGCTTCGAAAATGATTGATTAATGTGAGGTTTTAAAAACACCAATCACTTTGCATTGTCTCCGATCTTGTGAATACCTGCAAAGTCCTGAAACGTAACTTTCTATTGATACTGTCCCGAAAGCTGCTAATATATATGTGGAGACATAAACTACGCGATATATACTGTCCTGGAAACTGTCAATATATTTACAGAGACCTGAAAAATGCCTATCTCTTGGTACTACTGCCCCGAAAACTGCCAATATATATTTGGCGACATAAACTACGTGATTTATACTGTCCTGAAAGCTGTCAATACAGAGACCTGAAAAATGCCGATCTCTTGGTACTACTGCCCCGAAAACTGCCAATATATATTTGGAGACATGAACTACGTGATATAAACTGTCCTAGAAACCTTTAATACATTTACAGATACCTAGAAAATGCCGATCTCTTGATACTACACGGAGAGAATTAAACGTTAAAAATTACCGTGCAGTAACCGTAACGAAATGACAACGCTGAAACTTCGCTTATTATTGCTGAGTAAAACACAGATTTTAACAAAAATAAAATAAAATTTCGTCTCCAGATATAAAATTTTACCAGATTTTCCAGTAAATGTCGATGTGTAACAAAATACGCAAAACTTAAATTTAAAAAATATATAATATCAGCGAAATTTTACTGTGCACTTTATTATTTTATGCCTTTTAAAAATGTCTTAAAAAAAGTATCGAAAATGTATTGTGCTCTCGGTAAAAATTATCGTGCGCGCTTGGTTAAAATTATCGTGCGGTACGGTACGGTAATTTTAAGGCACTGCATGGTAAAAATTCCCCTCATACCAAGTGGGGGTGCGCGGTCTCGTTTCAGTGGTATATCTATTCCTTATATGGCGCGATGGGAGTTCCCAAAAAAATTTCGTTTAAATTGCGTACATAAACGGCTTATGAAATTTTTAAGGGTGAATACGATTTTACGATTTTACATGATGACGAAATAATATGTGCGCAAATTAGTCACATCACTCGAGCCTACGACGGTACGAAATGTATTGTAAAAAAATGGTAGTATTAAATGAAAAATAAATTCTTATAATTAAATTTCTCTCTTTATCCGTTTGTTGAGTGTACCAATTTATGTGAAAGAAAAAAAAATCCCCAACAAAAAACAAACAGCATTAATTTGTACCAATTTTTCAATAATAAATAATATTCATTATTATTATTATGGTTATAATTATTTTGGTTATTATTATGATTATTATCGCACCAGTCTTTGAAGAAAAAATACATTTTACTAAGGAATCGGAGCGATGGTTTAATGGTTAGCGTGCTCGCCATTAAACCAGCGGACGGGAGGTCCCGGGTTCAAAACCCAGTTGCGTACATTTCGTCGTGAAATATTTTTCTTCGGCATTTCGCGGCGAAATAAGACACAGAGGGGGAATTCATCTGGGCCGCAAGAGAACAGCGAGAAAGGTGGAGAGAAAAAAAGGTAAACAAAATAGTAGAGGAAAGAAACGGTCACAATGAGGGGAAGATATCTAAATGTTACCAGCCTTTTCGGAAATTTTTCTTCTGAGGTTGACGCAGGTAAATTTTACTGTGCAGTATCGTAAAAATACGGCGTACGGTGCGGTTGGTAATTTTTTACCGACAGTAGGTAAATTTTCGAATAAACATGCTAAATTTTACTGTCTCCAATTTTTACCCTTCTTATAGTAAAATTTTAGCTACGTATTTGAAATTTTCTGTAACGTGAGTTAAAAAAATTTGTCGCATACGAATTATTATGTTTTTCTCACTTGTCACCACATTGAAAAATATGACGGTAATTTTTACGGTAAAATTCACGACAAAAATTCCTTCTTAATTCTCTCCGTGTACTGCCTCGAAAACTACCAATATGTATTCGAAAAGACCTGAAAAATACCTATCTCTCTAAAAGATCCTGAAAGCTGCCTATATACGCAAAGACCTAAAAAGAGCCCATTTGCCTCATAATGTCTCAAAACTGCCAATATATATTTGGAGACATAAACTACGTGATTCATACTGTCCTGGAAACTGTCAATACATTTACAGAGACCTGAAAAATGACGATCTCTTGGTACTACTGCCCCGAAAACTGCCAATATATATTTGGAGACATGAACTACGTTATATATACTATCCTGGAAACTGTCAATACATTTACAGAGACCTGAGAAATGCCGATTTCTTGGTACTACTGCCTGAAAAACTGCCAATATGTATTCGAAAAGACCTGAAAAATACTTATCGCTCTAAAACGTCCTGGAAGTTGCCTGTATACGCGAAGACCTGAAAAGAGCCCATTCGCTCCATAATGTCTCGAAAACTGCCAATTTATCGATAGTCCTGAAAACTACCAGTATATACTTTTTGTTCTATATATACTTTTAATAGCTTTATATAAAGAAAAATCTTCCTGAAAAATGTTGAGGGTAATAGAACGTACGGAAATCGCGGAAATATATGCCTCCTAAAAAAGTCCCAGAAACTGGCGTTTGATATATATATATATATATATATATATATATATATATATATATATATATATATATTACTGGTAACGTATATATATATACTTGTAATGCTTTGAAAATGTCAAAAATAAATAAGAAATTGCAACCAAAACTTCCAACTTACCTAGCCTCTCCGTTTTATTTCACTTGGGATTTTTTTTTGTCGGAAACCCTTACCCTGTGAGGCGGTCTAAATACAACAGAAGTTAGCTTCAATTAGCAAACCGTTTCGTCATTAGCTTAACTGCGTACTCTTATCGCCTGCGTACTCCTATACCAGCTTACCCTAACTAGCTTCAAGGACATATTTTCGAGCGATAATTTCTCATTTGACCCCCACTTCCTTAGTTTGTCTAAAACGGTTTGGGAATCCCATATTGAGTCGTATTTAGCTCTAGGGGGTCTTAACCCTCTACGGCATATTCTAACACTGGTGTTACACCCAGTTCAGATTTTTGACGATTCAAAAGTGTTTTTCAATTAAATATGACGTTTGTAAATGCGTTTCAAGGTTCCTAGGGCTTCAATAACTACTTAAACATACCTATTAAGGCCTTAGGCTACAGTAACGGGTATAAAATCATGTGTGAATTTAACAATTTTTTTCGTATGAAAAAGTGATTCACTCATAAAATTAATTACACATCTATTTAGTACGAATATTTAGCACATTATTTAGTACAAGCTGTTAGAAAAAAAAATATATTTTTTTTCTAACAGCTTGTACTAAATAATGTGCTAAATATTCGTATTTTATATGCGTATTTTATGTGCACTTGGCTGTATTTGAGTGTCGAACAACATGACTCTAAGATGCCAATTTTGATTGGCATCTTAGAGTCATGTTGTTCGACACTCAAATACAGCCAAGTGGGCTGCGAACTCGCGAATTTTGCACCTTCTTTTTTTTTAATTTTTGATAATTGGTTAACGATTTTTTCTTGTTTTTCAGTTGAAAGTTCAACGATCATTTTCTGTGAATCATATATAAGACCGAGTTCACATTTACAACACTGTGAAGGTGCCATATTGCTTTTTTTTGTATTGATTATAAAACCGAGCCGTTTCAATAAGTTTTTAGTTTTTCGAACATTACTCTGACAAGTGGCAGACGAGTTTCCCAGTAACATCAAATCGTCCAGATATATCACGGACTCGTACCCCGAATTTCCTACATGTGAGATGACCGGTTTCATGAGTTTTGTGAAAGTGTAGTGTGAACTGTACTTACGCCAAATGGTAAACAGCAAAACTCAAATAGTGTGCCCTTAAATACAAATCTTAAGCATTTCCGATCTACTTTCGCTACCAGGATGAGATAATAAGCATCTTTTAAGTCCAAGATTGCCATGTAACAGCCAAAGCTTAGAATGCGACGAACTGTTTTTTCATCTTCCAACTTAAAGTACTCCGGTTTTAAGGATTTATTAAGTTGTTCAAGGTTTAAAATCAATCGATGCAAGCCAGTACAGGTTTTAGAACGAGAAAGATCGAAGAGACGAATTGATTCTTATCTGGTTTTGTTTTACGAATAGCCCCTTTTGCCAAAAAGCGAGATAATTGTTCCACAATTATAAGTTATTACTTTCCGGACCATTGATTCGCGCTGGGATGAGACATTTGTATAGGGTTAGACGCGAAAGGGATCTTATAGCCATTTATTCATCCCAGAACAACCCTATCATCCGTGATTTCCATCTATTGTGGAAGAAAACCACCGAGGCGTCCTGCCGTGTGGCTTACAATATTTAATCGCGTCTCTTTGGGTATGTTGATCTCTGCATTGGCCTGCGATTCGTCTGAGGCTTCTAATCCCGGTACAACAATCCCTGCATATCCTCTGCCATATTGGTTTGACGTTTGTATGTCTAAGCAGTGTGGCAACGGGACGGGCCTTTCCCGTTTTTTACGAAGTTATTTTGAGTTCGTTGAAGCTTTAGCTTAAAAGCTCTGGCTTGACGTGGCGAGACTTTTAGCAGCCTTTACCTTATCTTCAATTTTTTTTCCAAATAGCCCCTCGTCAGCCGCGGTTGAGTTAAGAGCCTCACGCAAGGATACATTTATATTTTTTATTATCAAGCTCCTTCGAATCGTAGATTCCTCATGTTGGATGTCCGAAAAAATTCTCAACAAATCACCGAGAATACTGAGCATTATCAATTTATCTTCTGCCTCAAGTTTGAACACCAATGATGTTAGCTTGAGTAATTCACTAATTCTAGCGGTTATCCTCTCCTCGTTTTCGGTAATTTGCGCATCCCTTTTTATTGATGGCTCCCGAAGTCACCCTTTGACTTCTAGATTCAATTTTGGAGGATCCAAGAACAGGCAGTTTTGGGTGGAGGGAATTTTTGAATAACGCCTTTTTTTTCTTCCGCAGGGCGATCTTTCTTTCGAATTTCCTCTACCCTTACTACAAGGTTCTTGTAGACAGCTGAAGCTAGAAACCTTTCCGGTATGAGCCTGCCACCAATAGCCTGTAAGATCTCAACAGTCAGCAGATCTTCCAGACTGTCCAAGTTTTCATGATTGGTTTCAGTAGAGTTCTTTGGAATTTTTTCTGCATCTACTTCTGGCGATGTCTGAATTTTTTGTATACTACCTTTACCGCACGATCTCGCAAGCGCAGGTGAGCTGTTCTCATCTGTAACTTTCTGCGGAGTGTTTTGATAATTATACTCACTGACATTTGAGGATTCGTTATCCTGACGATGTTTTTCTTTTGTTTCTCTGGTATAATGTCGACGACCATAGTTAAGATCTTCACTATCGTCTGTATATTCGTCTCGGCGACGTTCTCGATGCTAGGAGAATTCTTGATCTCTGCTGGATGGCCATGATCTCGGTGCGATGACCAGATAATATATCCGTGATTTTTTGTATATTTATTCGACAATATATATGCACACATATAACTATTTCCTTTTTTTTTTACAGTTTAGAGGAAACAAATGGCTGGTAATGAGAGATCTCCTCTTTCTAGACCTCGCGACACGGTAGGACCGTGTCACGACTCAAAAGAAGTCTGTTGTCAGTTAGATCGGCACAGTAAAATCTGTAGATACAGATTCATCATAACGAATTTTCGTTGACGAGGCGGGGTACAAGAATTCGTGTTCAGACAAAGCAATCGCCTTTCAAGGCATCGTTTTACTTCCTCCCAGATGAATTGACTTCCTGATTTGGTTGCAGACCAACCCGCGAGTCTGCGACATCTTATAATACGTCTACATCTGGTTGAACCGGAAGAGACAGGGTGTACGTTTTCTCGTGTACAAATCGGTTTGTAATGAATCCAAGATGTCGAACATCCATTTTGACACGCTGATGGCGTATCTGGCTATGTCGCATAATAATCTGCTTACTTCGCTTGTGTCGCTTGGTCCTCCGATAATCATCCAGTTATTATTTCTATCGATAGATTCGGTTTTCCAAATATTTTTCTTCGTCCTCTTGTGGGGAACAATCTCTGCGGTTTCGTTTTCCCATTTTTTTTTACAATACGACGTACCGTATACAACACGGCGCAATCGGTATACTGAAGAAGGTACTACACCTTGATCTCGGAGGAAGAGGCGCGAAATACAATGCAATATTTTTGGCGTTTTGTTCTCTTCAATGAATAGTATTCGTAGACGAACTCAATGTACTGAGGGCCGCCTGATTCACAATTTTGGAGGATTGTATGAACCATAAATTTGCATCACAAAGAACCTTCGAAGGGCCGTCTGATTTGCTAATCATGGGCAACTCTAAATGACGTTGAAGTTTGCATTGTGGGAATGCAATGAATATTTATATTTCTGAATTCTTTTAACTTCTTTTAGCGGATTTTGCCTACAAATATTCCTCAACCATTCTTTGCGATGTTTATCTAGCGATCTACAATGTAAATCTATAAAAAAGATCTTGTATGATAATACAAATATGGAAAATAGAACGTAAAAAAGAACTTTCGTTGCGTTCCAACGTTGCAAACTTCAACACCATAGCGCTCGATAATCAATCAACGTTGCGAACTTCAACGCCATACCTCTCGGCATGAAGCACGTAGAGCCCAAACCTGTCCAAGTGCATGTAACAGGCAATGCACTAAAATTATAAATAAGCTGCATCTTATACCTATAAATTCAGTGGTAAATATTTAATACATCAAATGTCTATATTTAACATAAAAATAATATACATCTTGGTTATTGTGAATCAGGAATTCGTTCGAAGACATAGTACTTTGCGCTAACAGATCGAAATGGCTAGAAACATTTTCCATCCGGTGCAATTAATGCAAAACAAATCCACATTTTCACATTTATACTTTTGTTGTTGAAGCAAGGTATGAACAGTTCACGTTTCTGGCTATTCAGTACCTGAATATATCAATTTTTCGTTATCCATGTTCGATGCAACGGAATTCCACATTTTTTATTTTCTGTTTAGCGAAAAGTATTGTCTTGGATGAAAAGCGAATTTTTGGTTCACCGTATAATCGAAGATGTATATTTTTATCTGATTGGTTCAAGAACTTGGATCACACGTCTGGTCGAGTAAAACCCTACGACCAAGTTTTCTCTTAGACGGATCGAATTTCGGGCAAACGAAGAGAAATACACTGTTCGTCGTTCAGAAGAGCGAAAGATCTTTCTGTTCTTTTTTCTAAAATATTTCAAATTGCAACAATGTTTATTTTTTGGTGAACTATACATTGGAGATGAGAACGATGCAGATAGCAATAAATTTCATATTGTTTATTGCAAAAATGCAATTTTTCCAACTGTATCTCCGAGAATTTTTAATCGATTGGGATGTAAATTTGCATACATGTAGAGAATGGAAAAGTGCGGATACCCATTTTTTCTTTTTCCGATATCTCGCAATTAAGGGGTTGAAACTGCCCGTCGATTTTTTTGCCGAGAGCATCGTATAATCAGCTAGCCTTTTGGCATTTCGGTCTAAATTCACGTCAATATATGTTCGTGTTATGATGCAATTGCATATTTGTAACATTCCAGCCTCCCCCCAACGGTCTCCCTCTCGAAAGGCAAACGTTCAAAGTTCTTACCGTGCGGCATGGACGAAAATTTGTAGAAATAAAAATGGGTTCAAAGAAAGTACAATCAGTCAAAATAGTCGATACACATATTCTCGTTTTCGAAATAAAAATAAAGTTCGAAGGGAAAAAAATTTGTATTCTTCGACTACTAGACGTTCATGATGATAATGATGAGTACAGCAACAAATGGCGTGTTGTTTATTGCAATAATTCGTAAATTACTTGTGAAAACTCACTCTTCAGTGTCCCACTTATATGGGCAGAGGCAAGGCTCACAATCACGGACTGACTCCGTGCTTCGGAAAGCAAATGAAATACAATTGTATATTTACAAAGAAATTCCACTCCGCTCACCGTATCGAAGGCATTATCTGCAGAGATTACAGCGTTTTTGGGTTGCCGCTGCAACTCATGAACAGAATAATGCAAACATTTTTATCAGCTTATAACGCAGCATAATTTAATCTTTATCTTTAACTTTAATTTCACAAACAGCAGAACCAATAAACGAAAAAAAAAAATCTTCGCAAAGAGCCGCTCTCATGATAACCTTGAAATCGCCTTATTAAAGATTAATAGCAGTTCTGGTAATAGCGTGTGTCGTCGATATCTTTTTCGTGTGTATTTATCAATAGGGTTTCAAGTCATATAAATTCACCAACGATCATTATTGCTGCAGTTACGACGGAGAAGCCAGCCATACATTTTGAGTTCGAAATACAAATAAAAATGTACGTTAATCCGGTGAATGTTATTCAACTTCTATCCATAGCGATAAGTGCTATGAATTTGCCTCGCACTCCAATCACCCAACAGGAAAAACAGTTCAGTAAGGATCTAAAAAACATGATCATTGAAGCGATAGATCAACCTATGAAAATGGAAGTTGAAACTGGTTCGGATTTTCTGTCACCAAATGAAATTCATGAAGCAGCCGCAATAGAAGATGACAATGAAGGAGATTGGCACGGACAACGATACCTAGATCCAAAAATTGATGAAAATGTATGTACCCAAGATATAGAAGAATTGAGTTACGAATACAAGACAAGAGCTGTAGATTACTGGAGATCCGGGGCAAATGGGAATAGAAAGTTATCATCTGTTTAAACGAAATTAAAAAAGGTGAAATTAGAGCCGCAGTTACGCAGGTGGGCCCATAGTATAAATAAGGGTGGCACCTACAAAGAAAAGTTAACAAAGATAGCTCACTACACGTTAAACAATTTTAATGATGCTTTGGACGAAAGGCTGCCTGTCCATGATATAGATCTTCGACGATGGGCCTTACGTGCACGAGAAATTGTAGAAATACCAGCCGTAAATTTCCAAGCATCCGCTTCTTTGCTAAGGACAATCAAAAACCAACATGGAATTGTGTCACGGAAGATTACTAAATATGTAACAAAACAACAATTATTAAACGCTGATACACTACAAAACAAAGCTATCGAATTTATAGAAATGGCGAAAGTCAACATAGCCAACGTTGGGGCTGAGAACACATTTAATTCTGATCAGATTGGATTCACTTTAGAGCTACATACAGCCCGCACATTGGCGAAAGAAGGGCAGAAATCCGTTGAGACAGTCGTGCAATCGAAAACATCAACAACACTCAGTTATACTATACAGCCTTTGGTTTCTGCGAGTGGCAAGCTTTTGGCACCTATGTTGATCGTTTTAAACGAACCTACTGGCAAATTTTGTCCTCGAGTGGAACAAACTATGTTCAGAGCCGAAAATATATTTCTATCGGCTTCGAAGTCTGGAAAATTGACGACTAATCATTTCAAGCGATGGTTCCAAGAAGTATGTATTCCCAATACGGGTCCAAAATCGGTAATACTTCTGGATTTTTGGAGCGGTCAATGTCTAACTGCATTTAAAGAAATGGATATGCAAGGGAAAGATATTAAAGTTTTAACCATTCCAGCAGGTAAATATATTGCACCAGTTTCATTAGTTCTGTAGACAATTAGTCCATATGATAATTAGTAATTCCTGCAGGTACGACTGGAATGATACAGCCCCTTGATTTTTATGGCTTCCGTGTATGAAAAAACTTTGTCAAACACTTTTCTGACGCAGTAATATTATACAATTACGACGTCAATCTGCATTTGAGAGACAATATTGTTAAAAAATTACAATCTCTTACACAACCAGTTTCCTTCTCCACGGTTTACAAACCTTTTCAAATATGCTTGGTAGAAAAGCGGCTACGAAGAAGAAAGATCACCAAACTTCGAAAATCCGGTAGAATTTTGCTTTTCACAAAATGTACCGACATACGTTATATGCGGCGAAGCAGCTATTATCACTTGTGAGTGGTGTAAAAAATCTCTTTGTTTCAAACACTTTTATCGTGACTATCATTATTGTAATAAGTATAATCCATAAAAACATAGAGTTGAAACGTTTCCTAAATGAGTAAGCGTGAGAACACTTTTCCGATTGTGTTGTAATCTTCAAAGGCAGTATGTGGCGGGAGAGAATTTATTCGTAAGTATACAATTGTAATCCAGTTGTTTTCCGAAGCACGAGGTCAGTCCATGATTGCGATCCTTGCCTCTGCCCATATTAGTGGAAAACTGAAGAGTGATTTGTCACAAGTCATTCACAAATTATTGCAATAAACAACACGCCATTTATTGCTGTACTCATCATTATCATCATGAACGTCTAGTAGTCGAAGAATACAACATTTTTTCCTTTCGAACTTTATTTTTATTTCGGCCCGTTCACGAGCTATAGAAAGAACGAAGTTTTTAAGGGTGCGTTGACCCCTTAAGAGTGTCGTTCAGCCAAAAGGATAATAATGTGTATCGACTATTTTGACGGATTGTACTTTCTTCGTAACCCATTTTTATTTATACAAATTTTCGTCCATGCCGCACGGTAAGAGCTTTGAACGTTTGCCTTTCGAGAGAGCGACCGTTGGGGGGGGGGGGGGGGGGGGCTGGAATGTTACAAATATGCAATTGCGTCATACCACGCACATATATTGACGTGAATTTAGACCGAAATGTCAAAAGGCTAGCTGATAATACGATGCTCTCTGCAAAAAAATCGACGGGCAGTTTCAACCCCTTAATTGTGAGATATCGGAAAGAGAAAAAATCCGTATCCGCACTTTTCCATTCTCTGCATGTATGCAAATTTACAACCCAATCGATTAAAAATTCTCGGAGATACGGTTTAAAAAATTACATTTTTGCAATAAAAAATATGAAATTTGTTGCTATCTGCATCGTTCTCATCTCCAGTGTATAGTATACCAAAAAATAAATATTGTTGCACTTTGGGGTTTTTTCATATCTCGTACCGTTAAAACGTTATCGACGAAAAACGAAAAACACCCCAATTTTCGAGGGTGCTTTTCAACCCTTTAAAATCGGGTTCGGCCGATATAAAAAAATACGTGTCGCCTATTTTTACCCATTCTACAAGCATGCCAAATTTCATCGAAATCGCAAACATCAACCTCGCAACGTTTCCTTGTAAGAGTTTTTCCGTGCATATGTTCGGGGCAAGAAAAATTCATATTTGGGCCTCACTATACCTAAGAGTATTTGTGTTTAGTTGTCCGTGATGGAGCGAATACATCCGTGGTTGGTTTCGCAATACCGACAAACTTTTGTCAGTCGTTGCGCTTGATCCGAGGCTAATCGATATTTTTAGCGCCACGATACCTACGGATATAAGTTTTTCGTCGTATTTGAGCAATGAAAAGTGTATTTTCATTTCTCAAACTTTTTAGTACCCGAAAATTAATTTCCGTTCCTGAAACAGTACCTAAAAATATATATTTTTTCTTATCCGTGTTCGATGCTAGAGAATTCCATATTTTTGGCGTTTTATTTTCTCCAGTGTCAAGTATTATGTAGATAGATTAGCCCAATGTATTTGCTCAAATGTAGATAGATTAGCTTGCCTGCCTATTTACAATTCCGACGAATATTTTCAGGTTTGAATTTGCGACACGGAAAACCTTCGTCAAATTGATTTTTGGCCTTAAGGCCGTCGTCTAGTGTGATGGGTCGAAAAAAATCAATTTTGGATAAGGTCCCGAACCCCCCCCCCCCCCCCCCGATCGAGCCGAAATTTTGCACAAACCTTCCTTCTGATATTTAAGACAACCCCTAAAGGGATTTTTGGCGACTCGCAATAGTTTTCAAGATATTGAATTTTAAAGTTATTTATTTTAAAGCGTGCCGACTATATCTATATCTGCTACGTCTCCGTTTATACCTATATATGTTATCGCGCTCGCGTTATGTCAAAACATGTTTGTTAACTTAAACAAACAAACCCAAACAAACCTAAACCCAAACCCAAAGACTATTGCGCGTCGCTAATAATCCCTTTAGGGGTTGTCTTAAAATATTAAATAGAATGGAGGTTTGTGCAAAATTTTAGTTCAATCGGCGCCCGGGGAGTGTGGGGGGCTGAACCCTACCCTCAATTTCTCAAATGGCATTTTCTGAAAGTATAATTTCTTCCCGATATTTTCGTTTTGAGCCATTAAAAAATTCGAAAAACTACCCGAGTTACGGCCTTTATAGGGGTCGTGGCAACGGGAGTAACCGACTACCTGATGTGCACCCTATCCGCCTGTTGTCTATTGAAATTTATTATTAGTATTCGGAGTATCTGGAAAAACCCGAATGAGTGCCTCCTAGGTAGAAAATCGTAATCTTCAAATATTAATGAGATCTTTGACCAGAAGAAGGTGCGATGTATGGCTCTGGAATCGCAGACTGCGCGTGAGTTCGAAGCTTTCATTATATTTGTGCATGCACCGTTCTTTAATCTTAAATGCGTTTTTCTCAAAACTATATTTTTCAATTTTCAGGGCAAGATATTTCGAAAACTAATCGACCGATTTACTTTCAATTAAACCACAGGCAGTGTATATTGGTCTCTATTACATATACTAGAATCAACTCGATACAAATATATTAACTATTTTTAACATGCATCATAATTCATAATTGTTGCATGAAAAGTCATTATGTTCGGTTACACAGTCGCCATTCTTTCAATTTTTTTCTCTTTCATTCTAGTAAGCGTAATAGCGCGTGCTGACAAATTATTTAAAAAATCTAGTTGTTTGTTTCAGGCCACTGGAAGCTGAGATATTAAGCTCAAAAACGGCGGCATCCATTTTTTGTAGTCATATTAATATACGTGTAACTCTGTTAATAATTAACATTTTTTCAATCTGTACAAACGTATGTGTTCTTCATTTCTTGTTTGATAAACCCTAAAAGCCCGAAATATCCTGTGTTTAATGGTTTTCGAGAAAGAACAATTCAATGAATTATCACGTTTTTCTATCTTCACACTAGACGATGGCCTCAAAAAGGGCCGTTCGTTTTACGTGTACAATTTCAAATGTGTTAATCATGTTCAGAGGCTGGAGTTGTCAAAAGCACTGTATGCACCGCGTATACTCGCGTTAAGGGGGGATTGTCTTTTTTTTCGCAAAATTTACCGCTTTTTGGGAATTTTTTTGTGAAGAAAGTATACATCGGAAAACTTGTGAAACTTGGCATATAGTTTTATTGATCTGTTTACTACATACAAAAAAATGTTTAAACAATTTCATCAAAAAATCCGCCTCCCACCCCCCTCGACGCGCGATGGTCCTTTTTTGATGGTGTGCACCATTACAGCCTTCACGTTCATCCTGCAACAAAAACCCAAAAAGCATTTTACTTTAGACACATATAGCTATCGTTCGATGAAGGGAAAAAAAATTGACGATTTGGTGACGTTTTGAACTTGAAGATTCGATTTTTCGAAAAAAATTGATCGATTTTTTGTTATAAATAAAAAACTATTAAACGTATTGCTTTTTTGCTTCTTCAAACGATAAAAGGATGTCAGCTGAGCATTCTGTCCAAATTTGAAGGCAATCGGTTGAATAGTTTTTGAGAAATCGTGCACCCCATCAAAAAACGACCATCGCGCGTCGAGGGGGGTGGGAGGCGGATTTTTTGATGACATTGTTTAAAAAATTTTTTGTATGTAGTAAACATGTACATAAAACTATATGCCAAGTTTCACAAGTTTTCCGTTGTATACTTTCTTCACAAAAAAATTCCCAAAAAGCGGTAAATTTTGCGAAAAAAAAAGACAATCCCCCCTTAAGTCGAGAGGCTGCGCAGAACGAGTATCAAACGCATCGCTCACTGCGACTGTTTGCAGTCACAGGGCCTGCAACTTTTTGTTTTATTCAGTTCGGTCGACTGCTTGTGGGCGAAACTGTAAAACCACCCCGAAGCATGTCTTTTATGAGGGATGGTTTCCCCCCTTAAAACCGTTCTTCAGCAAATAAAAAAAATACCTGATAATAGTTTTCAATACTTTATCACATATATAAGTTTTAACAGAATCGAAGGCAGACACTTAAGTGATGTTCCTTGTGAGTGCGGTCTCGGGAAAAATCCCCTCCTCTCTTGAACTTGTCCGAGTTTTCGTATGTTTGGACGAACATTGCCAAAGTGTCTTATTAAACGAGTTCCCGCGGTATAAAATGTAAAACGGTCGTGAGTAGTTGGCGTGAACTCTTATTGAGTTCCGTGGACGATTCTTGAAGGTGTGACAACAGTGGCCTCAAAAGTGGTCATTTACCATGTGCCTATCCGTACACCTCCTCGTGGTGAGATTCGGACAACGGTGAAGTCCTTTTTTTCGAATAATAGAATCCACTGGCTAAGAGATGGAGGGCCTTATTTTAATGCTTAACTCGCTATTGTTGAGTTTCTCCTATCCACGATCCGGGAAACTCATATTTCAGAATTTTTTATATTTTATTTTTTATTTTCTGGGTGACGGGCTCATTTGCGACCCATGGTTCCTTTTTGACTTTGCTTCCTCTCATTTAGTAGAATTTTTCAAGACAATAAAAAAATTGGACCTTGAGTTTTGAGGTCAAGGTCAATTTTTAGGGGTCCATGTTGGGGGGTGATCTTCGACCAACGTGACTCGGAGAATCACCTGGCGGAGTTGTGGCACATAATTTTTATACACCCTGTACGTACTGTGCTGGTCAGTGTCCGTGGGCCGTCCGTACTACTATACAGGGTGGCCGGAACATTGACGTCCAAAAATAAAATTTAGGTCCCTTGTATCGTGGGGTATCCGAATCACCCGCATGTATGTTCCGCGACTTTTCATAGTTTTCGAGTTATGCATTTTTTTTCTGAACTTTTGAGAATTTTCGACTTGACCAATTAAAAAAATATATAAACAAAAAGTAGAAGACTTTGTAGAGATTTTTTTGCAACTGTATCTACATGAATAGTACTTTTATGCATAAAATAATCAGCTTCGGAACTGTGATGAAAGTTATGAAAATGTTGGTCTAAAGTGAAAAAGTTACGTTCGGTAAATTATGACTTAAATTTTCAACTTTAAATTGAAAATCTAAACAGGTGACTTCTTGGTTCCTAATTAGGCCTCAAGAATGCGCCAGACTCTCAGCTTTCATAATCATTAAAAAAAAGTAGTACTTAATAGTGCTACTTTGGCTAAAATTGGAGGTTTATTTTTTTTTTAGTTTAATTTAAGTTTAATGAATTTTGCGCGATCCGTTCTCGTGGGTCAGGTAAAAGAGTTGCGTCCTCGTTTCAAAATTCATAAAGGCAACCCTCTAGTTTCTCGGGTCGAAAAAATCGATTTTTTTTCTTCATAAATCACATCTACAACATGTGTAGAATATGTGCCAAAGGATTTTTCGATATTCGAAGTGGTTCACAAGGTACGGCCCTGGAACGGAGCAGGTATGAGCTTCTCGGAGAGGCTGAGCAATTCAAACACAATAAACCGCCTCTTTCTGAAGCAGTTCGAAAAGTTATAAAGCCAATTTATGAGGATTTATCCAAAGAAGAATTGTTAAGCAGATGCCTGGGAGCGGAAACTCAAAATAATAACGAGTCGCTCAATTCGTTAATCTGGACTTTTGCTCCGAAGCACCTCCATTCTGGGCCAACAGTGGTTGGAATCGCCACGTTTCTCGCTGTCATAATCTTCAACGAAGGATTCAAATCTATCCTGAAGACCTTGGAAACCATGGGAGTGAAAATCGGCCCACAAGCTAAAGGATATGTTCAACAGCGTGATAGCTCTCGGATCGACCGTTCAGAAAGGCGCACGAGTGATGTTGTAAAACAGGCCCGAATCGCGAAAAGGGAAGACGGAGCAGCCTCTGCGTGACTTCCAAGAAGAAGAGGAAGGCCTATTGTATGGTCCAGGCATAGCAGATTGACGGTGAGATGGAATTTTTAGTATAAATGACATGCGCGAACTTTCAAACGCGTTTTTCTCGAAACACCATTTTTCGAAACGGTGACCACGATATTTCAGAAACTACTGCACCGATCTTGTTCAAATTTATACAGCATCTTTAATATGTTATAAGCCAGCGATTGAACTAGGATTATCATGATTGCTTCGATAGTTTTTTTTTGTACGAGCGAAAAACTTAAGAAAAAATGAGTAATAAATAGAACGTAATTTTCAAAAGTGTATAAAAAAAGTCAATTTTTGTAATTTAGAATTCACTCTAGTACAATCGCTAGTCTTAAATATGGAGATTAAAATGCCGTTTGGTTTTTTGATTTCAGATAAGCAGAACAGCCGCAATCTTAGTGACCGTCAAGCACCTCTTTTACTTTATGTCTTCCTGTCGGCCACTATAACCTTTATTTTATTATATATTTTGACTTCAAAAAATTTGTAAAGCTTATTTAAATGTTAATAAAGATTATGCAAAAACAATGAGATTGATTATTTCGATGCTTTGCTCGTAAAAAAATATTGAAAAAGCCGTAAAAAACAGCCGAGAAACTAGAGGACCGCGTTAAACTTAAATTAAACTAAAAAAAAATAAACCTCCAAATGTTTAAATCTTAGCTTTCCTGCAGTCATTTTTGGTTAATTAACAAACTAAATAACCTTAGGAATGGTAAAATGGGCAATTTTTTTTAAATCAGATGGCTAATTCTAAGAATTTCCACCTCGCTGTCTTTGAAGGCCAATTTTAGCCACAGTAGCCCTATTAATTACTACTTTTTTAAAATGATTATGAAAGCTGAGAGTCTGGCGCATTCTTGATGCCTAATTCGGAACCATGAAGTCACCTGTTTAGTTTTTTAATTTAAAGTTGAAAATTTAAGTCATAATTTACCGAACGTAAATTTTTCACTTTAGACCAACATTTTCATAACTTTCATCGCAGTTCCAAAACTGATTATTTTATGCATAAAAGTACTACTCATGAAGATTCAGTTGCAAAAAAAAATCTCGTCAAAGTCTTCTACTTCTTTTTTACTTGGTCAGGTCGAAAATTCTCGAAAATTCAGAAAAAAAATTAATAACTCGAAAACTATGAAAAGTCGCGGAACATACATGGGGTGATTCGAATACCCCACGATACAAGGGACCTAAATTTTATTTTTGGACGTCAATGTTCCGGCCACCCCGTATAACTGTGAAGATCGATTGTAGCACGTACGAGCTTGCCTTCCCCTCTCTCTCTTTTTCTCTTTATCCCACCGTCTGTCCGGCTTTTGTCTACCTGTTTATTTGACGCTCATCGTCGTCTTACGGAAAAGCTGCAACGATAATCTCAGTCGCTGCGTCTATTCGCCGGGCGCAAGTGCAATCCCCCCGTGGAATAAATAGAATTCACGGGAAAACGGTCCGACGAAAATAGAATCGCGGAAATGGTGGACCAACACGCGCAGTTGTCAATATATGTATGTAAACACACATGCGGGTATACATATGGGTAATTCCACCAATTCTGTGTCAAAGTTGTACCGGGTGGTCTGAATTTAGCAAAACTAAGAAGGTCGTCTGAAAGGTCAGATTAAAACGAGCATCCATGATTTTTTTCGAATTTTTATATTCAATAGTTTTTGAGTGATGGCGGCTCAGTTTTCAAATTTTGTAAAACACCAAATTTTCAAATGCCCATAACTTCTTTCCAAATATAGCTAGACATTTTTTTAAAAAGCGATTTATTAGAAAAAAACATGAACTTTTTGAAAAAAGATATGCTGAAATTCTGGGTTGTTTTAAAAATTACGAAAATCACGTTTAAAGTATAAAAATCGATTTTTCGGACCTTGGCCCATTTTTCCGGTTTTGAAAATATTTTTTTCGGAAAGTTCAGAATTTTTTACATCGAAATAGATTTTAAATGAGATGGGATCTCTAAAACATCAGCCTCAGAAAAATTAAATAAATTTTTTTCCCAATTTGTTTTATTTTATTTGATAATACAAGTTATTGTTAGTATTATTTTTATTTTATAAATGTGTAAGGGAGAGATTTTATAACCTCAAAACCAATAGTACATGACATTAGCTTATAAAAACTCTGAATGTTTATTTACGTAATAAAAATGCCATTAAATATTTAAAGTTGATTTAAATAAATATCATGGAAAATGAAATTCATATCTATAGGTATGAATTTCATTTTCCATGATTTCCATTAAAGCTTAAAGGTTGATTTAAATAAATGTCATGGAAAATGAAATTCATATCTATAAATATACAATCTTTAATGGCATTTTTATTAAGTAAATAAACATTCAGAGTTTTTATAAGATAATGTCATGTCACATAAGCAAGTTAAAAAAAAATTATCACTTAATTTTAATAGCTACTGTTGGTCTTAAAGTTATAAAATCTCCCACTTACAAATTTATAAAATAAAAATTATAATAGCAATAATTTGTATTATTAGATAAAATTTAAAAAAATGGGAAAAATTTATATTTAATTTTTCTGTTGCTGATGTTTTAGAGATCCGATCTCGTTTAAAATCTGTTTCGATGTAAAAAATTCTGAATTTTTCGAAAAAAATACTTTCAAAACCGGGAAAAATGGGGCAAGGCCCGAAAAATTGATTTTTATAATTTGGACGTAATTTTCGTAATTTTCAAAACAACCCAGAATATCAGCATATTTTTTTTAAGTTCATGTTTTTCTCTAAAAATCGTTTTTTTTTAAGTTTTTCTAGCTATAATTAGAAAGAAGTTATGGGCATTTGAAAATTTGGTGTTTTACAAAATTTGAAAACTGTGAGCCGCCATTACTCAAAAACTATTGGATAAAAAAATTCGAAAAGAATCATGGATGCTTGTTTTAATATGCCCTTTCAGATGACCTTCTTAGTTTTCCTAAATTCAGACCACCCGGTACAACTTTGACACAGAATTGGTGGAATTACCCATATGTATGCAGCGTGCCGTATTTTTCGTCGTGCAACTCGCTTGCCAACCACCTCGCCGTGAAATGGGCGATGTTGCTTTTTATAGTTACGAACTCTCACAATCGTTTTATCAGTAGATCTAACAATAAGAAGAATATGTGTGTATGAGTAGGGAAGGCTGGGGTTCAAAGTGCCGGGGGTACGTTGTTTCGATACGTATAGCTTAGCAAAGAATAGAGATAGCAATAAGTGTCAAGTGCGTCGCAAAACGCCATACCATCGCGTTGTTTCGACAGCCAGTTTAGTGATATCGGAACGACGAGTAAAAGTTGTTGTCGCTTGGAGGAAGCGATCCCTAATTCTCCCGAAATGATCACTTTGCATGTAATCTGACTTATTTAACAGATGCTATTCGATTACTTTGTAGATTTTTTTGGAATATAATAGTTTAAAATATTTCGAAATCTTCCTACAGAACAGATTTAGCATGAAAATCATCGTCATCCTTTTTTCCTTGTATTTTAACTGTGAAAATCATTCCTCTGGAGTGTGACTATCCAGACTTCCACACTAGCAAGCTGAAGAGGTACTAAAAGTTCAAAAATGTCAAATAAAAAAATTCCTTGAAACCATTCGATATGTATTTAATTACACCCTAAAAAAATAATAATAAGCACAGGTATCTTACAATAAATAAAGAAATTTGGTAATCGTTCTTCTCAATAATTTTTCAGGAGAACTGTAAATCAGTTCATCCATTGTGTGACGGCCGGCGCTAGCTGATCATACTTGTCAGAGCAGTGCTTTCTGCATCTATTTTTCCGGAGAGACTGAGTGCGTCGTATAATTTGTAGAGGTTGCGCTTTTTTTCTACAGGTCTTGTGTGTTATGAAGTGTTGTCACAGGCGGGGAAGTCATTCCCCCGGTCATGCTTAACGGAATCATTCCTCAAAACAATAAGCTACTGTTCACCTGTTCCAGTGAAACTTTTAGACACCTTCTCACCGCCAGATTTTGAGATTAGAAAAACGTAGCATGCCGCGCTGTGCATAAGAACCCGTTTCAATCGTCATTCCTCTGGCTGTCTCCCAACATCTGAGATTCAGAGGCATGGTAGATGCGCCAGAGGATATGGTAGGAATGTGGTCTGGATAGAGGCCAGAGGAATGAGGATGCATGAGGTTACTTAAAAATGGTTCTCTTCTATTATTGCCATGTCGCTATCGAAACAAGAAAGGCTCCGCAAGAAAATAGAAACTGAAAGACGGACATATAAATGGCGTTAACAGGATCCTGCAGGAAAAGAAATCCATGGGAAATAATATTCTGTCGATTAGAACTGAAGTCAATAACAATTTTAATATTGTTGACAGCGAGTGTCGAAAATTTTTAAAAACTTCTGACGTTTTTTTCTCGTTGATTACCATTTTTCCATTCAAATGGCTGTATCGTTGACAGGGTTTGACGTATTTACATTCGTAAAAAACGAAAATATGCGTCTTTTTCTAGCCTTCCAGAAAAACATTTATTTAGATTTTATTGAGCAAGTCGAACGTCCGTTCGAGGGCAATATATGAAAAAATATTTTCTTTCTCAAGGAAAGAGACCCGTTATTTTATTTTTTTAAATTTCCCCGAATTATGAATACGAAAAACGGATTTTGGGTATTTTTTATATTATGGGATTCCTAAACACCGTGAAGTAACAACTATTTTTATTTTTGACATTTTTTCTATTAATATTCGATTGAAGAGTGTGGAGGCTCCAATACATATGACATATATGTCATTTGTATTTCAAAAACCTGGTAAACATACAGCGAGTGCTCTACACTCTTCAATAGAATATTAATTAAAATTTTTTTTTAAATGAAAATAGCTGTTACTTCACGGTGTTTAGGAATCCCATAATATAAAAAATACCAAAAATCCGTTTTTCGTATTCACAATCCGGGGAAGTTCTTAAAAATAAAATAACGAGTGTCTTTCCTTGAGAAAAAAAGATATTTTTGCATATTTTGCCCTCAAACGGACGTTCGACTTGCTCAACAAAATCTAAATTAATTTTTTTCTGGAAGGCTAGAAAAAGACGCACATTTTCGTTTTTCCCGAATGTAAATACGTTAAATCCTGCCAAAGATACAGCCATTTGAATGGACAAATATTAAATTGGTGATCAACGAGAAAAAACGTCAGAAATTTAAAAAAAAAGTCAACAGTCGGTGAATGTTTTTCAATAAAGTAACTCGATTTTTCAAAATTATTTGTGGATTGTTTTTTACTGGCTGAAGTAACGTGGAATGCCTTATATATAATTAATAATGGTATGAGTGCAAGTTTCATGATGAACGAGCCCTGTTGGTCAAATAGTTTCAAGATTCACAATTTACACACGTAAGTCTATCTACTATACATTACCTATTATACAATTTACACGCGACATTCTAAGAGAAAATAAATGGAATTACGATCACGCGCCTTTTTGCGTGCAGTATTTCTGTCAGAGTGCATATGATATTACAAAGAAAAGGTCTACCATGAGAAGATCGCGATTCTGGGAGAACGTTGTTTTCAGGGTTTGTGAACTCTCTGCGCTGAATTTTTTTGATAGGCTTGCTACATGCGCTTGCTTTCGCTCTGCGAAGTTTGTGCATGAATTTGGAGAGAGAGGTGTTTTTTGCATCGCTTTCGGAAATTGTTCTTCGAAATTCACATGTTTGGGAATTAAGCTCTTGATCTCTAATTTTCAGTTTATACTTTTTCGAATAAATTTATGTCGCGTTTTGATATAAGAGTATTTGAAAATGCTGCAATTTTTACAATAGCCTCCATATGCGGCAATATTATACGGAACGTGAAAAATAGTCGTTGGCAAATAAATTAAACAAGAAATTAAGATATCAGTACATTCACTTTGTCTCATATGAAAATCATTGCGACGTCATGCTTGCTTGAAGAAAAATACTCCAGCTGTTTCACCACTGTTAGAAGAGGCGAAATACCGGATGGGATGAAAAGATCTGACTCAGGTGATATCGGGTGTGAAATTGAGGAAGCGATAATAAGGAAGGGAAAAAAACTTACGATACTGCGCACGAGGGAATGGAGCTTTGGAATATTTTTGAATCCTCCTTCTCGAACGAGGACATCCGTAGCACTCGTTTCACATGCGCTCGCACACGAATTTAGAGCTTCCGTCAAATCGAGCTTCATAATACGCCCTCTCGCGAGAATTACGGTGATTCCATATAGGTATTCCTTTCAGTTTCTACTGATACTTTAAGAGACTAAATTCCGATCAAAATTCAACATCCGAATCAAGGTTGGCTCGTGCAATTCTTTCCGTTTTGTTTCATTCTTCGGCGATCAGATATATATACTTAGCGGAAATTCGATAGAAAGACGAGAAGATAAAGATGAGGCGGAAGAAAATGAGCCCCATAGATTACGAGGGTGAAACTGAGAAAGAGGGGACAGCGTGCTGTATGAAAATCAATATCGTTACGTATTTCAAGTAAAACTCGCGTATATACTTTGAGACGGCTTGCAGCTCATCGAGCAAGTTCTAGTAGGAAAATTGGATTCCTCCGATATGTTGAAAGTTCGACTCATATTCCGACCCTTCAGCAGTAAAAAACTTTCTGTCCAATGTGAGGGTGACAAGAAAGCTTTTTTTTTCATTCAAACTTTATTATACAACTGTTGAATTTAAAATGATTCTGAAAAAATGTTCACACAGATCTGTCAATGTACACTAATGATGCACTTCAATTTTTACGAACCACATTACTTTACTACCGATGAAAAATCTAGTGCCTCAATTCTCCATTTGAAAAAAAATTTGGGGGACTTGTAGGAAATCTTACATAAGATACTCTCAAGGAAACCGCTTGAAGTGAGGTCTTCTATTTTTTATGAAATTGTGCATGTTTGTTAAGTAGATCAAACCACTGGACACACATTATTTTTATAGCGGCGAAACTCTATTTTTTAGGGGTGAAATGCACCCTTGAAATACGTGTTTTTTTTCTCGTTTTTTTCGGAATAATTTTCAAACGGAACAAGCAACACAAATTTCAAAAGGTATTTTATTTTTCGGGTACTATAAACTTGTAATAAGAACGATGCAAATAAAAACAAATTTCATATTGTTTATTGCGATAATGCAATTTTCCTATATATACCTACCAAAATTTTCTTTTATTTGGGATGTAAATTAGCACATATGTGGAGGATGAAAAAGTAGCAGATTCGCGTTTTTAAAAATATATTGCAATTAAGGGGCTGAATCCACCTTCACATTATTTTAAACTAATATCGGCGCATATATAGGTAAAACTTATTAATTACTCGATTGAATATTCATGAAAAATAAACTTCTTCTCTGCTCGACCACCTGAATAGGAAATTTCAGTATTGAGCATTTGCGGAAAAAAGTACTATATTGCATTTTCAAACACTATGGCTCTGTATTGTGATAATTAATGTTTACTTTATGCTTCCGTTTTTTAATGCACATCGTAACGATATAACACAGTTAAAACATGGCAATGTCTTCACCTTCTCTCTTTTGGTTTTCCTCTTAACTTCATTATGCTCTCGTAAGAATGCAGTTGGAAACATGAAAGAGGAATCGGTTGTATAGTGGGCTACTTTTTATTATTTGTTTATTGGTAAGTGTGCCGACCATAGGTTTTTCTTTGTGGAGTACACGTATGAAAGTGATAGGCGTAAAAAATGGTTTGAAACAAAGAGATTGCTTGCACCATGCAGAACCAGTTATAGTAGATTCGCTTTAAATATCGCATGTCGACGCATTTCGCAGACAAAGTCTATTATCTACTATATCTACCATAAATCTACTTGATTTTCCAATTCCGGTAGTTTCTTGTTCTATATAACCGCTTTTGTGCCACACACTTGTAACGAGGTTTGGAAACTATGGGGGAGTAACCTGCGGTTCCGAGATAACCATTTTTTTTATAGCGTTGTGTATCGCGACCCTAAAGGAAACTAAAAAAATTAAATCATTACAATTCTCTGAAACCCACCCTTATCAGGGGGTAAAAGTTGAGAACACCTTAATCAGCAGATGCTTTTACGTCGATGAGGGTGTTGGGCAATCAATTGGACCAAATGTTGATAACCCAAACAAACCATTCTTCATTCCTCCGTCGCTGAATTGTTTTACATGGATACGAATTCAAGCGGGGATCGCATAGTAATAGTAGTAATAACAATAGTCATGGCCACTGGAACCCTAAGTGTGCACCTAGATCCAAGGGTTCCATTGTGCAATCCCCCTCTTTTCGAAAGGGCTAAGCGCGCCGCTTTCCAAGCCCGGTCTTTTCGGCCAGGCTATACATGCTCGTAACCTTCTGTCCTTTCACATCTTTGGATGTCAGAAACATGCTCCCCCAGAGTTTGTATCCGCCGATTGCTAATACGGGGCAGCGACACAGAATGTGAGCACTGCTCTCCTCCTCCTCCTCCTCGCATATCCTGCATTCCCTTTGCTCGGTTAGTCCGAGGTTAGACAGGTGAAATCCAAGGGCAATGTGTCCTGTTAAAAGTACAATGCCCAGTCTCAGCCTCCTTCTGCTTAGTGCCAGGAGATCCCCAGCTCTCTCTGGCAGTTGTTTCTCCATGAAGAGCTTGGCCTGCCTACGTCCACTCCCAGTTGTCCAAAGGCGTATGTGTTTCTGCTCTAAGTCCCTTTGTATGATACGTTTCCCAGTTGCAAAGGGGATGCCAACTACCTGGAACCTCGGGTTCACTTTTGTTCCCTTTTTCGTCCGTCTGTCCGCCCCCTCCTTACTCCGGAACCTCTCGTGACCCGGAATCCATATCAGGGTTACTTTATTCTGTACCCCTACTGCGTTGATCGCCTGCATGCAGTCTCGGGCAACCGATGAATCGGCGTAGGGACTGACGAGCGCTTCGATTGATGTCCTGCTGTCGGAGTATACCACGATACTTTTACCCTTGGCTCCCCCACACAGGTACAACCTCATCACTTGTGGATAGCCAGCACCTCAGCTCGGAATACCGTCGCTCGCTCACCCATTGGAAGACCCTACGACCGGTTCTAGGGTTAAACACTCCTGCTCCAAAGCGGCCATTTGCTCCAGAATCATCCGTGAACCATGAGCCGGGCTTCGAGTGATTCAGAGAGTTTGAATTGTTACAGTCCTCCCTTAAGGGGATTTCTATCCCAAAGGTTTTGATCACCTTGAATTTCCTTGGAATTCTATCCTGCTTCAATGAGAATGGGTGCCTCCGTGAAAGCCCCATCGGTCGGTATGTCCTACACCTGTGCTTTGCCAGCTGCCCATGCTCATTAACCTGTACGCAGTAAGCCTGGCTTGCCTAACGTTGCCTAACGTTGAAAGTTGATGCTCAGCGATAGCAGGCAGAAGGCCACCTCCAGAGCCGCCGTGGGGGTGGTTCTCATGACCTCAGCCGCCGTCTTCAGGTAGCTTCTCTGTAGGCTGTGAAGCTGCCTCTGTTGGAGGCAACATGCGCTGCCTCCAACATGGGCTGCCTCATGTTGGAGCTCTTTTCACGACCGGCCATCAGACGAGAGCCGCGCACATTGGTCTGGGTGTCAGTATCGCCCTGTATAACCATAGGGCCACCTTGGGCTTTTTTGCCCCAGGCGTATCCTATCGCGCGTCTGCAAGCCCAGAAGATAATGTAGATTTAATTCCTCTTTGTCTCGAGGTGCAGGTGCCAGTTGAGTTTCGGGTCTAGATGAACTCCAAGGTACTTAACTATTGTTAAATATGTCACTTCGCCCCCACCGAAACTGATTGGGTCGATGACAGCGGGCTTATATTTCCTAGTGAAGGACTTGGGTTTTGTGTGAGTTTACCACCAGACCCTCTGCCACACTCCAGGTTTGCGTAATCTGGAGTGCTTTGTCTATCTGCTCCTTTACTTCTGGAAGGAAGTTGCCTCGCGGCATGATGGCCATGTCCTCTGCGTAGTCGAACACGTTTACCCCTATTCCTCTCAACTTTTTTGAGTAGTTTGTTCACTACGTGGCTCCACAGCAGGGGGGAGAGCACTCCGCCCTGCGGACAGCCCCTCACCGGCGTCTCACTCATAGTTGTTCCACCGTGCTTGACACCCAGTGTTAGGCCTGCCAGCATACTATGTGTCCACTCGCTTAGCGCTCTAGGCACTCCGTAACTGGCCATGGCTTCTTCAATTACCGTATATGTGGTGCTGTCGAAGGCCCTCTCAATATCCAGAAACACCCCCAGCGCATATCCTTTGTTTGATATCTGACTCGATTTTGCTCACAAGATGATGCAGGGCAGTGTCGGTCGACCTACCCTCTCTATAGGCATACTGAGAGTCGTCGCGGGCATACGCTTAGCGGTCCGCTCTTCAGACGACCAAACGTTCCAGTGTTTTTAACACAAAGGTTGTTAGGCTGATAGGTCTCAAGTCTTTTGCCAGGATGTGCCAGCTTCTTCCTAGTTTGGGGATGAAGACTACGCTCGTCTCCCTCCAGGGAGCACATGCTTGTGAGCTATGCTAGCCCAAAGAATTTTGGATAGAGGTCCTGTGATTTGTTCCAGTCCCTCTTGAAGAAGTGCGGGAAAGATGTCATCAGGCCCCGGCAAGTTAAATGGCGGGAAGGACTTAACAGCCCAGTCCACTCCCCTGGGATGCACGACCTGCAATGCCAGAGACCATTCACGGGGTGCATTCTCGCCCCTCCCTCCTGCTCCCGGCGAGCCCATTCCGCGCTCACTACGGACTCCAAAACCAGGAAAGTCTGTCTCCATAAGGAGACGTAAAGGGTTCTCCGTGCCTTCCGTGTATGACTCATTTGGCCTACTTGTGTCTGAGCCTTAACGGGCAGTCAGCCTCGTATGCGTCTACAACAGCGTTCCTGAGTTGAGTTGCTGCTGCCTCTACCTCTTCTTTTTTGTGGAATCTGGTGGAGATTCTAGGTACCCAGGCCGTCAGAGCGGCCCGGTACCCCTCCCAGTCCGTCTTCTTGGTATTGCGGCGCCATCCAGCAGCCTGCACATTTTGGAGAGACAGGTGTATCTGCCTGTGATCTGACCCCGAAGGATCTTCTGGAAGGTTCTTCCTAGTTTTTCACTAGGCCCGCCAGTCTTTCCGTACAGAAGGTTACGCCTACAACCTCCTGACTCCTTGCATTTCTGAACGTTGATCTAACTTCTCATTGGGGTGGGGGCGGGATCATAGGGCATATATGCTGAGCCTATCATCGGTCTCCCGTTCTCAAGATTCGTTAGTAGCGAGAATACCGTAAGGTCATCGGTACTCACCTGGGGCAGGAAAGCTGGATCCAGTCAGTCGCCTTGGTGGCGAAGCACGTCCGCGGTCTCTCCCTTGATTGGGCGTTGTATATCCTCCCGCATCCTCCCAAGCTTCTTATCGCTCCGTGCAGTGTCCATGACTTCTGTACCAGCAGTATCCCAGTCTGCTCCATTGCTAAGTCCCGGGTTAGTATGGCCAAGGCCGCTTTACAATGGTGCAGACGGATTTGGATGATCGGCAGACCAGGCATGTTTATTGCCCCTGATCCCCTCGTAATGCCGTCCCGGGCTTCACACCCCGGTCCTTCTCGGGGGACTTTACTGAAGCGCGGCCCAGCCCACGGAACGACCTGGAGCCGCACTTTTTTAGAGCCTCCAGAGACTCATCGCCTACCAGGCATGCGAAGTGGGCGCACTTTGCGTCCCTGCTTCTTAACCTTGGCGACGATTCTGTCTCTCGCTGCCAACCCCTCGTTCTGCCTGTTGAGGAGCTTCAGAGCTTCCTCGACGGACAAATCGGGCTCCTCCACGTGGATCACCACCTGCTGTCACTTTGGCAGCTTTCCAACCGGCAGTACGCGTAGACGTGCCGCAGCGAGCTTTAATTCCGAGGAGAGGCATTTCAGCCAGTCCCCGTTTTGCTCGTCAGTACATGTGAAGACGAGTGTTCCGTCCCTTTCCCAAGACCTCGTGACGGTGTGGGCTTTTGTACCCTCGGGTAGTCCAAGAATACGCCCTCTGATCAGTTTTCTGATAGTTTCCACCTCTTCCGGGGTCAGTTTCCGTCTTGGAAAGCCCTCGGAAACCATTGCTAGCTTCACCAGGCCCTTCGTCGCCTGGGCATACGAACCTTGATCTTGGGTCTTGGTCCATTTGCCCTGACGATTGTCGGAGGGGCTGGGAGTATGGTGCTCGGGCTTGTTGCGTTTAGTCGCCTCTGCCTTCGCACTTTCTTCCTCCCCCCCCCCCCCCCCAGGAGCTTGTGCAAAGATGGGTGCCTTCCGGCCTCCCCTCTCCACCTGGAGTTATTTTTTGTAGCGCTTCTTGCCGTGTCACTGTATATGATGCGGATCTTTGGCCGGTCATGTACTTACCCAGCTTCCGCCTACTCCGATCTTTTTGGTTGTTCGGTTCCTAGGGAAGCTGTCCCCTGAAGGATCTCCTTGTTTTGGTTTTGTATTTCTTGGTCCATTTAATTCCCACGAGTACCACGGTTATGCGGTTTCACCCGGTTAGAGCCCTGATTGCCGGGGCTTGGCTAATTACTCCCCGATGTCGCCCGGTCCCTGGGAGGCACGAGTACGCGACGCAGCACCTCCTGCGCCATACAGCCTTCGGCACGGTAGCTATCACCTTGGCTTCGGGGTCTTTCTTAGTCCACCGCAGCCGGCCTTCGAACAGGCGAAAGAACCCATCCGGGGAACCACCGGACGCGAGCCACAGCCCCACCAGGACGTCAAGGTGAAGACCATCGGGGGGTATTTGCGAGATACAGAAAGAACAAAAAATACGCATCCGCTACTTTTCACCCTCTCCACATGTGCAGCTTTACATCCTGAGAGAATGAAAGCTTTCGTGGCTATGCATTGATAAATTGCATTTTCGCATTGAATAACATGAAAACTCCCATGAAAAAAGTTTACTTTTAATTTTTAAAGTTAAAGTTTAATTTTCTATATAGTTTTTATAGGTTAAATAGTCTGAGCACGTCTTTTTTCGGGTGGCACTTTCGCAAACACGCGGTCCAGCGAACTGAGCGATTGAGGTTAGGACGACAAACTCCACACACTTGAGGCGCATACGGTTTCGAACCTTTTAATACGATTGGCGGAGAAGCGAGGTTGAAGATACACGGGAGACACAAACCACAAGGGTAAAAAAATAGTTAATTATAGCACGAAAAGGCGACAAAGGACTAACTGTTCGTTCACCTACACCGATACAACACTGAATGACGATTCGCGAGCAGTGCGTGGCATAATCAACGAGAAATGTTACTGGCCCATGGTCAGTTCGAGCTATCCACGGTAATGGTCAATTCTCCATCGTTAGTCGATACTGGTCCGACATTGGTATAATGGTGGATGCCGGGATTATATATGACCATAGGGAAATTGATGGCGGATAGTACTGACACATGGTCGGCTCCAGTAGTGTTTCCCAGCAGCCGGCTCTCCGGCGGTAGCCGAAACTGGTCCGACATTGTTATAATATCGGATGCCGGGATTAGATATGAACGTAGGACTATTGATGGCGGGCAGTACTGGTCCACGGTCGGCTCCATAAGCCTACCCCAACAGTCGGTTCTCTGTCGTTAACCGGAACTGTCCCAACATTGGCATTATGATGGATGCCGGGCTTTGAAAAAAGGATCGGTTGAGAAATGGCAGAACCATTATTTCAACGTTGCGCCAATATTCGTTGCCCACAGTCGGTTAGCCTATACTGGACCAGACATCGGCCGTATTGTTTGTGTTGGCAATTTTTTCATGGGCTGTTGTAATATGCATTATTTTGGTCACGAATCTATGTTACTCGGAAAATAAAACATTTAGGTCATTAGAATTCGTTCATAGCTTATTCTGTTAAAATTGTATTGGCAAAAAAAGAAAAGAAACACGGATTTACAAGGGTGCGTTAAGCCTGTCAAAAAGGGTTCCTCCAATATAAAAAAAAAGTTCCGAGTATTTTTATCCGGGCTCACAAATATGTTAAATTTCATAAAAATCGGAGGGGCCCCTGCGTGGTTTTCTTCTGAGACGGGTCTGAACTACCTCACAGTGTGGGATTTTTAACCACAACAATCGTTCTCTCCCTTCCTCCGCTTTGTCCATCTCCCTTTCCATTACCTACTAAGTACGCCTCAGTACCTGTATATTTGTATCTATATGTTCATTTGTAATTTTGTAATTTTTTTTGTAATATGTTCATTGTAACGTTTGTAATTTTTTTTAAAACTTGATCCGTTGAAAAAAATGATCTGTGCAGATAATTTGTGAAAATTCGAAAAATACACACAACCCCTAGCTATTTGTCCTTTTAAAATTTGCCATTCGTTCATTTATTTATTTGTGTGTTTATGTATTTGTGTTCGTTTGTTGTTGCCATTTCTTTGTTTAATATCAAAGTTATGTCTGTTTGTTTGCTTATTTGTTGTAATTGTAGTTAACTACATAGCATAACAGCCTAAATCATTTTGCGCACTCTAATGTAAGTCGTGTTTTTATGAAAGATTCATCGAATCGATTTAGTAGTTCTCAAGTTATAAACGCGCGAACGTACAAACAGACAACTTTTTTTGTAAATACGATTTTTCCCCGTGACTTATGTTACTTAATATAAACAATGTGTAAAGAAGCTTTGTGAAAAAAATGCAGTTAAAGCAGCCCTTATAGCTTTATTATAGGTAGAGAATATACATAGATGAATACATTTCCGAAGCATCGGGAAAAGAAAATTTCTGGGGCAAGAACGCTACGAAACTATTGATAATAATACTCCTTAAGAAGTTGCGCGAACGGAGGGTTGTCAATTATGTAACTTGTTCAACCGCACATTGCGCGCTTACTCAGACCGTTCAAGTCCAAAGCACATACATCATACCACGCTTAAGAGTCTCTCTCACACAGTCGTTTGATTCTCAAAGGACGTATTACGAGCACAAGTGTGACAGGCAAGTTTTTCTTCCCGCACATATATTACGCAATAGAGATCTTCTTGCGAAAAATTTTCTGAAGCGAGAACCTTGCGCTATCGGTCCGGGGCCGTTATATATACATCTTCGAAGACATACACAGGATGCTCCGGAAATTGCATCCAGCCATTCAACTCGCCTGCTCTGTTAATGTTAGCTATCAGCACACCTGGCTGTTTTCAAAACGGTTAACATTTTTTTTTACAAATGAACAGTTGCTTTTGGTATCAGGGTGGTGCTTGAAACATACTTAGTATGATAATGCTTACATCTATCTGAAGGTGGTTTGCATTAAGGTATAATGACGGAATTTAATTTACATAATTTTCAAGATATAATCCCTAATGTGGCGAATATAAAAGACAATTCTCGAATGTCTTTAGAATGATCTTTGACCACATTTTCTCTCATTAGTGCAATATTTTTTGCCTACGGAGAGAATTCTAAAATGGGCGTCGTAAAGAAGACAACTAACGAAAAATAAGAAACTTTGAGTTTTCCGGTTCAACGAGCTATCGTATAAGGCAGAAATCGTCAAATTACATCATGCACGGCAACTTACACAGAGACACGTCTTATTCTGGATCGCTGAATTATCAGCTGATTTTTCTTTTGCGTCTTTTTCATAGACTTTCAGTATTTTCACGGTTCGTTTCCTCATTTCGGACCAATCGGAAAACACATCGGAAAATAACCGACGTGGAAATAACAAAGGCTCGTTTATACGGAATGTTATACAGGGTGTCTTTCTTATCTTTGCCACCCGAAATAACTCGGTAATTATCGACGTCACGAAAAAATGTTCCCGACTATTAACTACCAAAACTACCGAACTGCCAAATATTTGGTAGTGATCCGAGATATTTAGATTGGTATAATCGATACTGACCTGGAATGACCTTGAACGATTTTGACCCCCTAATATTTTTTATTCGGCTTGAGGTGCTTCACAAGGTGATTGAAAAATATATACTATTCCATTTTTAAAAGTGGCGGTGATCTTCACTATGCGTCAGCGCCTCTACCGAAATAAAAAATATTGATCGCATTTGATGGCCCCCTTCACACCGTACAACTTTTGTCTGGAACATTTTTTTGTGACGTCGATAATTACCGAGTTATTTCAGGTGGCAGAGATAAGAGGGACACCCTGTATAACGGGAGAAAATGCGAAGGGGGCTAAAATGATATTCTTTCTTTATCCCACGCCCTTTATGCGTAGCGAGTGTGCGTTTTTTATATGTGCAACACCGAGATCAAAGAAATAATAAAAAAACAAATTCCAGAGTCGAGAAATACGTGTAATAAAAAAAATGACACGTTTTTCAATGATTTGCCATACCGCGTTGAATTGTGGTAAAAATCCCTATCAAGGAGTGAGAATCGACAGTAAATATTCCTATATATATACAGACTACCGTCCAAAAGTTTGGAAACATTCGCCCCGGTTCCGAGTCACACGAGAAGTTTCATTCGTTCTTTCGAAATGACGATATCTCTATTTACCAAGCGGCGTTTCAAAAGGGACATATTTATCTTAATTTAGCTTTAAAAAAAAAATTACGATTTTTTTAAAACCCGGTACACACTTTGAAAGATGGTCGTTTTTTGGCTTTTTTGGGGGTTGAAATTTTAGGGCACGACTCGTGAAAAAAAACCAAGCGGCGTTTCAAAAGGGACATATTTATCTTAATTTAGCTTAAAAAAAAAAATTACGATTTTTTTAAAACCCGGTACACACTTTGAAAGACGGTCGTTTTTTGGCTTTTTTGGGGGTTGAAATTTTAGGGCACGACTCGTGAAAAAAAATTTCCCGTTTTCCCCATGAAAACCTTAAAGCGGGGAGTACAAGCTTCAATTGCGTTTTTTTTTATTTCGTACGACTTTTTTCGCATAAATATTCAACTTTTTGCAAAAAACGACTATATTTATCAAATGTAGCCTAACTCCGAAACTAGTGGGTTTTCCTAAAACTTCTAAGAGGGTAAAAAGTTACATACAATCATTTTGGATTTACCAAACAAATTTCAGAATAAAAAAAAATCCAAAATTCAAAAAAAAAAAATTTCTAACTGTTTTCTTAAGTCAACGAAATATTTCTTCATCTTCAAAAATCGGGTCTCTTACCGCATCTACATGGCTTTTTAATCGAAAAAGCCGCCTTTCGCTGCGATCACAGCTTTTAGAAGACGTGGCATCCGCTCGATCAATTTGTCGATTTGACCTCGCTCCAGAATAGCCTAAGCTTCTTGCAACTTTTTCCACAAAACCCCGGGAGATGTGGGACAAATGGTTCTTATTTTTTACATTTTTTTTTCATATTTTCGGAAGAATTTTTTTTCTTCAAATTTTTTAATTTTTTTTTGATTTTTTTTTTGGTAAATCCAAAATGATTGTATGTAACTTTTTACCCTCTTAGTAGTTTTACAAAAACCCAGTAGTTTCAGAGTTAGACTACATTTTATAAATATTGTCGTTTTTTGCAAAAAGCTGAATATTTATGCGAAAAACAATCGTACGAAACTTAAAATAAACGAAATTAAAGCTTGTACTCCCTGCTTTAAGTTTTTCATGGGCAAAACAGTTAAAATTTGTTTTCACGAGTCGTGCGCTAAAATTTCAACCGCCAAAAAAAATCCAAAAAACGACGACGCGATTTTTAAAAGAGCGATGAAACTTCTTATGTGGCTCGGAACCGGGGCGAGTGTTTCCAAAGTTTTGGACGGTAGTGTGTATATATATATATATATATACAGGGTGTATCTCAACTGCTAGTTTTCCGTTGGTGAGCATGTAGGGTGTCTCTTTCCAAGCAAAACGCTTTTTTTTTAAATGTCGTGTGACAAAAATTGGCCGAGATATTCACGAGTAAAGTCCAACGGTAAGTAAACCATGGCACAGTAGTTCCGACGTCCAAGCGAGAGTAGGCGCGGGCTCGAATCCACGTTCGCGCAAGTGGATTCTAGTAGGGAAAACTAGTAGTTAAGATACACCCTGTATGGATATATTTATTGGGAGTACAAATAAGTCTCTGCTGATTGACAAAATATGGCCCCACCAGGAGATTACGGTTGAAATTATCAGATGTAAAACGTTAAATCGTAAGGATGGACATCTGGCATGACCATAACCTTGAGATGTTCGCGAATTTGTATCACCATCGCATAATTTTTTCATGCAAAAATGTCGAGTTTTGAGCCAAATAAGCGTTATTTGCGGGAACTCTTGCGTTTGGCACGAATCTCCCTCCAATAATGCTTCCAATTCCGCATCTTCGTGTCGGCCTTCCGCTACGTTCTTCGTCTTCGATGTCAAACTTACCATTCTTAAACTTTCGAAACCACTCGCGCAACTTCTCTCACTTAAAGCAGTGAGGCTTCTTTATATACTTCTACAAGCAATCGATGCGCCTCCGCTGCAGATTTCTTCAAATTAAAGAAGTAAAGAAGAGTTATAAAGTTCCCGAAAATGACGCTTATTCGGCACAAAACTCGACATTTTCGCACGAAAAAAAATTCTTGCCAGAAAATAATTCTTATATAATTCTTGCCAGGAAAGAAATATCATATAATTCTTGCCAGAAAAGAATTATCATATAATTCTTGCCAGAAAAGAATCATTATATAATTCTTACCAGAACATATCTCTTAAAGAATTTTTGCCAGAAAAGAATTCTTGTCGAAAAAGGTCCTGCCAGACGTCCAACCTTATGATATGACGTTTTAGATCTGACAATTTCAACCATAACTTCCTGGTTGGGGCCATCTTTTGTCAAACGGCGGAGACTTATTTGTACTCCCTACTAGGTGTGCAACTAAGTTTCCTGGTTTTTTACCAATAAAAAATCGAAAATTTCCAGGCCAGGTCTGGCGAATACGGCGGGTGCGGTAGGAGATCCCATTTCAGTGTTTTTATGGTGTCCTGGACGATGGAATCGACTGGAAACGATGGAACGAATGGAATAAATTGATTAGATGTTGTCGGTAGCGATGCCCATTGACAGTTTCGCCCGGTTTCAGCAGCTCATAGTACACGATTCCTCTCAGGTCCCACCAAACGCAGAGTATTGTCTTCTTTCCGAAGCGATTTGGCTGTGCCGTCGATGTTGACGCTTCGCCAAGTGAAAGCCACGATTTTCTGCGTTCGGGATTTCCAAAATCTATCCATTTTTCATCGCCAGTACCAATTCGATGCAGAAAACTCTTTCTGTTCTGCTGCAAAAGCAAAATTTCGGAAGTGGCTCTTCGATTTTCCATTTGTCTCTCAGTCAACTCATGCGGCGCCCACTTTCCTTCCTTATGAATTTTTCCCATGGCGTGCAAGCGTTTCGAAATAGTTTGCCGAGTCACATTTAATGCCTCGACAAGTTGATCTTCCGTTTCAGTGCCATCTTCATCCAATAACGCTTGCAGATCGGCGTCCGCAAATGTATGCGGTTTTCCCGAGCGCTCCTTGTCCCCAGTCTGAAAATCGCCACTTCTGAACCACTTGAACCAATCTTCACACGTTGTTTTTGATGGTATATGTTCGCTGTAGGCCTCGTCAAGTAACCAACGTGCTTCAGCTGCTGTTTTTTTTAGGTTGAAGCAGAAAAGCAATGCTTCCCGCAAATGTTGTTTATTTAGCACAAACTTTGACATTTTCGAGGTAAGATAAAAGGTCGTTGTGTTGCGATATTTGTTTATATTACGACTGGGTATTCTTAACAGATGTCCAAGCTATAAAGACACCCAATTTCAGACCCGTATGCCGACTACATGTGTCGCTAGCGCCATCCACGTGTAAAACCCGGGAACTTAGTTGCGCGCGCGCACACACACACACACACACACACACACACACACACACACACACACACACACACAGATAATAACAGAGAAAATGTACGATTGTTCGAGTCTTACATGCTTGGTTAGAGTGTTGCTCGAGAGCTTGTCGCTCGGACTTTCATGAAGTAAGTCCACGAATTGCACGCAACAATTTCCATTCGCGATCTTGGCTAGATAAAAATATATTTATACGCCGATCGACCCCGGCCCGCTTTTTTAGTGATGTTACATACGCTTCAGGAGGGAAGATGATGGCGGTAAGGATGAATCGAACTGATAGACATTATCATGAAGCATTAGGGACTAATGAGTGTACCTACGCGTCATTTGGCCGTAGTACAGAGACTGCACATGCGCTATTCCGGCAATTCATGGAAATATACACGGGGATGTACCATCAAACGCAATGCGCTCGTATGTGTTCCACCGAATTAATTGGACCACGGTATCAATAATGTATGAACGGGATAGGAGGCTTGCTTTTCTTCGCAGCTGGTGCCTCACATCTGTTATTAACTCTACGTGCGTATACACTGCGTGTGTACGAGTAACTTTCAGTTAAATCCGGATCTCCCTCGTTCATACAACCCTATCCCTAATCGTATCATTCGCATTTACTCATCCCTTAATTAATTCCAGTAATCAAGAGACACGCGACGAAGCGTCAGAGTAACATTACAGTTCGGCGCTCCTAAACTCGCTGTGCAAATTTAAATCCAACGATAATTATCCGTGGGGCATTCTGCTTCTTCGTGGGTAATCTGGAATATTTGTTTTCTTGCCCATCATACATTATCGATGTCGTGAAGATATTACTTGGGACACAAACAAAAGTCTTTTGAGAAATATCTATTTTACATTTATACATATTTTATTCATGATAATATTATACTATTTTACTTCCTTAGTTTTAATGTATACCCTTGCAGGTTTTTACGAATTACCCTTCCCGATTGAACTTTTTCCCATTACTCCCTACCCGCATTTCGCTGATGTAGCCTAACTCCCGTTGTGTCCACCGGCGTCTTAACCTACACTATACCACATTTGCCAAGAGCACGGGAAAAATATGGAAAACCCGTACCGGCATAGACGGCCCTAGATTGTTCTGATTCTCTGGTTCACAGACTTTTTATCAAGTATCTACCACCCAAGGCCTTAGAAATATTGGCTGTCCGCTCATGGCTGATGCACCAGCCGGTGCACGGTTGAGTGGTCACCCCTCCGAGTATCGGCCATGCATAATGCTGCTCAACTCGAAGGACCACTTGAGCCGACCCCGACCGCCCATGCACCAGTGTCGGTTAACTTATGTGTATACATGGGAAAAGGTTATTTTAATGTGATATATGGGTAATTCTCCCAAAATGATCGTTCGTATGTAATCTGACTTTTTAAATAGATGTTATTCAATTACTTTGTAGCATTTTTTGGAATATAACATCTTGAAATATTTAGAAATCATCCGGCAAAATTGATGTGGCAGATAAATCGTCGTTATCCTGTTTTCAGTTTTTTTAGTAAAAAAATCATTGCTGCGGAGTATACCTATCCAGACTTCATATAAGCTAGCAAGCTGAAGAGTTTAAAACTTCAGAATTCAAAAACATTCCATGAAACCATTGGACATTTATTTACTTCCTTCGTGAAAAATTTAAAAAATAATAAGCACAGGATCTCAAAATAAAGAGCGAAATGTTGTAACCATTTTCTTAATCATTCCTCTGGAGAGCTGTAAATCATCGTATCATGTATCGCTAGCTGATCATGCTTGCCAGAGCAGTGCCTTCTACATTTAATTTTCCGAAGAGCCTGATTGCGTCGTATAATTTCCGTAGCTTCCGCTTTTTCTCTACAGACCTTGTTGGTTATGAGGTAGAGTCGTTCCTGTAGTCATTCTTGAGTGTATCGTTTTTCAATTAAATGTGTCACTCTTTACAAGTTCAAGTGGAACTTTTAGACACTTACTTACTGCCAGCTTTTAAGGTTAGAAAAACGTAGCATGCGCCGCTGAGTATGACAACCCGTTTGAATCGTTATTCCTCTGGCATCATTCCTCTGGGCTTCTCCCGACATTGAGATCCCGAGGCAGGATAGATGCGCCAGAGAAATGAGACTGTCTTGGCTACGCATGTGTGGATATGCATGAGGTTACATAGAAATGATTCTCTTACAATTAGATTATCGCCATGCCGCTATCGAAAGAAGTAAGTCTCCATAGGAAAAGAGAAGCTGAAAAACGGAGACACGAAAGGCTTAAATCGGATCCTGTAGGAAGAGAAGTTGAAATAAAAAAGCGAGATCAATATTCAAATAAAAAGAAGAAGATATTAATAAACCAATAACATCTTGATAGGAAAAGGTTGGCATCATTCCTCCGGCCGTACTATTTCTTTCAATTATGATAAATCTTTCAAAACTGAAAAATCAGTGCGACCCATAGGGAATTATATTATATCGATTAGAATTGAAGTCGATTGCAATTTTCAAATAAAAAATTGAATGTTTGTTTATAAATATCGTTGGCAAAAAACGACATATGCTGAACAGCCCCCGTCATATTCATTGCATGAATATAAATGGCTCGAAATAAATTATCCCTATATGTATACATGTATCTCGACTCGAACAAATAGTCTCGGGTATATTATGGGAAAAAGGACGGTTTCTCAGCACTTCGCCGGGGAAAATAAGTCCACTAAATGCACAAGCTTGCTCGACGATGTGAGAAAAGCTGACAAGAATTCTGCGTGATCGGAGAAAGCGAATTCAATATGCGACGGTGTTGAATGAACGTTCATATTTCAAATTTTCATTTTCCCCCTACAAAAATGAAAGTTACCGTCTCTCGCGAGGATCCCAATAATAGGAAAGCTTTTTGTGCACTATACAACTTTGTCGAGGTGCGATACAAGAAATTCTTCTTAAGATACGACTTTCCGATCAGCTTCTCCCTTCTAGTTTTACTCGTATTCCATCCACAACGCAATTTTAACACGCTATTCGGGGGACAAAACGCAAATCCATCCTTCAATATTTCCGTGCGAATTTAATATTTATATATGTCGCATTTATCAAATAATTTGCGATGAAGATTAATTCACTCAATTTCAGGAGAGGATGTAGCTATTCCGCAAATTGCAAATATATTTCACAATCACGATCACAAAGTTACAATATATGATAGTAAATTCACAAATCCATAACGGCATCTTTACAATATAAAAGAAACAAATTTAAGAATCCGTTTCATGAATTCGCTATCGCGTCGAAGTTCTTGCCACGCCTGGTTTATTGGTAACGAAGGAAAAAAACTAGCTGGATGGAAATCAAGGATCGAAGGTGGAAATAGGGGTTTGCATGTTTCGCTGGGTAGAAAATTGGTTGAGCAAAGTCGATTGAACACCTGAACGAGGTGCGAACTCAACAGATCTTCTTTGCTAAAAAAAAGGAACATATTCTTTGTTCAGGAGGGTACAACAAATCAGCTGGGAAACGGAAAAAAGTTGTTTTGCGCTGCACTTTGCCCTACGGTCTTACCCGTGCAAATATGTGATCGGGCATTCCACACTTTGTGTCGGGCTCCGACCAGACTTACCTTATCTGATTTACCTGACCGGGCCCTCCCATGGAACAAACCAGGAAGATCGCTAAATCGTTTTTTGCAGCTTATCTTCTATGTTTGGAAATTATCATCTTCTGGCCGGGATACATTACGAGCAAGTACATCGTCAGTTAATGTCTACCCGGCCAGAAGATTGACATTTCCTAAAAAGTGGAGCCTGTCTTCAATAACTAAAGAAAAACTACTTTGCTTTTCACCTCATCAAAGATATTTATAATTGATTAGGATGAAACTAATACATCTGTTGTAATTCTATTCATCATTAAAAGAATTAATTTTATTAATGATAATCGACGAGGATAACAATGCTTATCATAAATACTAGGATTACAATAACTAATGATTCGAACATAACGAATGGCAAAATTATTTAATGAAGCAAAAAAGTAAAGCATGTGATTCGTGGTTTCTCAACACCTTGTCACCATGTTGGGAAATATCCATGGTGTGGCCGGGATGACATTACCTGAATCTATTTCGCCAAAAATCCACCAAGCGAAGAGCTTCACCTAAACTAAGTACCATCGTACGAGGATAAAAGTTCATCCTGTGAGTGGTACCACGTACAGAAGTGCACTGCTTACAGCGTGCACTTATGCTTAGGATTTTGCGATATTTGAGAAATAACCCTGTGCACTCGTGGCCTTTTTCGCTCGGACAGTGAATGATGAGCAAGATTCATCTCCTGAGTGCCAAGGGATAATAAGTATCAGTATACCACCTTATACTATCAATTTTACTCAGGTCGATCCCCAAAAGCCTTTCCAGTACAAGATCGTTGTGCTGTCCACTTCCTAATCAATTCCCGGAAAAGGGAACGGCGGATCGGGGCCTGGCCTATGGCCCGTTACATGGCGAACCTGATGCACGCTGGGCGGCCTGACTATAGCCTGATATAATTTAGGGAAGGCAGGTCAGATGCAGGGCTTTTTCCCGACTCAAATTTCTAAAGGTTAATTAAGACACACACATACTGTCACGTCACGACCAAATGCGCACAATGTATATTTAAGCCTAATACGCACGATAGCGTCATTCTCATTTTTTGATGGATCTTTATATTTTCTTTAGACTTAGGCCTACCACGGCGGAAATGTTACCTATCAATGATAAGTAACCGTCTCGCGTACTTTTCCACGCGAGAGCACAGCGGTCTTAACTATATCAGGAACAAATATACAAACGGAAAAACTTCGGATTACAAGAATGTCCAACGCATGAGGCGGCACTCTAAATATTCATAGCATAGGTTACGATAAGATGCTTTGGTTATAGAACGGGACTGCTCAGCGACTCGAAGAATGCGGAGAATATCGGCCCTTGACGAACGAAACGTTCAAATACACAAAAAAAATATACACTCACTAGAAGAAAATCGCTCTCACACCTGTGTCAACGAAGCCAATCTTGGGGTAAGCGCTATGACGCCGACAAGGCCCCTTTTTCCTCCCCATATTTTTCCGCACCCCAGATAAAGAAACACAGCTCCAATTCCTGGAAATAGAGCGACGATTGTGACTCGCAACCTACAACCTTTCCTGCATGCTAGAGTAACGTATTACCACTAATCGCTGTTTTTCTTTACCTGACGGCAACTTTCATTGCGCTGAAACTCAGCGAATATTGATTTTACATTGAAAAGTTTTCTACAAAAATTATAGAAAATTTCATGCTCTACAACTTTGATTATTACATTTTTTTCGTATTTGCAAAAATTGTCGAGGTATTTTCCAAAAACAAAAATTTTGTTTTTTAATCGACTATATCTCGGCAAATATTAATGATAGAGAAAAACATTTCAAATAAAAAAGATGGGAAATATTATCCTCTACGAAAAAGGTCCTTACTATTTTTAAAGTAGAACTCACCGTTTCCGAGATATTTGCAAAAAGGCGTTTTTCAAGATGGTGCTAACGCTCGCGGCTTCGGACGACACAAATTTGGTTTTATACTTAGGGGACACTCTCTGACATAATCCAATCGAAAAATCAATTATCAGGTTTTTTTGCGGAGCGAATGTCTAAAAATCCTGGACTAAAAGTTTGATCCACCAGCCTCCACACTGAATAGGCCGCTGTCATGCTGCGGTTGCGTATGCCATACTAAGGCACGCCTGATCGGTGCCGGATGTCGACCGGATCAATGGAACCGTAGTGCGGGGGTTAGGAGGCACCTTACTTCGGCCTGATCAGGTTGCCTTCTTACCTTCATACTACGATTCCACTGATACCGGGGGACATTCGGCACAGATAGGGCGTGCCGTAACACGGTTTCCCCGGCAGCCGTCTTACGGCGGCATACGGATTATCCTACTTTGGCCCGATCAGGCAATACTAAAACGGCCCTGCTAAGGCTTCGTCTAATGAGGCCCTATTGTGGCTTGCCGTACACCTAACAGCCTCGGCATTCCGTCAAGGCACATAACCTCCTATATCCCACGTGAAAATGTTCATTTGGCAAATTATCTTTGAAGTGTTTTTTTATCATTTTTGAAAGCTGCAAAGAAAAGGTGTTAGCCACTGTGACGAAAAAGAAACGTTATGCAAATTCGTGTGAGGAGATTTATTTAGTATTTCTAAACCTCAAAACACAGTTCCGAAAGTGTCATCGTCGTGGGAGTAAGTATGACCTAAAAATATATATGGGCGTTTATCACGGTATTAATGACGAAATTCCAAGTTTATATATTGAATATATATTCTATATTTATTATAAAATTTTGTTTTCCGCAAAAGTCATGTCCGAAAAATACGAACTTATTCACGAAGTGTGTGTGCACTCAAAACGAGTAGAATAACTTGAACGAGCGTACATTTTCGCTTAAAACTGGTCCGTGTTTCCAAACGAGATTCTAACGATTTCACGATTTCTAATGCTGAGTATACTATTTTTAAATAATCGAATCATAACTTTTTCATAACTGGATTTAAAAAAGTATATACTGACAAATACATTACTGGCTTCTTAAGGCAGTATTATATGGATCTGATCGGGCAACGTTATAATGACCTGATCAAGCAACCAGATAAGGCCCATATATGACAGACCGTTACACTTTCTAGCAGGGCGCCATCGGGTTGCCTCATAAGTGCCCTATCAGGGTAGTCAAGCAACCTGAAACCGTCTTGAATCGGATCCTATCAAAATTTCTACGCGGGTCACGCCAGCCACTTGCACTGGCCAGTATATGTCATTTATCTAAAAATAGTCTACTGTAAAATTGTTCAAATGAAAAGAGAAAAATATTCTCACCGCTAAGTCCAACTCATGTATACTGGATAGTATATACAGGGTGGGGCACTCTCGAAAATGGGGGTGTTTTTCGTTTTCCAGCGAAATTTTTTTAACGGAACAAGATACAAAAAATTTTCAACTGCATCAAGTTTCTATATTTCGAGTATTGTACATTGGAGATGAGAACGATGGAGATAACAACAAATTTCATATTGTTTGTTGCAAAAATGCATTTTTTTCCATGCGTATCTTCGAGAGTTTTTAACCGATTAGGATGTAAATTTGCTTACCTGGGGAGGATGGAAAAGTAGCGGATACTTTTTTTTTGTTTATCCGATATCTCACAATTAAGGGGTTGAAACTGTCCTTCGATTTTTAGCCAAGAGTATCGTATAATCAGCTAGCATTTGGCGACTTCGGGTTTAATTCACGTCAAAATTAGCCTGTCTATGACGCGATTGAATCTTTGTGTAAATTATGCTTGCTCCACCCCCTCCTGCCGCCCCTCACAAAGAAAACGCTTACGGTTCTTACTTTTCGACATGGACAAAAATTTGTAGAGTTAAAGTGGGTTACAATGAAAGTACAATGAGCCAAAATATTCTATGCGTATTTTTTCGTTTTGACAGAACGGCACGTTTATGGGGTCAAATGCACCCTCAAAAACTTTCTTTATTTCTATAACTTGTGAACGGGCCGAGATAAAAATAAAGTTCAAAAGGAAATAATGTTATATCCTTCGACTACTAGTCGTTCATGATAATAACGGTGAATATAGCAACAAGTGGCGTATTGTTTATTACAATAGTTCGCGAACAAATGGTGAAAATCGCTCTTCGATTTTCCGCTAATATGGGCACATAAATAGGAAAGGGTTTCGCAATCACGGAATGACTCCGTGCTTCGGGAAGCAACTAGATTACAACTGTATATTTACAAAAAAATTCTCCCCCGACACGTACTGCCTTTGAAAATTATAATATAATCGGAAAAATTTTCTCGCGCTTACTTATTTAATAAGCGTTTCAACTATATATTTTTCAAGAATTATGCTTAACACAATAATGATAGACACGATAAAAGTGTTTGAAACAACGAGGTTTCTGACACCACGTACAAGTAATAGTAGTTGCTTCGCAGCATCAACCGCATTGCAGTGGACTTCAAAACAAAGCTACAGAATTTATAGAAGCGGTGAAAGTCAACATAGCCAAGGTTGGGGCTGAAAATACGCTTAACTCTGATGAATTTTGATTCAATTTAGAGCTACACATAGATCGGATATTAGCGAGAGAAGAAGCAGTAGTGAGACCGAAATCATCGACAACACCCAATTATACTATACAGCCTTTGATTTCTGCAAGTGGCAAGCTTTTGGCACCTATGCTGGATATTTTAAACGAACCTTGTACTTTTATTGTAAACCACATTAACTCTACAAATTTGTGTTCATGTCGGGAGGTAAGTTTCTTAAGCGTTTTCCTTGTGAAAGCGAGGCGGGAGGGGTGGAGCAAGCGTAGTTACACAAATGTGCAATCGTATCATAGAACGAGCTAATATTGACATGAATTAAACCCGGAATGGCAAAAGGCTAGCTCATTATGCACTTGGCTAAAAATCGAAGGGCCGTTTCAACCACTTACTTGTGAGATATCAGAAAAACAAAAAACACGTATCCGATACTTTTCCATCCTCTACATGTATGCAAATTAACATCCCAATCGGTTAAAAATCCTCGAAGAGACGCTTGAATAAATTGGATTTTTGTAATAAACAATATGATTTTTTTTGTTATCTGCTCTGTTCTCGTTTCCAATGTATAGTACTCGGAAAATAGATACTTGATGCAATTGAATTTTTTTACCTGTTACCTGTTTTGACCCATTATATAAACGTGTCAAATTTAATCGAAATTGGAGGTGCCCGTATAGAAATTGGAGTCGGGAAAAAGTATTGCTCCTGATCTGCCTTCTCCAGATAATATCAGGCTCTGGTCGGGCCTTCCACCCTGGAATAGGTTGGCAATGTAACGGGTCTAAAGCTAGGTCCCGATCCGCCGTTCCCTTCCTGAGGAACTGATCAGGAACGGGCCGGAGAACAAGCGGTAAATGACCAGGAAAGTTCTAGGGGATAGATCGGGAAATAACGCGGAAATTAAGGTAGACCTAGCGCGGTCGTCGGAAACAAAAATATCACGCGCTACATGCAGTAGAGCATATACGTAAAACTATAGTTCCGTAAGAAAACTTTTCCTTCTGACTGTACTCTACAGTGTGAGGAATGCTATACTAAGCTAGTAACCCGATTATAGATTTCGGTGGATGAACGATCGTGGCAACACTGTGACGAGCTGTCGCGAAGCTGACAGAAAAGTCTGAGACTCACGGATCTTGTGGCTCAAGCTAGTTGTTTATAATATCGGAAAAAATAAAAATGTCAAACAGGATTCGTTTTAAAGGAAAGTGGTGGAAGAAAAAAGCCGTTGAAAGTAAAATAAAAGCTCTGACGGCAATAGCCCATGCCGGAAAAAAAATGTTGGAATCGATTAAAAAGAACATTTGACAAGCACGCTATGTGATGGGAGACGGATCGTTGAATTTTCAGAGCTTGGTGGAAATTTAATTTGTTGTCAATATACAGAGGTACCTTCTCTGAAGGACATTAGTAAAGAAAATCGACTTGGATTGGATTCGATATTCACTGTGCGTTGCCGAAAGTCTTTCACATATACGAAAGTAGCCACTGGGAAACAGCATCTCGACGAGAAAAAAAACAACGCCAATTGTAAACGCTCAGATACGAACTCAAAGGCTCAACTCAAGGCTCACGAACTTAAACTAGGTAAGTAACGCAGTTATTTTAATTCAATACATAATCAACCTGCAACGATTAACTTATATATGTATAACGAAATGTACGCCTAACCTAAAAAGTACACATCCATACCCAATATATACCATAATTCTAACCTATTATTCGTAGGAAGACTTCACGCCGAAATAGGATGTGCAGCCTTAAACAAGGTTCTGGCTTGCTTAAACATTCCAAACATCTCGGAATCTTTATATAAAAGGTACGAACGTTAAGTTGGGCCTGCGATTGAAGAAGCTGCGAGAGAGTGTGTAGACGGGCAGCTGAGGAAGAACGTCGACTAATTTTAGAAAACATAGATAAACTCAGGCAGGAGTTGTAAGATCTTTTAATTTTTACATACTTTTTCATTGACAATGCAGGATGAGTGCAACAGTGAATATGCACAAAATTTTGTGTCATCATTCGTATATCGACTTCTTATTTCGTGCATACAATTTCTAATTTTTTCTATAAGATATTTTGGTAAGGTTAAAATTCATTTACCAGTATTATTCGCGTGGTCCTATTACGATTGTAATTACAATACTGCCTAATTTTTACGCATCAAGTCATTCAGGAGCGGAAGATACTATATGATTTGTGTTCTGCCAGTTATCCATTCACTGATGCTCTCATTTCACGTAATTTTCGGAAAAAATAGTTTATCGAAAGGAAATTTCAATTTAATCATGTTATTATATATTGGTATCTTACATTTAAATTAATCAAATTAAATTGTAAATAGAGTTTAACTCAAATTGATGATGAATATGTTAATTTATATAATTTTCAGCCATTTTAATAAAGAATTATACGATGATAAAATGATCACGAATATACTAGTTTATTTTCTTTTTTCCCCCCACTAGGCCAGAAGAAGTAAGCTGTGAGATATATGCCAACCTGATACCTCTGACTACCTCTCCATCACTTGAAAATGAAGAATCCAACTCTTTTCTTCAAAGCAATCATGGTGTTTTACCTCGACAACCACTGCCACGTCACTTTACTTCAACCTCTCTAGAAACTTGTAGATCTATCGACTCTAATATTGATGTAACTTCTAACGTAGAACTGTTTGATACAGCCGTTAGTAATATAATCAATATTTTAGTCTCCTACGACATGGGCTGGAGCAAGCGGGGTAACGGTAGAAGCTACGACAGCTTAAACAGCTATGGAGCAATTATCGGGTTTTTGAGTGGTAATAAAGTTCTAGATTTTCGTACGCGAAACAGAAAATGTATGTTATGTGATCAAGGTCGGCCCAAAGAAGAGCATGCCTACCGCCAAAATTTTCGCGGAAGTGCTAAGGCTATGGAGGCAGATGTGGGAGCTGAATTAGTCAACGAGAGTGCAATTTCAAAAGCAGCAGGTCTGAACGTTCGGGTGATGATCGGTGATGAAGACAGTTCCACGATCGCAGCTGTGAATCGCGAAAGATCAGATAAAGCTTTCAAATTAGCGGATATCAATCACTTCCGAAAACATTTCACTGGTGAACTGTACAACCTAAGGAAGCAATATAAAGAAACGAATGGTCGTGATAGTATTCCGCATCTGAAAAAGTGCTTTGATTGTGCAATCGCCCAAAATAAGGGTAAAGCTGTTCCATTAGCAGCTACTTTACGAGCAATACCTGATCGAGTATTTGGTCGTCATGAAAACTGTGGTTTGTGATGTCGTCAAAACTCTCCAAAGGAATCTGACAATAAGGCACCAACCATATTATTCCAAAATCCTGAATTATACACAGCATTGTGCGCTATTTTCACCAAATACGCCAATAACTCGGCTAAATTTTCGGTAGCTGCTTCGAGTCAGGCTAATGAGTCCTTAAATAGCATTATGGCACATAAATCACCGAAAAGCCATTGTTATAGTCGCAGTGAGTCTGCTGACTATCGCTGGGCAAGTAGCGTTTGTACAAAAAATGGAGGCCAGCGTCATTTGTCCGAGGTTCTGCAAAAAATGCCATTACCGCCAGGGAAACATACGAATCCTTTTGCAAATAAATGCGATGAGAAAAAAGCAAAGAAATCTGCGGTGGCAAAATTGCGAGAAGAAAAAGCACGACGAAATTTATTGAAAAGAAAACGCGAAGACTTGCAAAAAATGGAGCATACAGAAGGAGTTCAGTACAGCCCAAACTGTGGACTCGAAGTGGATTTCGAAAATATACATATTAATAATATAACTGAAATCCACTTAACTGTCGATAACTGCGAAATTGTATACTTTGACCGCGAATCATCGAGTTTTGGTAGGCATGCAACGTTCAACTCATCCTTCAACTCACAACCCAAAATGAAAATGGAATATTTTCTATATATGTTAATCCTTCAAAACCCGTTACGGCAAAGGCATCGGAAAGTACTGGATTGGAAAATCGAAACGGCAAATTGTTTTTTCGTGGTAGGAAAGTGAACTCGATACCGCTAAAACAGGCATTGGAGAAATGTTTTAAATTTCTTATGTCGTCACCAAAGCCGGCTTTACTTGTTGCCCATAACGCAAGTTTTGATACCATGCTCATGCTCCAAGCCATTAACAAATCTGCCATGGTGGAAGTGTTTAGCCTCGCTATTGCTGGGTTTACAGATTCTCTTGCGATTTTGAAAGAAAAGTTTCCAGATAGGAAAGGGAAAGGGCGATTCACATTATCAGTATTAGTGCAAGATTTCCTAAAAAGAGAATGCGCGCAACAATTCCATGAAGCATCATCCGACGTAAAGGTTTAATACCAAAATCCGATTTGATTGAAAATAGTAAATCTTACAAAGAAAGTTTAAACACTAAAATTGACGCCAAAAAAACTTCTAAACTTGTCGAAGGTTTAGAGCCCTTGCGAAGCTGTATCACAACCAGAATTATAAAAAAAATTGCAGGAGCAGGAATTTCATATTCGATCTTATCTGACGTTTTTCTTCAGAAGGGCCCTCGAGGACTTATAGAGTTCTTATCAGAAAAACAAAGTAATAAGAAACCACGAGTTAAGAAAACTGTTAAAATACTGAACAGTAACGTTCAGTATTACGAGACAAAAAAAATATCGTGTTCCTAAAGTTAAAGACTTTTATCTTAAAAAAAATATTTGCATTATAAATATTAATATTTTATATTATTTATGTTATCTTCATTAACAAATAAAAGTGTTGGTTAATTGATAACTAATGAAAAACTTTGTTCGATTAAAAGTCACTTCCATATGAAACTTTGTGTTGTAGAACTATTTTAAATATGCCGCGCAAAGTTACGTCCTTGGATACGTGGAACAATGCGGTGTTGCCATATCTCTTCTTATTATAGAGGACAAATATTTTTTACGGAAAATTATGCTGTCTTTACTGAAGGTTTCTAGCAAAACCGAATAGTAAAGGCAAGCCAAACTTTTTTCACTCGTTCATGAACTAGTATGCTATGTAAAAATAATTTTTCTTTAAAATTTATAAACACAATAGAATGGTACGACGGATTATGTGACCTGGCTTCCGATCAATGCAGACCCTGCCGTGTTGAAAGTTGCAATTTCAAAAGCCATTATCTCCCAATCTAAATAGTCGTCTGTTGTGAAATTTCACTGAAACATGCATAATCATATGAACAATGTCTGGTTCAATTTAAACAAAATTTATAGAAATCAAGAGCGCGCTCGTTCTACCTTAAATATGACGTTTCGGCGTTCTTGGAATCCTTGAGGATGTAAAATCAGGAGTGTATTCAATTTAATATTTCGACAACAAATTGTTTGTTGGTTATTTACTTGCTAAGGTAGTATATGAGTGCATACAATGTTCGCTCGTATTTCCTGATAGGCAAAGAGACAGAAAAACATACATAGATCACTATCCGAGCGAAAGAGGCCTGAGTGCAAAGGGTTATTCCACAAGTATCGCAAAATCAAAAGCATAAGTGTACGCTGTAAGCATAGCTCTTCTGTACGTGGCAAAACTCACAGGATGAACTTTTATCCTCGTACGACGGTACTTTTCTTACGCGAAGCTCTTCGCTTGAAGCCACCTGGCAGATTGTTGGCGAAATACATTCAGGTAATGTCATCCCGGCCACACCATGGATATTTCGCAACATGGTGACAAGGCGTTCAAAAACCACGAATGACCTGCTTCACTTGTTTGCCTCATCAAATAATTTGGCTATTCTTTATGCTCAAATCATTAGTAATCGTATTCCCGGTATTTATGATAAGCATTGTTATCCTCGTCGATTATCATTAATAAAATGAATTCTTTTAATGATGAATAGAATTACAACAGATGTATCAGTTTTATCCCAATCAATTATAAATATATTTGATGAGGTGAAATGCAAAGTAGCTTTGTTTAGTTCTTCGAGGAAGGTTCCACTTTTCAGAACATGTCAATGTTCTGGCCGGGTAAACATTATGTGAAGATGTACCTGCTCGCAATGTAGCCCGGCCAGAAGTTTCTAATTTTTAAACATAGAGGGTAAGCCGTAAAAAAAAGGATGTTGCGATCTTCCCGGTTTGTTCCATGGGAGGGCCCGGTCAGGTAAAGCAGACAAGGCAAGTCTGATCAGGGCCGGACACAACGTAGGGGATGCCCGCTCACATTTCTGCACGGAGCTGACACCTTGCGACCTTTCGTTGTGAGTCAATCTGACCCAGTCTTACAAGCCTAACATTCGGATGACCATGAAAAAATTCATGAACACACTTTGAATATTGCATTATATGTGGCAAAGATTATTATATCAAAAATCGGATGGAAACGTGTAAACAAAAACGTTAAGAAAAAAGA